>JAUMHQ010000070.1:6267962-6289893 GCA_032361165.1 Enteromius paludinosus
ATATAATGTGCAGTGTTCCCAATAAATGGAAATAAAAATATTATAAGAATTCTGAGCTTTACTCACGTTTTAAAAAAACACTGCTATTATGTTGAACACAACTGTATATATACTGTATATATTAAAACAGATTGTTTTACAAGAAAATAGTACTTCAGTACTTTTTCCTTTAAATTACTTTTGAAAGTTTGTGCAAAAATGTATATAATAATGATACTTCAGTTAGTATGTTAAAGTGTTCCTGTTGCGCTCAGTATAAAATGGGCCTATAATAAGTGACCTGGGTTTTTTATATACTAGAATACTGCTTTTTCAACTTCTTGTTGTAGTATTAAATACCAGCGGTAAGAACCAACAATTTATAATACACAAGCTCACGTCCGTTTGACCTCTCTTCATCTCCCTCACCTGCTCCCAAGCCCTCATCTCTTCGCCGAGACAAAGCACTCTTGTTTTCAGCCCACAAATCATCCCGCCATGGACACTTCATGCTGTCCTTTGGATAATTGTGGATGAAAACAGCCCCCTACATTCTCACCTTGGGATGTAGTGGCCCCATCATGCTGCTTATTAACGATTTTACACGGTGAGTCACGGCTCCGGGCCTGTCAGTACGCCAGTAATATTTACTGTCTGACACATGGGCTGTGGGGGGAAAAGATTGGGAAGGAGGCGGAGGACGGGGGGGCGGACGGGCTGATTACACCCATCCACCTGACAGCGTCCTCATTCCTGAATCCTTCCGCAAATATACTCCTAAGAACATCCTGGGTGCCGCCGCGAGGCTGCTTATTATGAATTAAAGCATCCCGTTATTGAAATGCGGAGAGGTGGCCGGAGGTTCGTTTCATCAGGACAATCAAAGACGACGAGGTTGGGCGTAGGCGGGCATTTTCCCACATGAATACGTTCGAGCACATTCAAGTGGCCATTATGGGCCATTTAGCAAATCGATAGGCGCTAAAATCAAAAACAATTTTCTGGGTGGATTGTCAGCGGAGTAGATGAAAGTGAGACATTTCTAATATCGAACACTTAACAATCAATCTGTTGCACCCTTGATGGGGTTTGTTTTCAATTCTTCAAAACTGTTATTCAAGTCAAAGTCACCCCTCGGATCCGGGAGCCGCTTGCGTGTTTCAGACGGACAGCAGTCAGAGGAGGAGGAGCTGTCACCGTGGCAACAGACCTCCATCCCGGGCGACCCCCCTCGAGTCACATTCGACATCATCTTTAGGAGCCCTCCAAGGCCCCGGCTTGGCCGTGATAATAGTTTCCATGACGATGCGGCATGCTCAGTGCATCAGTGCCAGCTCAGATAAACAGTGATCCTTTACAAAAACAAGAAGGTCATTACGGCAGCTTGTCAAATCAATGCTGAGAGTGTCCCGGCTGATTAAGCCATCCTCTCTCAGCTCTGACACCGTGTCAATAGTGCTGCGCCGTCTGAGCACGGCCAGATGATTGGAGTGAAATGCCCATCAGTCAGAGAGCTGAGCCGGACTAATGATTCCCTGTGCTGCCTATTAGAGCTACATGACAACTCAATCCTGCACTAGAGAGACAGAGAGAGAGAGAGGGAGGGAGGGAGAGAAGAGCGAAAGGAAAACAGTGACCTTGTTGCATTATTTGAAGCTGAATTAAATTGGCAGCAGCAGTTAATCTTTACCTGAGGCGATTAACAGAATTTAAGAGGAACAACAAAAGCATGGCACATTTGCCATTTTGGCTTTCTCTTACTGACATTTTGATTTCCTTCTCCATCCATTCTTCTGGAAGATGATGATTTATCATTAAGGGAACAGGAGAGAGGGGAGGATCATCTACATCATAAATCGCGAGCATAAAATATGCTCTCGGTTCGCACTTTTAATTTGTTTTAGCGCGTGTGGTGAGATTTGTGTAAGCCTCATCCAATTGACTTATCCAGTTTGTCAGCTGGGATTCATCCCCCTGCGCCCCGCTGGTGACTGCAACACTGAGCCGGTGGAGTCGACTAGTGACGGGCAAATGTGTGTGATCAGATAGCTGGAATCACACGGCATTAAGCGCTCTCGCTTGGGAGCCGCCTAATTGCTTAGTGTTAATAGAGCACACTTAAACTCACTAATCTTGATTTACTTTTCATCAGACAAGACGACTAAGATTGAGCATGCACACAAAAGTCAATGGTCTCCTGCAATATCGAAAAAGAAGTCTCGAAGAACAATTATTTCACTTCGGGCGTGCATTTTCAGCCTAAATGGGCAATAACTAGGGAATACAACTTCCCAAAACACCCTCAACTAAAGTGATTTTAAACAGCATTTCGGACGGCATTGTTAAGAAGTATACATTTACCTCGTATTATATTACAACGTTATTCAATTAAATTAAATAATCGAAAAACGCAAATTAACATCACAGGGCAAAAATGATGTAGTTTCATTTTATATCTTTTTTTTTGTGATGTAACCAGTTACAGCACTTCTCTTTAAAAACGTGTGAAATAATATAACCCAATATTTATATAAATAAACGGGGCTATTCATCTAATAATTATTTTTTTCAAAATTACCTGGTTTAATCAGCTGAACGGATTGTGTCAAAAATACATACATTTGACAAAGAAAATCAAATTTGTTGCTACAGCATGTCATTTTTCTCCATTCATTCAGTAGGAGATGAAAATGGTAATAATTGGGATTTACCAGCCAATGGAAGTAATACAGCACCACGCAACAGGTCATGGCTAAACTTCCACACCCTTGAGTGTTTTCACATGAAATTACTCTCAAAACAAATTAATGATGATGATATAAATAAAGGCAAGCCGTTATTTATACACGCCTGGTCTATCATTTGTTAATATTACACGATTTCTCTCAGCGTGAAGACTGGGAGGAAAATCATGACTAATTTAACATGACATCAAAAATCGCCTCTCCTCTCGACAAACGTTGGTTGGCAATGGTCAATCAAGCTCTTTCTCCACATGCATTAGTCTGCCTGTCTACATGTGGAACAGCAGAGAGAAAACAAATCCACAGGGAGTAATGTAATTGTCTTGTAGAGCAAGCTTTCCTCAACACAAAACACAATCTGAAGAGAAAACGTGTAGGGCGAGTGTGTGCGTCCAATTCTCTCCCTAACAGTGCCGTGTCATTAATAATACGTTATTGAGAAAACACAAACACACACACACTTCAGCATGACGAATCCATTACCGTGCTTCCCCCTGGAACATGTGATATTTACAACAACGTTAATTGTCACCTGATGCATGAAGATAAATGAAAGGGAAATATCATGTCATAAGTAGTTAAACACGAGTAAAGAAAAAGAAATGAAAATTTATATTGAAAACGTCAAAATTACTCTACCATAAAATTACACTGCGAAGACAGTTCACCTTCAGTGTTGGCAGGTGGGATGATTTTATCTGAAGGATGCCCGAATGTCTTTAAAACTGAAAACAATATTAGCTGCTGTCTGTTCCTACTTTTTTTTCTTCTTCTAATAATGTTCTACTTTCTAATTTAAGAAAGAAAAGTATGATTTTTATAATTCCAACGGCTTCTTAAGAATTATAAATGTGCATGTATATATCCAGTATATATTAATTTTTAAAAATCACTCTAATTATTTATGATATTATAAAATGACACTTTGAGACTGACTAATTTGTTGTTCATTTAATTCATGCATGTACTTATTCATTATTGTTAGTAGTAGTAGGTCCATGCAATAGTGGTCAATTCAGAAACTGACTTACACAGCAATGTTATGCGTGAAGAAACCACTAGTCAATGCTTCTTGGAAGAATCGATTACTTTAGGTAATCTCTGCACATTAAGCCGTTTAACAACTATAATATATACATATTTTAACAAAAGGAAAAAAAACACATTATCTTAAGTCTAGTTTTTAGATATTTTACATTCGATTTTTAGATATTCTAATTCATTAATGTATTTCGATTGCATTGCATGAAAGAAAAAAAAAAGAAAAAATCAATCTGGCGAATAGGGCAAATCTTACACACTCACTGGTCTTGCGTTATCTTCCCTCCTAGACCTGCTATGAAAATGTAAGAAAATGCCAATATTTCCACCACCGTCTTATGGAGGCTTTGATTTTCAAGTCAAGCATATAAAATAACAGCTTAAGGTCTAAATATACTAAGGCTTCAACAAAGTGTAAACTAAAAGGCCTGAAGAATGAAGACAAAAGGTCGAAGCACAATATAGATTTGGTCCATCATTCAAAAAATGAAATCAAACCTTAAGCTATGAAAGCAACCGAAGCAGATCTCCCGTGGCAGCTATTTTACATGCAGACTTACAAACAGCTTCATTTCAGATGTGACTAGCTTAGCGGGCTCATTTGCTGTACCCGAGCAAGGCCTTTAACTTTGAAGCATTGCAAACCATGTCCGACGGCTCACCGTATACAGTGCCGTTTCAGCTCACCTTCAAGCTGTAAAGCTGATTTACAGCCACATGTTATTATTTAGCATTATTCATCTTACTGTCGGTTGCACATTGGAGGTTAATAGAAATGCCAGCACGTTCACTGATTTACTTAGTAAAATTTTCATCCCAAGGTTGGGTCTGAGTGATTGGACACTGACTGAGGAAGGAGGGCGGGGGTTCATGCATTATGTAGAGGTGGCTGATGTGACCTTGAGCCATCGCGGGCTGGGCTATATATTACAGCTACGGCCATCCTTCCCACACCAAAGAGCCATCCGACGTATTTAACAGGGTTTTGCACAGCATTACTGACGCTTTGCATGAGTTGAGCTGCTTTTATTTGGTCATCCATTTCAAGAGTGGTTTAACAACAATGGATGGGAAGCCATTTACAACAGCCTCTCTGCCGTTTGATTCACCTCAGACGGACAATTAATAATCGCAGAGCCACTGTTACGCCGAGCCATAACCATTTATTATGTGTTCACTAGGACAGTAATAGTGTAGATGGACTTCCATGAATTCCAATGTTAATCAGGCATATATGTCACTTTACGTGACCAAACAGAAAAAAAAAAAAATTAAATAGCCTGTCACCTGGAAACGTGAGCGATCGTGATGGCATGATAGATGTAAATATTTGAATAGCATTGCCTCGTAGGTCATGTTGGCTTATGTAGTTTTTTTTTTGCAGTAATTTATGTATTCTGGTTTGACTTTGGAGATCAGGTAGAGCAGCATTTTCCCACAGTAGAAGGTGGTGCTGGATCGATACGCTGCATGTTAGGGAGGCTTTGGCAACCTTTAACATAACAAGCCAAATTGATTTATCTAATGCCCTCCATATTTTGAAATTACATTAGCGCGTAATCTTGTCTCGGACCCGACCATGACATTTAAAGCCTCCCCCACGCAGACACATGAGATCCTAATAGTGTGTTCATTATTTAATAAAAAAGCAAAACGAAAAAAAACAACACTACACTTGAAAGTACCCGTTGACCATCCTCTCGTTTGGTGTTTAAAGAGAAATAATTATGTTGGAAATGATGGCGATGCTTGCCGATAGAGGAAATGATAAGGGAACACCGTTCTCTTTTTAAGGCGCTGGGTCCATTCGAATATAATTGGTAGAGGAATTATTTATGACATTAATTGCCACATTATCGACTGCCTGTCAACTCGCGTGGCAGTTCGTCCATCTTTCTTACCGGCGCTCGCAAGCTCAGCCTAAAGCAGACTGACAAGCTAATTACACCATCTTCCCCTTCCATGACAAATGCTACTCATCTGAAACCGCGCCGGAAATAAAGCTCTTTCTCTCCCCGCCTGCCCTTTTCCCTCTCCCGTCTGCCCGGGCTAATATCTCCTCGTGTCTGTCGTAAAGGATGGAGCCGTGAGCTTTCGGAGAGCGATCTGCTCCCCGTCTCACCTCTCACTCATTCAGTTAGCATACACTATCAGCGCACAGCTGTCAATCACGTGTGGCACGCGTTCTCATTTGCATTCGCAGACGTCAGTCATTCAGAGAGAGTAGCCTAATAACTGATGACTACAGATGATTTCCTGCTTTGACGGGCATCCATGCTGACTGTTGGGTAGTAGTGCTGTGCCGCTTTGATACAGCTCTGGGCTTTTTATGGAACTACATATACGGACCAGACTTTGCACGCTGCCCAATCTTTTGATAGCTGTTAAATGTAATATGCGCTGTTGTCTGCGATCGCTTTGTTAGCCCCATTTTATTCTGATGTCTTTAAGGGGTTTAGTGGATTCTTGAAAATACAAATTCTAACATTTCTAATTATAACTATGTTACTACTATGTTATAAATGTATTACAACTACGTGTAATAGTAAAAATAGTAGCACTTGAAGCCTTGCATTTCATAGGTGTTTCATTTAATGTGGTACACTTTTGTAAAATGTAACTTTGATATTAAAGGTACATTAAAAAAGCATAATTAATAGACTTAAAACGCATCCATAACACAATATATAATTTATACACAATATCAAACACTTACGCATGTCAACAATGTGGACAATAAAAAAAAATTAAACCATAATAATCACATCTCATCGGTCACCTTTTCTGTCTTAATATCACCTTGATATGGTTTACTGCGTTTGTTCAATCAAGATTGCGTTATTACTATGTTATAAACATGTTATTACTATGCGAAAATTGCCATTTTGGTATCTCAATGTGCATAGTTTCAAAACTTGAAACCAGGATTGTTCTGGTAGCCTCTTGTCAAATTGAGATGATCGTTTAGTTCCCACCCTTTTCCATTAATATTCTCCTGGCCCGTATCCCTGCGTTCTCCAAGTGAGGAGTGTTTCCTGGAGTCCCAGGTCAGAGCCCACAGGTTGCTCTCCACTTCTCACACCTTAATTAGTCCCCTTCACACGCTTCTCCGAGCGCGCACTGTCTCTCTCCTGAACACGTGTGTGTGTGTGTGTGTGTCAGCATATGTCTTCCCGTTGCACTTCCGCCCGCCTTCTAATGCTGTTTATATTTGCGGAGCTGCTTGAGATGAGGCCCTGACGAGGATGGGAACTGACACTCACCAAACTCGGTATGTCCCCAAGCCAGCTCCAGCGGCTCGGGTGCTGTCAATTCTGGCTACATCAGCGGCAGTGGCTCAATGGCAGCGTCTCTGACACATGTCACAAAGTTTTAAATGTCTGTTCTTTTCATGGGGATGGTTGGGTGAGCCAGCCAGGGAAGAGATGACATTTTGTGTGGTGAAAGGGGGGTGGGCTTGTTGTGGCTCCTTCTTGCTGCCTCCACCAGCTGTCAGTGCCACTTTTCTCAGAACATATCACAACACCAACAAATAAACCTTGTCATTTAGAAACGCCCGCACTAGTGACCATGCTCTCCAGCAGTACGACAGGAGCGACGCACAGGCAGAGTCTCATAGGGCCGAAGACACAAATGTACTGTACACACACACACACACACAATAAACAACCCGCACACACATTTAGTACAATATTCCCATCGCATTGTGTACCTCTCTGACACTGAAACACACACTTGGACCGACATGTGCATAAGGCACAGACGCACACAACCTGTGACCCACAGTCAAACCCACACAGCCGCTGCACACCAAATCATTGCACTGGGCTATCTTTGACCTTTCCCTGTGTGTTTCACATTGCCGAGCGCTGCTTTGGGTACACATGCTTTCTTTCACATCCAAAACTACGTCTCTCATTTACTGGGCTAATTCGGGTGGCATACTTGGGAGCCCGTTTAACACATGGCAATTAAGCAAGATGAGGTCAGGCAAAATTGTGCCATTAATAATGAATGTTTACAAGGAAAAAAAGAAAAACAGCAAGGTTCAGACATGTAAACATAATAATAGTAAAAGAAATAAAAACAATTGCAGTTACCAACTTGTATATATATTATATTTATATACACATATGTATATATATATATATATACAAAGGATTTACACAGCAGATCACAAATTGAGTGGGCGCGAGGCGAACCTGCCTGACCTGAGCTTATTAGAATCATTGACGTTACTAAATTCTCCGCGAATAGCAGCCAAATACTCCCCCCTAAACGTCCAACCAATTTTCATAGGTGGAGGGTGAACCAATTACAGGGTAAGGCTAAAAACAGCCAAATGTATTATACATCGTATACCCATCTTTTTAGGCAAGAACCAAACATACTGTAGGTGTCATAGGTTAATAAAAAATGTATAATGGGACATAAATTTTATTGAACGTGATTACAATTTAATTTAAAAAATAATAAAAATATAACATAAATTGATTTTTCTATAACGTTTCATTTCCATGGTTATTCAAACAGTGAATTAATTATATATAGAATGTGATATTATCACTAACTATGATCTACTGTATCGCGATCGAAAAAAATAAATACATATAAATAATAGGGCTAATGATAATAAAAAAAAATTATAATTACTGGTATAATCAACAATTGACGCTTCACCGATTATTAACCCCTAGCCAACAAGTTTATTTTAACTTAGAAAGGATAAGCTAAAAATACTAATGTTTTCCACTGATTCATTTTACGAAAAACTAGCAAACAACAGGATTCACGTGATCTTATATCACATCACGCAACCAGAACAGAATTGTAGCAAGGTACAGATCTGGCCAAGGTTACAAAAAAAACTTCTGCTGCACTTAAGGTTCCTAAGAGCACAGTCGCCTCCATAATCCTTAAATGGAAGATGTTTGAGACGACCAGAACCCTTCCTAGAGCTGGCCGTCCAGCCACACTCAATCAGTGGAGAAGAGCTTTGGTGAGAGAGCTAAAGAAGAACCCAAAGATCAGTGTGTCTGAGCTCCAGAGATGCAGTCGGGAGATGGGAGAAAGTTGTAGAAAGTCAACCATCACTGCAGCCCTCCACCAGTCGGGGCTTTATGGCAGAGTGGCCCGACAGAAGCCTCTCCTCACTGCAGGACACATGAAAGCCTGCATGGAGTTTGCTACAAAACACCTGAAGGACTGCAAGATGGAGAGAAATTAGATTCTCTGGTCTGATGAGACCAAGACAGAACTTTTTGGCCTTAATTCTAAGTTGTATGTGTGGAGAAAACCAGGCACTGCTCATCACCCGTTCAATACAGTCCCAGCAGTGAAGCATGGTGGTGGCAGCATTATGCTGTGGGGGTGCTTTTCAGCTGCAGGGACAGGATGATATCCTCGACCAAAACCTTTGAGTGCTCAGGACCTCAGACTGAGCCAAAGGTTTACCTTCCAACAAGACAATGACTCTAAGCACACAGCTAAAATAACGAAGGAGTGGCTTCACAACAACTCTGTGACCCAATTGAGCATCTCTGGAGAGACCTAAAAATGGCTGTCCACCAACGTTTACCATCCAACCTGACAGAACTGGAGAGGATCTGTAAGGAGGAATGGCACAGGATCCCCAAATCCAGGTGTGAAAATCTTGCATCTTTCCCAAAAAAGACCCATGGCTGTTCAAAAGGGTGCTTCTACTAAATACTGAGCATGTACTGAATACTGAGGACCATGTGATATTTCAGTTTTTCTTTTTTAATAAATCTGCAAAAATGGCAACAATTCTGTGTTTTTTTTGTCAATATGTTGTGCAGTGTGTACATTAACAAGAAAAATGTTAAAAATTATGATAAATATGAAAATTAAAATGATTTTAGCAAATGGCTGCAATATTACAAAGAGTGAAAAATTTAAGGGGGTCTAATTACTTTCATATATATATGTGTGTGTGTGTGTGTGCGGGTTTATGTGGTTTATGAAGACACAAATTTGTATAATGACATGGGTATGACATAAGTATTACAATATAAAGGGGATTTATGAGGGCATTTTCAGTGTCCCCGTAATTCAAAAAACATACTAAATGGTGTTTTTTTGAAAATCTAAAAACGCACACAGTTTCCTGTAAGGGGTAGGTTTAGTTGTAGGGTCAGTGTTGGGCAATAACACATACAGTCTGTACAGTAGAAACACCATTACACCTATGGAGAGTCCCCATAAATCACAAAACCAACATATGTGTGTGTGTGTGTGTGTGTGTATTGAAAGAACATCAGATTGACAGTAATTTTATTTATTAATTGCTTAAGACATTGGATAGCACATAGTTACTTAATCAAAAATAATGTTTCATGATTTTGGGATTACATTCTCATATATATATATTTTAACAATTATATTAAATACAATATTCCCATTCAAGTAATAGACTACCTATTATATTGTTTGGTTACATATATGTGCAGTTGACAAATAACATAATAATTTCATTCAATTAAATAATCTATAATCTAGCAAATGCTACATAGTCTGTATCAATGTGAAGTCATAAAAACAATATTTATTATAGTTTAGTCCTGTCGAACGATTAATCGCATCCAAAATAAGTTTGTAAACATAATATGCGTGTGTATATTGTGTATATTTACTAAGTATATATAAATACACACACATACTGCATATATAATTAGATCATATTTAAATATTTTACATTTATGTAAATGTACAATTTTTCTCATATACCTACATGTGAATGTAGTTACATATACACTTACTATGTAAACATTTTTCTTTTTTTTTATTTGAGTAATTGCGATTAATCATTTGACAGCACTAATATATATGTATACCTCAACAGCAGGTAAAAATTAACTGTGGTGGGTCACGCCGTCACTGGCAGATTACTTTGTTTTTTTAATTGTGTTCATTCAATTTCATTTCAATTCATCAATCTGTGCAGATTTAACACAAATACAGAACTTGTGAGTTGTCATAATATATTAAACCACGCCGTTTTTTGTTTTTTTTGCATTGAAGCAGTAACAAAGAGTCAAAATTAAACGTCTACAGCAGTTTTACTATTTGTCACTCTGGAGGACACTTTAACATGTGATGTCAACTACACATACAGTAGAAACAAGATTCATGCAGCAAAGTTGGACAATTGTGAAATCTTTTGAATTTCTTGTTTAAAATACAATGGATATTTGGCAAGTCTTACGCAGACTTCAATGCATAAGATCAACTTGGAATGTAATATTGTAAAAAAAACAACAACAACAACAAAAAAGAGGCCAAATAAATTGGATGCACACAACACATTCATCACCCTCACTGTACGTAATGGAAGTGATGTTTCAAATATTTGCCCAACTTTTTGCCCACTGCTTGTAAACTCTGTTTCCAAAGCACAGCAAAGGCCATTATGGATTTTTTTTAATTGATTTTTCAAAACATACAAAGAAAGGAAATCATTAAAATAACGTGAATTGGTCTAAAGCCCGCATGAGGAAACAATCAAAAAGACTGGAGAAAGTTGTTGACTCCCCTCTCACGCATACATACATCCACCTCCTCCAATTTCACTGCCAGAGCTGCTGTCTTTCTTTGCTCTCTCCCTCCAGAGAAAGAATGAAATAAAGCAAAGCTCATTACCTCTTTCTTTCACAGCTCCTCCAGGCTCCGGCACAGCAACAACTGCCCCCGCAACACACAAACTTCACACACGACATGCACATGCACCTCACAAACACGCAAACATACACATGCCACAAAGTCAAGAGCCTGTGAGGGCCTCGCAGCAGCATTTCTGAAAGGACTCGTGCTGAAAACATGCAATAAAAATAGACTGAATATAAGATTAAAAGCAGAACTTAAAGGTGTGTTAAAAATAACAGCTAATGCATTTAAAATAATATTTGTCTGTATATATAAAACAAACACTTTATGCCAATTACTGGTGCGCACTCGCCTGACATGCCTTCAAAGCTTAAAAAGACTAATCAATTTAAACACTAAATTAAATTTGTTTATATTTATTAGCCTTTTTAACTTTCATTTTTTCACTTTTTGGAGAAAATAAAATCCTTCAATGATTTGAACTGACATTCTGCCTTCAGTAATGAACAGAAAATGACAAAACCATGCAATGAGCTTTACTTAAACTAATGGCTATATTGTAAAAGCAACACTTTCGCCTGGTTTTTCTCTTTAACTTTAGCTTTGACTTTGAGAGGAGCTCATCCTGGGCTTCCGTGTGGGCAGCCCGAAGCCTCAGGTGGGACCTTTGACCTGGGGAGAGCAGCAGTTGGACCAGGCAATCCATCATGGAGCCGCGGCTGTCAGGACGAGCACTCGGCTGCGTGTGTGTCTGTCACCGTGGCATAGCGGGGCTGCTTAAAGGCAATCATGTCAATCTGGATGGCACTGCTCAGACGGAGCGAGAGCGATGGGAGGTGGCAGGGAAGGCACACTCAGCAGACGGCACTAGAGGGCTGTGTTTGGCTGCTTAAAATGCGTGTGGCAACATGTATATTTATAATAATATGCGCAGGATATCTTTGTAAAGCCCCCTCGTGTGTGTATCCACTGACCCGTCTGTCAGTCAGAGCTGGTCATTGCGGATGAATCGATTGCCCTCTGAGTGCTTGCCGTAGTAGACATAACGGCACTTGGTGAAAACCCCTGAAAGTGAGAGAGAAGAGCATGTCAAAATGACATTTAACTACAACGTCAATGTCAAACCGACTTCATGTGAAATGATGAGATGCTGCAACCCTCAAGTTGAAGTACTGTGATTATAATGGCACAACAATACTATTAGCACTTTAAATAGTAGTAGCATGCTGATATTTAAATGCATTATCTGTTTGACAACTGATTATGGAGAAATATTCAATTTCACTTTGTTTTGATGGTCCTTTTAACACATTCTACTGACTATAAGTAAAGTCCACAAAGTCTACCAACTCTTGTGAGAGAGCTAGTAGTGTATTAGTAGACTGGTAGGGTTAGGGTTGGGATAAGTTGACTTGCAAAGTTACTTGTCTGTTGGGAGACCAACACGATAAAGAGTTACAGTAGGTTGCCAACCAGAATAAATAAATCTAAATAAATCAAACTAATGAAACAATCACTAACATATGGTCCAATGCCATGTCTCAAGTCAAGTGAATGAATCACCTTATAAACAGGCATTCAATACTGACTTCCGGAAAAGGGGAATAACCAATGACATTTGAGATTACAACTAAAACAGCAAGCCCCGCGACCGACAAAAATAAAAGTGTTCGCGCGAGCAGGTGACAGAAGGTCGAGCGCAGGAATGATCGCGCTTGCGAGTGCATGAATTTTGCGCAAATTACTTTTTATGTGCGCAGATGACATGTCACGCGCGTGCGAGAGTTTGAAATGAGATCGCAGGCTCCCGTTTCCTCGCGTGTAGATCTGTATTCCTCTTGCGGATATGATTTACCGCGCGCCCCAGCATCAGTGGTAAGCTCGCTTATTTACGGCATAGATTTGCCGCCATACACCTTCCTAGGCGCGAGCTCAGTTTAGATTCCGATCAGCCCAGATCGACCCCGCCCCCCAAAACAAACCTCTCCAGTTCTACACTATTCACGTGAATGACCCAATGCAACAAGTTTGTTTGTAAATAAAGGAAACTATTGGATGCTGCTTTCTAAA
Organism: Enteromius paludinosus; assembly: GCA_032361165.1. NCBI lineage: Eukaryota > Metazoa > Chordata > Actinopteri > Cypriniformes > Cyprinidae > Enteromius > Enteromius paludinosus. The sequence continues at coordinate 6,281,420 of JAUMHQ010000070.1, forward strand.
GAGCCAATCAAAGGAATTAACTGAAATTCTGCATATAGGCTACTTGCTGCATTTTTTATTTAGTTTTGTTAATGTATTATTTGTTTATAGACATATTTTTCGCATATGGGCATTATTAGGCTATTGTTTTTCTCTGTTCGCAAGCTCACAAGCTCTGCGCGTGATGTGAATCCTCACATTCTGCTGCCTTTTGCTTGTAAAAAATGAATACCTGGGAACAAATGTAGGCATTTTAATGGGTCACAGCCACGCATCAATTCAAATTTAATTGTAATTTAACATAATCTTTGTCAGTTTATAGCTAATGGCTAACGACCGTCGGTTGTAGGTTATGAGAAATAAAATAACCGAAATTAACATTCCTATTCATATTATTAATACAATCTAATAAAAGTTCATCAAGAAAAAAAGTTATAATAATAATACAACTGCACCTGGTTATGAATAGCCTGCCTAATCATAAAGTATGTAAAAAGTCTATAGCAAACTCATTAAACTTGTTCTATCTTGATCTATAGCCTACAAATTAATGTTTATTTTTATTTTTTTCTCCAACTGATGAAGAACAGGCTGTAAGCATTTAATTTGCGCAAAAGGTGAAATTAAGTATGGAAACAGCTCAAGGGAAAATTCTTTTGTAATTTAGGTCATTTAAATAATTTTTCTAATGATTTAAGGACGTTACATTATTATGTTGTTAAGGTTTTATTTGGTTATTTTATCTCTGTTAAAAAAACTAAATTGTAGTCAGTTTGGAAACCTTGCGCCGCCTGGTGGTAGCTTCGTGAGCGACTTTAACACGCCCTGCGGCGGCGGTACGCGCGGTGGCTGTAATAGTCATTTTGGTTGGCCACCTACTGTAGCACATATGAAGGAGACAGTCTACTAATAGTCTAATGAGAGCTGGCTGAGATGTAGTTGCAACATTACTACAGCTACAGAATGTTCAAAACGGACCATCAAAAAGTGTTACCAAATATTCAACTTCACATGAGTTCACGCCTGATTTGTGTTTCATTACATTCTTTTTTTTATCAACAATACACTTTTTTGTTAGTTGTTCATAAATTTCAATTTAACATAAGCAACATTAATGTACTGGACATGACAGCTTTTTGATACACTGCAGTACTTTGTGGTTTAAACATGATATTATATCTCCTTTGGGAAGAAAACAAGGAGGTTATTTTTAAAATAGCATTTATTATTTTAACACATTGGATAGACATAGAAATGCATAGATAGATAGACAGAACTATAGATAAAACGATAGAAAAATAGATAGGTATTAAGTGAATATAAATCAAAAAGCATGTGTATTATGAATCTATGAATGCCAAAATATGTTACAGTTCTCTGTTACTGTTTATCCATCAGAAAGTGGTTTGTCAGTAAAACACACACACTGCTGCAAACAAACAAAAAAATTCTGTCTCCAGAATCTGTCATTTCTCACTCAAATTTCTGGCATGAAAGGTGTGTCGAGGGAGACAGTGCATCCGTCTAAAGTCTGAGAACACCAGAGAGACAACATTTAGCCTGAGGGCATTGTCTAGACAATAACAAGCCAAGAGATTGCTTTCTTCAGAAAGAGAGAGAGAGAGAGAGAGATATGAAGAGACAGTAAGGGTGAAGATCAACAGTGAGCTCATCATACTGATCCACTGACCAACTGTGTTTGATTATGTGAGCCTTCATTGTCCAGAAACTGACTGTGTTATAGCGACAGTGTTAACACTCTTACAGGACAAGGACATGTGTGACTGTTTGAATATGATCCACTGTGTGAAGCTGCCACTCACTGCTGTTGATCCTCGTCACTCATTCATTGAAACTAATCAAGCATCATTATGAGCATCAATGAGAGAGGACAGCAATACTTACAGTAAATCAATACAGGCCTCCTCAAGTACTGCTGCAGTATACACTACAGTGATCCTATCAGAAGAAAATACTACATTACTATGAATACTCTGATATATAGCACCATAATGAATCCTTACTACTTCCATGCATTGCTAGGGTGCTCCGGGTGGTTCCTAAGATGATGTTAATGGTTGCTAGGATGCTTTGCTAAGGTATTGCATTGATGCTGTATCTGCTAAAATGTAAGGTGTTTACACTGCAGATAACTGATTGGTCAGAGTAAATCATCACCACCAGTGTCACTGGATTTGCAACAAGACACCAAACCCACCAGCGGCAACAGCCACCGCGTTTTCAACTCTCTTGTATTTTTCGAGCCATCAACCCCTTTGAACCAAATTTAGTCTTGCAGTGAAAAACATCCTCATGCCAAGAATCCAAAAATTCCGATAGGCTCCATTGCATTTAATTTTTTTTGTTGTGATTCCAATGATGTCTCAGCACAATTACTCCAATACTCCCACTCACTCTAAAGTGTTACTAACTGCATTTACTTAAAGCACAAAATAAACATGAATGAGCATCAGAATGCGTTGTATCTCATAAAAACAAAAAAGTTCAAGTCCACTGACATCAATTTACTCTCCTGTCTGATTTGCTTGCCAAACAAAATGATAAATTCCACCGTTATGATTGGCCAGACTGCCAAGGGTGTTGCTAAGAAGCAGCCGAAGATGTCTGGTTGGCACTACGATGTCCCTAGACCAGCTCTGTCCAAACTCGGTCCTGGAGGGCCGGTGTCCGGTAGAGTTTAGCTCCAACTTGCCTCAACACACCTGGATGAAGTTTCTAACATGCCTAGTAAGAGCTTGATTAGCTGCTTCAGGTGTGTTTGATTAGGGTTGGAGCTAAACTCAGCAGGACCGAGTTTGGACAGCCCTGTCCTAGACAGTTTGAAGGATGTTAGTGGCACTACTATGGAGCTCAACAAAAATAACCATCGTCAAACATAGACTAATGCAACATCAGCTTTCTCCTCACAAGCGACGAGACTGGTCATAACTCATTAAGAGAGTGCGGGTCTGTTCACTTCTCTCATACATCAAACATATGCCAGAGTTAGGAAGAAGAACGCAGTGTTTCCTTCGCATTGCTTAAAATGCTAGTTGACTGTGAGGCCTATAGGTGATGTGCGGAGACAGCCCAGTCTGAGTGTGTTAAAGACAGTATCGTTCTGACACGCCAGCGACAGAGAGAGAAATAGAGGGGCTTGATGGATGTGGCAGACTGCAGCTAGGTGTCAGCGCTTTAGTAAATGAGGCAAGGACAAGTGGCATTAATGCTGTCAATGATCTGCTGACAGGAAAACAGATCGCCGCCGTTTTTAAATAGACATCAAGTGCATTAATGACAAAAAAGGGCAGGCTTCAAACAAAGCGGCTGAGTGATGGGCGAGCTGCGGCGGCGCTCCGAGCGTGCCACTAACATAATCCGAAAAGACACTGTCAGAGCCGCGGAGAGACGGGCCGCCGAATCGCACGTACTGACAGTGAACAGAGATGAGGACAGAGATACTGGTGCCATATTAGTGCCAAGCATATTCCAACACCAGTCTGGATGCTAACCTGATCTGACACTTTCCTTCAAAGTAGCCGCTCCTCCCCTTCCCCCACCGCCAGCGATCGGCAACCAGCCTTCTCCGACATGTCACTCCAGTCCCGCGCTCTCCTCGCGCGGCGAGTAATGGCGGCCCGCTCGTGTCAGCCCACGGACAAACTCAGTCAATCTAAATTTGGACTTTTGTAGCCGAGCGACGCTCATTTTCCCTGCCATCCTCGCGAGTTGAGGTGATCCAAACTGTGAAGTGTGAGGAGATGTCTGTTCGCATCAGATCAGACCCCTTCGCTCTGTGGACGGGTGTGTGTGTGGGGGGGTTAGCGGACAGCTCTGTCAGCACAAGTACTTGTTCTGAGGGGGTGACAGGGTTTTTGCACTCCAGCTGCTGCAGTTGCCCTGGGGATGGAGGTACCGCCGCTGGATCCCTGTATGCTCATTCTGACTATCAGAGCGCTGGTTTGAGAGGAGATTCTCGTGCACTTCACCTCACCGGGGTATATAAGACTAGCACCCAACTGCAGCGCTATTATCCTGAACACTGCAGTGAGGACTGAGAGATCACAGAGCACCAGCAGACAAACTCATGGGTCAATGATGACTGGATTTATAAGAAGCTATTCAAAAATATGTTTAATAAAGAAAACACTGTTTCTATGATAGACATGCTTTCATTTTCTGTTCATTTCTATTTTAAGTCCAGAAGATATGTTGGGCGGGACTTAACTTGCTTACCTCCAAGTTGTCCCAAACCTGTATTCATCTGTTTTTCACCTGTTGATCACAAAAGAAGATATTTTAAATAATGATTGTTCTACTGTATGGAAATATGGAATTAATCCATGGCCACCAGCACCTGTAATAATTAATCTTCTTCAAAATATCTTCTTTTGTGTTGAGCAGAAGAAACAAATACATACAGGTTTGAAACAACACGAGGGTGTGAGTAAATGTGAAAAGATAAACAAGTTGGGTTAATTATCCCATTATTATAATGCTGTAAAAAAAAAAATTAAATAGTAAAAAAAAAAAAATAAAAAAAATAATAATAATAATAATAATTAAAAAAAAGCCGTAGCCCAATTAATAATAATTATGAATAATAGTAATAACAATAACACATTTAATTACTAAATAAATATTTATTAGTCATAATCATAATATTATTATTATTATTTACTACTACTAATAATAATACATTCTAATTATATAATATATGATAATGATAATAACATCAATAATAATTATTATTATTATACAAATATTTTAGCAATACAAATAATAATATAAATATTAACAGATTAATTATTATTAATTACATTGATAGAAATAACAATTTTGAATAAACCAATTTTTCCCCTTTAAAAAGTAAAGTCAAGTACACAAATATTTAATAAACTAAATAAACCTAAAAGTGTATTAAAGGTGGAATTAAAAGTTAAAATTGTTACTTTACAAACAATACACATGGGTGATTTACAAATATTTTTAGGCATTTTTATTTGTCTGTGACCCTCATATGAGTGCCTGGAGCAGTGTCTGAGTGATAGAGAACAGCACATGATTAATAAAGTGTGGCTCAGTTCACTGTCTGGTGACGGCTGAAGCTGTAATATTGACCTGAAGCAGCACGACTGCTTCCTCACATGTTCAAGAGCTTAAAGCAGCGCTCTGCAAATGGGGCAGATCTGGGAGATGTCCATTCTTTGCCCCTGCAGACTGACTTCTTTAAACAAACCTCAGTGGGGAGCAGAGAGAAACAGAGAGAGGAAAACACACTTGGGCCTGCCAGGGACGGGGAGCATGTTTAGCATAAACTGGCAGTCGGGTGATGCGTGATATAGTGCAGCCCACTGCAAATTTTGCACACGGCAGCCAACTTCCACAGCTGGACACTCCGCTTATTACATGAGGACAAAAAAAAGAGGAGCCAGAGACAAAAGGTAAAATGCAGAAGCAGCTATTTCTTACGTAACCTGTTAGTGGAAAGCAGAGTCTAGCTTGAACCCATGGGGACGGCTGATGAGCTGATAGCTAATATGAAAAACACACCGTGTCAAGGCCTGGCCTTCTCTTTATTCCAGACACTCACACACAGCCATTACAGTGACAGATTAAAAGTTTTCGGGAAGCTAATGTTTCCATGCTGCATATTCTGGCAGGAGAAAGGTTGAAAGCATTGTTCCCGTCCTGTCATACCTGGATGTTTGGAGAGCAGAGGAGGTTGTCTTCGAGCGAGATGGAGGTGGAGACTCTCACAGCTTATTTCAAACAACACAAGCTCTCCACAGCCTCTCCGTGACCTGCTATCACAGCGCCTGACGTCCTGGAAATCTGCTGTCTTTGCTTTTCTTCCTCTGGCAAAATTCCAGTCAAATCATAATAGCCAACATTTATCACACCGCCATTTAAAAAGTGTCAGGAGGAACAGTGTGAAACATGCAGAAGACCCACACACAGTACAAGCTTGTTTCGCTACTAGTTAGTTACAGTGTTTCCTGCACCTCTGCAGTGTCACGGCCGAATCTACAGCGGCCATAAAAACACAACGTATTTCACTACAATGGTGTGATGCAGAAAGCCAAGGCACAGTAAAAACAACACATTTATCATATGCCTTACAGTGTATCTAAATGTAAGATTTTTCAGACGTCCAAAACAAACTCAAACAATTTGAAAATGAATCCTGCATCTCAGATTTATACTTTCTAATATAGTCTAGTGCACTATTTTCAATTGTTGGTATTGAATTTGGCTGATACTGTAATAATGTGTTCAAAGACAGACAATAAAAAAGTTTTTGTTATTATTTTATGTTAGTTAATAATTATTGTGTCGAGTAAAATGTATATATATAGTGTCACCAGGAAGAATTCGGGATTCTCTGGACCAAGACACAAAATCCATTGGGACTCTTAATTTTAAATGTTTATGCTTTACTACTTTCAGTTGCTCATTCAACAAGATGAGTAAGATAAGATAAGCACTTCTACATTCATCGACAAAATAATGCAATAAACACAAAGTAAACATGGTCGTAATCAATCAACAGTAGATCAAAAGCACATAAATGTGCTGATCTAAAGGTGTGCAGCACATTTATTTCATGAAATCAAAGCCTTTTGAACTTATTCACTTTGTTTCCCCATTTCACAGTTCAACGCACAAGCTCCAGACTTCTTAAAATAACACTCAAGACTTTTTATGGCTATAAAAGTTGATAAAACTGAATTTAGAGAGATGAAGCAAAAACACTTTGGTGTACAAATCTCAGCCAGGTATTTAAAAAAATGAATCAAACTGAGAAGTTGGAGAAAAATTGGATGCATGCCTTTAGGCCAAAAATATAATTAATTTCTTTAGCTGGAAAACTTTTTTTTTTTTAAAGAATTAAGAATTTAAAGACCTAGAAACTACACTGAGCCCCTCTAAACAAGGAAATACTTATTCATCAACCGGCCGCTCGAGTGATCTGCATACAATCAGCTTCTCTCTTTTCGAGGGCCATCAATATGTCAAGGAAAGACATATCCGAAGGATGTAGCTCTTAACATCAAGGTTATCTATTCTCTGCTCCCTCTTTCTCAGTGTGTTTTCCTGTATCCCATGCTCTCATCAGCCCTGCAATCAATCAGGGTAATAATGTTGTGGGGGAAAAAAATCAATTAACAATGCAATTAAACTTCCCTTATTATCTCACAAGCTTGCAATAATACCTGAAGGGAAGACGGAGGGACATCCGTGAGAGTGTGAGAGGGTGAGTTATGGCTGTGAGCAGCTGCAGCCGTGAGCTTGTGCTATTATATGAGCCTCAATATATCTGCCTTTATCAGTCTGCAGCAACATCCTGTGATGGAGTCCTCATTATCTGGCCTAAAACAACTGCTTCTGACCTACAGCTGTTGGGCTAACGGGAAATCAGGTTATGTTTTTCAGGTAATGCATTACTTGTCAAATTTACACTCCAAGTGCTTCTGTGGATTTTAGCTGTACTCGCTATTTGTACTGGATAAAATAACAGGATATGTGCTTCAGTGCTGGATTTGTGCTGTCCTGGAAATCACAGGTGCAGCCACAATGAACTTCACCGAATGTCTTGTTTTCTCTGGTCGGGGGAGGAGAGAAGAAAGCAAAACACTGAGACAATCTTTTGTTGAAACATTCAGAGATTATGTTTTTTTTTACCCTGTGTTTGCAATTCTTGTGCAAATACTCTCAGGCTACAGTAAAATGTCAAGAGGTACAATTGTACTGGACGCTGTGTATTGTTGCATTCGAAATCGCATACGTCCTTACTATGTATGCGTAGCCTGTCCGAATACATATTCGAACACTATCCTATGACAGTTAGTAAGTGAAATATACCTAAATAACCAGAGCCGAAGTGAACATTTGATGGACACTTTACTAATCACACAAGGCCACCCGAAAAAATTTATGAATGGCAATGAAGCAATGCAACTAAAGCAGGTCATGTGACAGTAAAAACATGGTGGATATAGAACGAATTTCATTCATATAACTAATATTCATACTATACAGAACCAGGGGCATTTCCACTGAGGAGCAACATTTCCAAAAAAAAAACAAAAAACAAAGTGTATAAACCATGTTTTTCTAAAGAAAAAATGTCCAATAGTGACATCAGCAGTAGTAAAATTACCTGCTTAATTAAAAAAGGAAACAAACATCTCACACATTATTTAGATATAACCACCTAGTTACATCAAAATAATAAAATAGCTTGAAAACGTGATCTGTGGTTTTAGTTTGAAATGAGTAATCATCTTGGTGAAATATAAGGTACATCCCTGTGTCTGTGATTGGTATTTGCCAAACTTGATGACTGATGACCCAATAAAACTAAAACAAATAGTTCACTTATTTAAACAGAATAGCTGAACTTAAGTTCACTAGTAATTAGTGCTGTCAAACGATTAATCGCATCCAAAATAAAAGTTTTTCTTTACATAATATATTTGTATGTACTGTGT
>JAUMHQ010000070.1:6302523-6318155 GCA_032361165.1 Enteromius paludinosus
TTTTGTAAATTATTAGTTGATCATTAACTAATCACTTATAAATGCCTTACAACTGAACGTTATTATAAAGTGTTACCAAAAAAACTTTTATTTTGTATGCAATTAATCGCGATTATTCGTTTGACAGCACTACTAGTAATATATGTTTAAACTGTTACAGCCTTGTGTTATTATTTTGGAATATAATGTAGGGCTGGGCGATATATATCGAACGATATATTATGCGCATCTCGTCAGTAAAGGCGGTTCTTTGATTAGCGGTAAATCTCCGTCAGCTGTTTCTTAAATGCAGCACCAGCTTATGAACAGAGCCATGGATCACCGACAAACTACGCGTTGAGTTTCGCGGGTGATTCAATGGCGCAGCTTCTCAGTGATCTACGGCTCTGTTCATATGCTGGCGTTTCTTTTGAAAACAGCTGACGGAGATTTACCGCTAATCAAAGAACCGGCTTTACTGACGAGATAAGCTTAATATATCGCTCGATATATATCGCCCAGCCCTAATTTAATGTTTTTTTTAACCAAGAAAATGTGACATGTATACATGCAATCTTTGAGGTTTCCTTATGTCAGAAGACTACCTTTGCGAAGTAAATTTAAATTCAAATATAGTCTATACACAATATGCATTTTTGTACACATCATACAGTATGTCTAGGTATAAATTCTTTTCCACAGGAAAAAAAGGTCTGCAAAACAAGCATAGCACTGAATGAGAAGGACTATTAGGCCCAAGCCCAATTCTATTTTCTACCCCTTTGCCTACCGCTTCCCCCTTGTGGAAAGGGGAAGGGTTAAATATTTTCCCCTAAGAAATGGAACACCACTACTGCATCATCATCCATTGTCACTAGTTCCTAACGTTACGTCAGAGGACATGCGTCGATGTAAGCATCGTTCATTTACATGTACACATACGGCCGTAAGCGAAACAAAACAATGCGTTCCCGGTTATATGACATAAAAATATATTTCCTAATATTGTGCAATCAGTGCTATCTGTTAACAAATGTTAGCAAATTTTTTTTTGCTAAAAGCAGCCATGTTGGAAATTTCTCTTAGTCCTTCGTTTGAAGTGAGGTCCCAAAAAATCTTTGTTTTGAGGGCTACAGTATCCTAGCACTTCCCCTTAACCCTAACCCTCCAATCAAAGGAGAATTGAGACACCCCTACCCCTACACGTGAACGCGCCAAACGGAGGGGTAGGGGAAAGTGTAGGGCCTGGAGAGTTTAGTTCCAACCCTAATCAAACACACCTGAAGCAGATAATCAAGCTCTTATTAGGTATACTCCACTTCAAGGCAGGTGTGTTGAGGAAAGTTGGAGCAAAAGTCCAAAGGACACCGGCCCTCCAGGACCGAGTTTGATGACCCCTGGTGTAGGGGGTAAGGGGTAGAATTGGGATTGGGCCTTAAATGTCACTTTTAAAAGTATTGCTCTTCAACCCTGCAGACCTACACCAATACAGAAAGACCTCAGGACTCCCCTTGACATGTAAATAGCATCTGAATTATCATCTTTTAAACAGTTGTGAGGAAAATGTTCTAACGCTAATGATAATTCATGGCATTAAATGTCACGGTTCACTGATTTTGTCCACAGATCTTTTAGAGTTGTTATTGGAGACAACTGCTATAAAGTCAAAGCTGTATTTTATATAATTTTTACAGCGTCGTCTGTTAAGCAAAATAAGAAACTACTGCTGGCCTGCCAGAAGACAGCTTTAATGACATCCTGAAGGCAACGCTCTGCATGTTACTGCATTCACTTAGAGGTCAAAGACACAGATAATAAATATGTGCAACCAGCAGAGATGAATATCCACATGCACTGTCAAAGAGCAGCTGCGTTCCCCTGCCTCTGCTCCGAGCGAGAGAGACTCAACGTCCAGAGAAAAGAAAGAGAGAAGAGAATGTTGGAGGATAATAAATTAGTACCCTGGATAATGTCACTTATTCAATCAAAAGGGAGGCTCAAGTTGTGATGGTGTACTGGGCCGCAGTTCAAATGGAGCCATATGCAGTTAAAGTGGACTGGCTTCAAGCCCAAAGCCTGCGATGAACCACAAAGTACTGACCACTCCTGACACACACACACAGATGTGTGGCATTTGAAAAACGAGGCTGGTTTTCATCAGCGCAGGCATGAGAAAAGCTGGAGACACAGAGACGTCCCACTGAGGCATGGGTCAAGAATCAGAGGCATCGAAAGTTAAGAAAAAGGACTGCTGTCTTCAGGGAAAAATGGGCTTGTTTGCAAAATGCGACTGAGCTTTGAAATAGCATAAACAGTCGAGCATCTGCACTTTCCTCTGGACAAAAACTCAAGCCTTGCTCTGCATCTGCTAAAATGTGGGAGTTTTTAGGCAGCAGAGAAAAAAGAAAATCTTGAGTGCGTTTTTGAGGATGTCAATCATCTGCTGGGAGCAGCCGAGGGAAGCTAAATTCATAACTTACAGAGTTAAACTGACATTTGTTCTCATGCAATAAAAAATATTTAGTCCATTAAACATAAATACCTGTCATTATGATGCATGCACTGGATGCAAGCCTCCCCATTCCCCACTGATGTTTATTACAGCCAAACAACTGCAGCGCCTGCATGTTTTCAACTTTAGCGTATTGATTAAACTTTTAAATGGTTGCCATATAACCCAGGGACATCAGGAAGATTAATTTGCGTCAATGTTCATCTGTAATTCATTAGCCATTTATACCCCACATCCACATGGGCTATCAAGAAAATGGGGGCCATTTTTCACTCGAGCTCAGGCTTGGGAATGGGAACTGAAAATTGCACCGCATACAAGTAGGACCGGTGGCTTTGGGAAAGAGAAAGCAGCTAAAAACGCTACCAAGGCCAAAAGCACATAATTGAACCAGTATTCCTAATGAAACTAATGCTTCCTTCATGACAGTGGCTTGTAAGAGCACTACTAGTATATTCATTTTAGTACAGGAATATTGCTATATAATCTTTCATAGAATTTTTGGAGAAACTGGAATAACTTTTTTTATGCTTAATCATCATACCGTATATTGTACACCTCTTACTATCTGATAAGAATGTTTTTTTGATTTGTGTACAGTATATGATCTATTAACAGCATTGTGTCCAGTCATTATGAGCATTATAATAACTAGTAAATAACTAAAGGTAGCAATGCAGCTAACTAGTATTTTCAGTAATGTGACAGTAGTTCAGCTGTAGTGCAGCTTTTCCAAGTAATAAGCTGCTTTTTCCAGTGGACAAATGCCGTTTTTACTATCAAGTTGTTTGCTCTCACAGTTTAAGCTGGGGTGATAAACACTCCCCTAAATTGTCCTTTCTTTACTTAGCAATTGAAAATCTTTATTCATTGATTCATTCCAGAAAATCAGTTAATAAACCATTTCACAATAATTTGAGTCCATTACGGGATAGTTTAGGTCTTTTTTTTGTAGTCGCAGATGTAGTCCAATGCTGCTTTATAGTAGTAATAACTAAACATAAGCTTTAACAAGCTAAAGCTTTCCAAAGCTGAGAACATCCGTAAAGCATTATGCAGAGAAATCATAAAACTTTGTATGCATGCATAACTTGCTCTGCTCGGGCAATCAGTTAAAGTGTTTTAAGAAGCTATGATACAAAGTCAGACTCCTCTATAAATATCTTCAAAAGGCTGGATTCTTATGTATATAATGGGCCAAAATCATAAGGATGGTCTTCCTGTCTGTACTTCCACTGTATTATTTTTCTTTTAGTTTTTTTGACTGAAGTTGAGGCTAATACCTAGTTTGTTTGTGCCTGCTGTCCTAGGCAAGACTATGACATCTAATGATCTGTCAGGAAGTCTCGTTCTAATGAGAACATGAACTTTCAGCAGCAAGTGAACTTCTATGCAGAAAAAATGTGAGGTTTTCCATTGTGCAAAAGTCCAAAAGCTTTATACAATTTAACATTTACTAATTTCTGAGAACTTCACTGTCGTTTACCCTGGTCATATTCCACCTTAATATAAAAATGAGAAGTAAACGAGTGGGTAACTAATTAGATTTAAACAGTATTTTTTTGTTTATGAGAACATGAAAATTATTTTCCCTTCTTGTCCCTTTAAGAAACTTAATTTTTTAATATGCAAAATATACTTTCTTTTTATTTTATGATTTTATTTGACTCTATTCTATTGGTTTTGCGCTTTTGGATATGTCCAGGGTATTTTCTTGACAGTTTCAGTTGTGTGTTTTTCCTTTAAAACCCAATTCAGGCTTTTGCGAATTCCCTGAAATGCAGCTCTTTAAGTCCGTCCGACCTAAAGCAACAATTGTAAACACGATAGTCAGGCATGGATGAGGTCTGGCAATGAGAAAAGGTTGAGAGATTTGCTCTAGCTAGAGGGCCTGTCAGGAGAAAGCAGCTAGTTCATGCCTCAAAAGCTCTGATCAATACCGTCTTGATTTGCCACATGATTTTTTCCAACCAAGCAAAACATAATCTTGATATTTTGTTGAATCGCCCATAGTATTCCACGCTAGAGGTCTTTCATATGACCACAGCTGCTGATCGTAGCCCATTTCACCCTGCGAAAGAACCATTAGCCATTATGCAGTTTTAATGGCCGTCCGTTCGATGGCGTTAACCTCCACAGTTTCACTTTTAAGAGGACACCGCGCCACAAAAGAACAAGGCCCTCGTGAGATTACTACAATCAAATATTATGAATTGAAAGCGGCAGTATTCATTAATGAAGTCTTCAAACGGCTCACCTGATAAGGGCCTATCATTCTTTGTACTCCAACTTATGAAGTTGAAGAGGAAATTGAATTCTGGAGGACATAAATTTTGACTGAAGAAAGAGATTATAGCGGCAGCCTAATTCAAGCCTGGTGAAATTAATTTCAATGACATTTATTCTACATAGAGCAAGTGTGTGTGAGGCACACAGTGGCTCTGGGCTCTGGAGATAAGGGGAAGTCATTTGAGGTTGGGTGCTCCAGCAGTTTACAAAGCCTTAATCTCCTTGGAACAACTCATGGTCTATCATAAGGAGACTTACACGCCGGCTAACAGCCATTCGCCGCCTGAATTTCCCCTGCTGTTTGTGTCAGCACGAGGAATGGCTCTGGTGCTTGCACGGTAAAAGACGGAAGTGTGTGTCAGCATGGTGCTACTGATCGCATTGAGCTGGGTGTGTGGGGTCACGACACAAAGATGCCACGCGCTAATTAACCACCGCAGCATCTTCAAATGACCTGATTAGTCATTATGATTTAAAAACCATTTGTGTCAAGGACGTTAAGCCTGATTCGATAAGAATAAAGTATTACAGAACTAACATTTTCTGAGGCTGACTGACTGTCGTCGTCATTAGCAAGTGCTTTCTAATTAAAAAGAAAAGCTGATAAGTCATTCAGACCTCAGTAAAATGTGAAAAGTTTGCTGATTTCAGTAATGGTCCCATTAATATGGCTGATGGGAAACTTGCTCATTTCAAATCGAGTCCGAGTGACATGATTCAATAACAATGTGCTGTTAAATTAATCACTGCGGGAAGGATCGCAGCACTTTTTAATCGCTTTGGCATTGGAGGTCGGTCCGAGTTAACGAGGGTCTAAATCAGCATGCAGTAAATATTAATTATTCACCCAAAACACCAAAAGTAGAAAAAGAGTGTGGGAAACGCTGTGAAGTCATTATCAAAACAAGCCACATGAGTGACTGATGACTGTGTGTGGGATCACTACAAAACTCACAGCATTTCAAATAGTTGTGGCTAAAACCAAAAACAGATCTAAAAGCAGGACTAAACAGATATGCACAATGTCTGGTAATATTTAGATAACATTGATTCTTGAGACAAAGCATGCCTACACCATCTGTCATTAGTTTGCCACAAAAAACTGAAAATCACTTTGAAATTAAATCACTACTGTAATTTACTATTGTATTTTATCATTTACTTTATTCTACTTTTTTTTTTTTTTTTTAAGTAGTATTACATTACCACTTGCTAAAACCAGACAACTGTACATGTATATATATATATATATATGTGTATTTTTTTTTTTTTCATTTTAAGATGAAAATGCAAAAATAAATCCTTTTCAAAGAAACATTACATCGTCTTTGCAAACTTTAAAACAAACTTAAAAAAAAAAAATACCTTAAAGTTTGTCAGATCTCATACAAATTAAAACACAAATAAGCCTTGAAAAGTATACTTGTATTATACTGATACAAACTTATACAAGTTTTTATTATATATCTGATGTAATATATTTTATATCTGATTCTTGCAAAATGTATTTTTTTTTCCTTATCTAAGTTTGTCAGCAACACGGAAAATGGAACACTTGGGGGGGTTTCATTCAAACAGTATACATCAGAATGTTTAACAGATTATTTAAAACATTTAGCAAATATACACCCTCTGTACATAAACTGTAAAAAACAAATAATTCTCCACCATTACGCTTCTTTCATATCTTAAGAAACACAACTACAAGAAGATGCAAATCTTGAGGACATACTGTAGGTTTAGGACATGACTAAGTTTATTGGGCAGTTGGACAGATGGTCACGTGGCTGTGTGTTGATCCTAAATATAATGATGACGGATGTGATAGACCTCGTGCATCAGTAAGCAGTGCGGCTCTTTGCTGAATGTCATTTGGAATTAATGTCAAACAGCACACAGCCACCAAACCATGGAAATGAATGGACATGTCAACATATCACAGTGCACACTTCACTCAGATAGAGACAACAAACAACGCTCACCCTGACAACAACACCACTAATAAACATTTCTGAAAGCACTTCATCTGTAGAAATGAGTTTTTTTGATTTTTGACACTTAAACAAGAACAGTCTAAAATCATAAATTTATTTTATTTCTTATTAATGTCAAAAACTGATGTGAAAAAACATTTAAATTAAATCAGAATTTTCAAACAGGGTTATTATAGTTATGTAGACAGACACTTACATAACCAATAATGAAATAAAAATAATAAAAGACAAAATAATGACAAAGTTGAACAAACTGAAGATGGAAAACATTCAAAAATAAATAAATATACAGTTAAAATAGTATCTCTATGACACTAAAATAAAAAATACTAAAAATACTTTGCTTTGGATGGAAGCGTCTGCTAAAAAATGATTAAACATAAATCTAATTTCTTTTTTATTTCTGAATAATTTAAAAGCGCACACAATCAGTGTCACAATTTTACATGTTTGCCTCAAGTGTGAATTTACACCTCTCAAACGAACTCGCTTTTTTAAAAGATACAGCCCAGGAGAAAAAAAAACAGCCATTTTGGATGAAAGCAATACACCATGCTTGCTCTCCTATCAGCTGCTCTGCTAGGTCAACAAACAGCCTGATCTTTCCCGAAGCCAACCGTCAATTACCACACAGACACATGGCCTTCTTGCTGTCTTAAATAAAGCGCCTGACACTCCCTGGAGTGACACATATCAATACCAATCTGACAGCCCCTGTTGCCACCTCAGCCACAGAAGAGACAAGCTGCACCTGCCTCACCGTGGGACATGTGTCTGCTCGCCACTTCCCCCTGCAGAGAGAACACACACACACACACAACCTCACTTCTCTTCCTGTGTTTGAGTGCCTTGTGCTATTTTCTGAAGCCCATTATTATATTCATTTCAGCATGGCGTCTGAGGCCTGTTGGTCTGGTACCTGAGGCTGCGGAGCCTGCTGCTGTACAGTGATTTGTCATGACATCCTGACAGAGAGCAGGGAGAGGGGGCATTAAAGGAAAAGAACAAGGGCCGAGTTGAGCTGCTGCTGGCCCGGGTTCAGGGTGCTGCTGGGTGCCCCTCTCGCCCCACAGCTCGCGTCCCGGAGCATGGTGTCACTATGACGGTGAGGGGCATCAGTCAGACCAGAGCTTCATCTGACTGGAGAGGATCAATCTCCCGCCTTAATGCGAGCGGACACGGTAAAATATCCTTTAACACTGTGTGCCGCCCTCCCGCCTCTTTCTGAGTATCCAACTGTCTGATGATCTTCACAGTGGCAGCTCACACGCCAAATTGCTTCCTGCATTTTCTTGAGAGGTATACTTTTGCATGAAATGCTATGCTGATGGAACGTTAAGCCACGGGTATAGAATACACAGGGGACATACCCCCACCACTTATAATAAAACATAACCCCCCCAGCACACTTGGAGTAAGTCTGCTGATGTTGATGTAGCAAGGGCCGGTGTGAATTAATCTAGATTTAAAGGCAAGGAAACAAACTAATCTACGCATGACCGATTTATTCATATCCAAAACAAGGTGGTTTGAACATTACGGAGTGCTAAACACTCTGATGCAGTGTAAGCTTTATTCAAACTGGAAGCCAGAGGGCACTCTTGTGCAGAAATCCAAAACAGACTCATAGAAGTAATAACATATGACATGCTAGGAAATTCCTAATATGGACAAAGGCATCCAGTTATCACTGTAACTTAAGAAAAACAATGTGATTTTCAGGTAATAAATAAAAGTATATGATTTATTACTATTTAAGAACTATTCTGCCTTGTTATGTGTTTGTAGCATATAAACCAATCATTAAAATGCCATTAAGAAAATACAGTAACAAATATTGGTTACTGTGTCCAGCAATGTATTAGATTTTTTAGCCAATTAAAATGGCAATTGTAAAAAATTACAAATGACAGAGTTTCTGCTGAAGTACCATTTCTACGGTTATCAGTACAGTAAAAAAAAAACATGAAGAACAAAGCCCCTTGAAACACGAATCGACATCATAGTCCGATAACATTATCAGACATCTTCACCAATATTAAAATCCATGCCAATAGTGATAACCAAGGCCACTAACCAACAAATAGCTGCTATTAATATTCTATTAATACCATTTTGTCTGAATAAATTCATTCATTCATTAATTAATGCTACAAGTGAAGGACAATCCGCATTCGAGGGTTCAGACATTTTAATACTAATCCACTTCCTGAGGAGTTTTAAGTGAGGGTGAGAAATTTCTCCATTTGTATTTTGAATCAGGTTCAAGTTGGTCAAGCAAATCTGCTGCGTTGACTAACAGAAAGCCGCTGTGCTTCTGTGTGGGTGGTGTTTCATGCTTCAATTCACTATTGACAAACTTCACACAAATTTCAGTCATGTGACTGCAAACGCTATTAATGCACACCGTTAGGTTTATGCACCAAGTAACATCTCACCATAGCAAATAATGCTTATTTTTAATTAAATTAATTAATTAATTCTAATATTGGCTACACTACGGCAGTGTCGTTAAACCCTTCCAGTGCTCTGATGAATTTCAGGCAGACGTCAATGACCTCCCAGTATTGCACAACAGCTAAAGTCTGGTTTGAAACCAAAATTGAAAAATGAGTAATGAAGCCCATGAATGTAATGATAGGGATTACGATGACTCTAATAGTATTAAACTGACAGCGGAGGCTAAATCCAAGGCAAGGCTTTGAGTCGCAATTACAAAAGCACTCGCGCCTGACAGGGGCCTACAGACAGAGACCTTACACTACAAAATAATATCCTTGGGAATTATAATGGATGATCTCATGAGGTTTGGATATATGAAGGCAGGCCGGTGATGATGAGATGCTATTGTCGAAGCTCTCTCGGCCCCCTCTTTAATGGATGGCTTTACTGTAAGTCTCCTCTCCCTAATTAATAAGACACATACAGTTTGCAGATGCAGGAGGAACGGAGCAGAGAAGATGAGGGGTGATTAACGACATAACACTCAAGCCGAAGAGGACGTCTCCCCCCGTTTTCATTCTCCCTCTCCTGACATCCTCGGACCGTCGTCAGCGGCCTGCACATCCCCTGACAGGTGGAATAATAACGGTCATACATCACTGCTCCCGAAAAGTCCAATAACCTAAATCTTCACTTGCCACACAGCCCGAGACTCAATTACTTTATTGACATGTAATCTTCATAAGGGGAGAAATATTGAGCATGTAAGGTCAGTCGGTTATGAAGACGTATTATCATATTATCTGCATGGGGGTTGTAGGGGCGAGGACCTGACAAAGCTAATTATAATCGTACATGTTACCGGGCTCCAAGCGCATTATGTGCTTGGCTGCACGACTGAGTCTGGGCAGAGGAAGGGAAGGACAGGGGGCGGCTGTCCAAATATAAGAAAGCCAGGATGTCCTTTTAAGGGCATCGCAACTAATGAAGTCAGATATCATCCAATATACGTCCAGTGTGCTAATCTCTCTCATTCATTCATATATCTATACCGTAAAAGGCATAAATAATATGCTGGATAAAGAAGGGGATTGCCCATTGCATGGGATATTGGAGGATAATATTAGCTGCATATATTGGACCAAAAAACCCAAGAACAACAACAACAAAAACCCAACGCTACCTTGAATGGAGCTTAAAGTTCAGCAAATATCAGTTGTGATTTGCGCAGTGACTTGAACAGTTGCACTGCCCAAATGTCACTGTTAGTTAGTGATTCTGGAAGCCGAGCTCGTGGCTCTTCACCCCTCCTTTCTCGTCCCCAAGGTTATCTTAATATCAGCCGAGCCTCGGCACTGGTCATCATCACCATATATAACGCCGTATTCTGATAAACAGGCCTGAAAACAGAGGTGATATTTGGGATTGTCCTCCAGCCGAAAGCGTTCCTCAGACTGCTACTTCTTACAGGACTAGATTTAATATCCTGAGAGTAGTACTTCCAGTTTCTAGGGGAAAGCTATGGCTACTCTAAGGCATAAACACAAAGTATCGCCCTGAGTCACAACATGAACGGGGCAGCCGGGTCACTGGATATGAAAACGCCTTTGCTCGCTTCCTTGCTGAGGGAGGAATTGCACTTCAGGACATGTGTGTTCATTCCGATGTGTTTTATTTCATGCCATTTTTGTCTTTTATTTGCTTCTTGCTTCCTGAGAACAAACCGTGTTACACTTGTATCTCAGGCGATGCTGAATGGTAAAATAGTTTGCTGGAGGTGGTACAATTTCAAGCTGCTCTCAGGGGAGGCTGGTTAACAGAGGCTTAATGGTGTCAAGTGCGGAGGCGTATTTTAAGTGTATTTGAGAAGATCTGAGCTCTTGGAGACACACATATACAGTTCTGTTCAGAACTTTACACAGCCTTTGCACAATCTACCAGATGTTTATCACACACAACTATAGCATGGCTGCAAGCAGTCAGTGGAGAAGCCCGTGGAGGAAACGCGCAATAGAAAGAACCCCGGCGGCATGTGAACTGCTCACTTGTGCAAATTAAGCTATTATTTGCTGTGGAATACTGTGTAAATGCATCTTCAGGGCAATTCTTAATAAAATGAAATAAAACAAATACGGTAACACTTTAGAATAGTGAACACTCATTCAATATTATTATCGGCTTGTGTTCTAGTAATATGCATGCTAATAAGCAACTAGTTAAGAGACCCTAAAATAAAGCATGATCACAAATACATATACAGTACATACAAATCATAACAATAATATTATATACGTTATTACTAAAGTAGTACTAGTACAGTAGCACCTTTCAATAAGAACAAGTTGAACTGTGATGGTAAAGTAGTTTTCATTTTTACAAAAGATTACCATTTCAAATTAATTAACCTGATTTTAACATTGATTTTAATTTTTTTTTCAGCATATTAGAATGATTTATGAAGGATCATGTCACTTAAGAATGGAGTAAATAAATCACAGGAATACATTTCAATATATTCAAATTAAGTGTATTTGATTTAGTATATAATGAATTGCAAAAACATTTTTAATTGTATATTTCACAATATTACTGTTTTGTTACTGGTCAAATAATTTCAGAATATATACATTATTTAGTATATTTCAATATATAAACATATATTTTACATAAAATAAGATGCAGTATAGGTTTCATAAGGATTATGCAAACTTATGAAAAAAGAAGGGCAAAGCACAGCTTTATAAATACATTTTGCACCACAAATGATTTCAGTGGCCCACGTCGAGGCCAAACGCTAAATTAAAACCATGTCTGGAGTTATTCTCTAAATTCACAATTGTGTGCTGGTTAGGAACAAAATAACTATATTTGAAGCAGATATTATCTAATACAGCTCATTAGCAGAAGCTACAGGGTGGTTTACAGCAGAACACTCAGCTACCAAATCCATTTTGTTCCCTAAATAACACCGCAATAAATGATTTCTGGAGATCAAAGAATCCATCAAACCGAGCAAGACAGCAGCAGAACTTGATCCTGACATCTTACATTGGCTAGGTGACCTGAAGTTGAGTGGTTAAACCAGCAGCGAGATTGAAGAGGCATGATTTCCTAGGGAAATGAGGAAAGTAATCGTTCAAATGACAGCAATCTGGAATTCATTTCAGTGTCTGACCTCTATGACTCAGTCAACTCAACAGTCTTACAGCGACACAACATGTCAGAAATGATCACCCAATCAAATTATGACAGTAAAACAATGTGTCCGCTTAGATTAATATGATGGGGAAACCTGCTCTCTTTCGTTCGACTTCATGGGCAAATCACGTCGACAGATTAAAAAAAGTTCCCTGAGATGCAAAGCCTTGCTTGACCTAGTTATCTGTTTATTTTCAGAACCATTTCGACCGACCCTACAATTATTCGACCTGAAATGTTACATATGCTTAAGGAGCGAATGGCACAGCTTAAAGTACCTGACCTCAGCTGACTTTGATCAATTATGACATTACGTTCAAGTGCCTGCTCAAATTCGGCCAAAAGTCCTGCTCCACTTTGGAGCGAATCTTCAACTGCAGTAAACGTCAAATTCTCATCAGTTTGCGCTTGCGGTCTCTGACAGAGATGATCCGCCCTCTCCGAGGCTGCCACACTGTCCGTTTCCCAGCATTCAGGTGGAATAAACGATGTGCTAGGTCATTAACTTGAGCTACGCTGATCCTCTCGTAATAGGCCGTGTTCAGACATCGGTGTGCATGGGTGGGGGTGTCACGTGACGCTATGCTGAGGTACATTTGACAACAAATCAGTAAATTCACAGAGGAGCGAGAACACAGTTTTGACAACAGTCCAATGGAGCTTGCTGTAACTGTCAGAGGAGTTCAGTCCCTTCCACCACAATGATTTCATCTCAAAAAAATCTGTGGATCAAATGGTGGAACGGAGGTCACAGGTTAATGGTCTCTCGAATTGCTTATTAAATCATCACCATGCTTTGTTCTTTATGCCAATTGGTCAATGACAATAAAAGAACTTTAGTCATTTTGGAGAAAAGTTAAATGACACAACACGCTGACACACACAACCGTGTGTTCACCAAACATTGATTCATTGTAACACTATCAACAAATAAGGTGTTAACATTAGCTAATGTGTTAACTAACATGAACAAACAATGAACGACGCCTTTATTTATTAATGTTACTGAAAATACAGTTGTTCATTAATTAATGCTAACAAACACAACTTTATGTTTTATTGTTTATGTTTACTAATGTTGTTAACCGATGTAACTAATAAACCTTACTGTAAACCTTATTGCAAAAAAAAAAAAAAAAAAAAGTTAAATATGATTATAAATTTAAAATAGCTGTTTACCATTTAAATATATTATACCTAGTCACCCCAAAAATATTGCATTTTGACATGTTCTTGCTCGTCATAGAAGTATATCCAAATTGAATAGTTTGAAAATTGAAAGTGCATTTTCGCCATTTGTTTAGAGGCTTGAACAGACATCTTTCATAACATGTTTTCATCTATCAGCGATGATTAATAAGCCTGAAAAACACATGATACATAATTAAAATAGAATAAATGGAAGCTGTCACCGAATTAATTGCTATCATTTGTAAATTGATTGTATATTGAATCATACTAACAAATGCAAATGCTGCCAAAAAAAGGCCTCGCTATGAATAATAATGAATAATAAATAGTTCCAGCATGTATTTGAATTATAACTCTTCGGTGAGTTCTTCTCTTCCTGCAAGCAGCATTTGTCTTCATAAAGTTTTCCATTGGCCCGTCACATGATCATTATAATGCAATCAGGGCTCATTGTGCACAGATCAGTTTCGCCATCAAAAAGACAAGTTGCTCAACATCTGCCAGGACTCGGTGTCTCAGCATCTGAGAGGGTTGAGGAACCCCCTGACATGAACACAGCCATCCATATCAACCTAAGCAAGAGAAGAGAAATTCGAGGACCCCGCATCGATCCCGCCGCAAAAATATCCAAACCATATGGCTTGCCTCTTCCCTCATAAATTACAATGATAAAGTCCTGGGGTTCGAGACTGTGAAAGCCACGCTAACCTGCTCTAAACTCTTGGCAGGACTAAAAGCACACAGGAAATACTATCCGGCATCTCAGATGTCCCAAACTCAAGTCACAAATCACGCACAAATATGAATAATGCTTAGACTGCATTAGCAATCACTTTTAAAGCTGATTAGAACGCAGGCATGGGGTATCCATTTGTATGATATATTTGCTGTCAGTCTCCTGAGAAGGTCCAGCACGACTGGGAAGCAGACCAAAGCCTCAAGTACAGCAGCTATGTTATTGCAAATGGGCTGGGCAGGCTGGCTTGAATTCGTGTCCTTGTCCATCACGCGGACACATTCTCCCGTCCTGAGGTATCGCCTGACGCTCGCCGGTGTTTCTTTTGTTCTTGTATTAATAGATCACTGGGGAGAGACTGCTTCATCAACGGGTGCTGTAATTTTATGAGGCGAAGCCGTACTGATTAAAGACTCTAAAGTGATGACATAGCGGCTTTAGCAGTGAATTAACTGCTGCTGGTGGGCTAATGCTAAAGGATTTGGGTTGCAGACAGAAACAAGAGAGTTGGAGACTTTGCAGAGACAGAGACTTGTGGTTATCGTAATGCAGTGCAATTAGTTCTTTGTATTTTGCAAGGGAAAAAAATATTGCGGTAATACTATAGCATGCTGATGTGATTCTATGGCTACATACAGTATGGTATAAAAATAACATGGGATTTTACAGAAGAAATATTTTGTTTACATTATATTAAAATGATATTTTTAAAAAATATTCAGTTTATATGTATGTATACAGTAGTCGACATTTGAAGTGGGTCGAAACCTTTCATCAAAAGTTGTCCAAAAACCAAAACAATACCTGTAATTTTCATAACATTTGATGACCATTTTTCATCATACATATATATATGCACACATTTGATTATTATTTCTTTTTTTTAAGCTCAGAAATAAATTATTGCAATTTAAAGTAACTGTTTTGTACATTAATAGTATAGAAATAGTTAATTCCTGTGAATGCTGAATTCTCAGCAGTCATTACTCAAGTCTTACATACACCAATGTCACATAATCCTTCAGAAATTTGTGCAATATGATGATTTGGTGCTCAAAAAACTTCTCTTATTACTATCAATGTTGAAAAGAGCTGCTGAGAACTTTTCTAATATTTTATCTATTCAATACATTTCTGCTGATTAAAATAACGCACAAAAAACTGATAGTGAAAAATAAAAACAAAATGTATACACTATGCACTACTAGGTGGTCGTCCTGCATCTTCAATAAACAAGCTACAGATAGTCCAAAATGCAGCTGCTAGAGTCCTTACCAGGACAAGAAAATAT
>JAUMHQ010000070.1:6318255-6331577 GCA_032361165.1 Enteromius paludinosus
TGTAAAGCTGCTTTGCAATGATATGTATCATGAAAAGCGCTATACAAATACATTTGAATTGAATTGAATTGAATTGACTACAAAAACAGATCATCTGACTGGCACGTACAGTATAAAGCAGTCAACCAGGTTTTAGAACATATTTTATATTTAAATAACAGTTCCACTCATTGATATATAGTTAAGTGCCTTACAGACACATGCAGGTTTTGTAACATCAACCTTGTTTCCTGATAACTGATAGACTGATAAAAGAATCAGAATTCACTCACACAAGTTGTGTAAAACCAGCCAGTCAGACAAGAGATGAGACTATGTTTGGAGGGGCTTCTTAAAAGGCCATATTACTTCATAAACACTAGAGCAGGCTTTTGAGAGCATTTTTCTTTGAGCATCCCAAGGAGCACAGATACCATTAGATATTAGCATGCCTTATTAACTTGAATCATTAAAAAGAAATGATCTCTCGCTTTCATATTCCAGTGACTGCACCAAAGTACAAACAAATATGTTAAATGATATTAAAATAAACAACGCCATCTCAACAGTGTCATGTTGAAACCCTTCTCCACATTTCAGCTGCGCCTTCAGAGACTCATTCCACTACATCAAACAGCAAAGTATAGGAGGAAAAAAGTAAGAAAAAAAAACAAAAAACAATGGTGTTGATGACACCTCCTCAAATCCAACACAAACAGAATTATTCAACGAATGCAGTGCCATCTCACATGGAGATAATGACACTGAAGACAGAGCAGCCATCTCAGAACAGTTCGGGATGCCGAGCCAGAGTTCAGCAGTTGAAATTGTCAGGGAAGTTAAGTCTGTCCTGGTGTTTTAATCTACCCTGCTCCGAAGAAAGAAAAAGAAAGAGAGAGAGGGGTGCGTTCCAGGCTCGGTGATAAACAGGACTCTGACTGCCTCATGGAAGAATCCGATCCCATCTCTGTGTTCTTTTCTCTCTCGCTCTGATAGACGGTGAAGAATGGCTGGAACGGCCTGGCTCTTCCTCTGTCTTCCTCCATTAATCTCCATCTCCAGACTAATGGATATTCATGCTCCTGTGCCAAAGCAGTCCTGGGAGGCCCACCGCAACCTCTTGAGAGAAATCATATCATATCATCTCTCTCGGACAAAGGAAACAAAAGCAGTTCTCACAAAGAGAGGCCCAAAAAACAGCCCCTGGCGGCTCCTATACAAACCTACAGGCCTGTAGGAGTCAACCTAAGGCAGCGGTCTCCCACAGATGGATTGAAAGCCATTACCAGCAATTAATCAGGGCTGTGTAGGGCCAGGGATATCCAAAGCAGATGTATGGGAGTTACATCAAATGACTAATATGAATCAATATCGTACTGACCTCTTTTTCCATCCATTATGTTTTGGCACCTGATCTGAGGAGAGCCGAGGTGTAAATCTGAAAGTCAATATAAACTTGCGTGATGGCCATTCATGTTTTATAGAAGCTCATTACTTAGCTGTAGCTGGAATTATAGGTGTTTTATAAAGGGGCTATAAATGGCTGCAAAACACCCCAATCCCATTATACAGAGATCCTAAACACCTCATCAGGGCTGGAAAAGCCTTTGGATCACAACACTGTCACGCAGCAAAAATATCCGTAAGACAGTTCTCCCTCATTCAGATCAATTGAAAACACATGTCAGCCATTGGGCCAAGAACTATGTGAGGGAATAAACACACGGCATTCTCTTCAGGAATGAAGCAATGGATTTCATATTCCATTCTTTCTTATTAAAGGCACGAACGTAACCCTGCGGTCAACTAATTTATGATTTGTAGAAAATAAAACAGCTACTCTCAGATTTACTATTGGCTCTGTTCCAAAATGTATTGAGCTTTCCGCAGTACATAGGCAAGACATTTCCCAATGTGAAACTGGTTTCAAAAGGTATCACTCAAATGTACGCCCCCTAAAACATAAATATCATTGTATAATTAATAGGGACGTGCAAAAACTCCAATTCTGTCTGAAACTGATAAATTGTTAACTATTTTCATGCTATGATACACATTGATCTCACGAATTCACTTAAAGCATATGCTAGAAGACATCAAAGGTAATCTAATATGGGAAATGAGCATGCAGGGAAAAAAATCCAATATCATCCAGCCAATAACCAGTATGGTATTGATATATCAAGAATCCCCATTAATTAATTCAGTACTGAAAGTACAGTGCAACTATATTCATACATTTAAAAAAATATAAATAAGACCACTCTAAGCATACATTCAAAATGCTTACTAAAAAAGAAGAAGAAGAAAAAAAAAACTGTCTGTAATAACCAGTCTTCTAAAAATACCAATAAGACAGCCAGTAAATCAGGATTCCAAAATGTCAGCATTATACCTGACAGGGCCAAAGTTTGGAGCTGGTTTGAGTATAACACTCGTCAAGGGAAAAACATGACTGTTACAGCCATCACGAGAGATCCTTTAGAATCTCATTGAGCACGTACATGCACTTTTGCAATATCAAATGCTACAGATGCATTCAAGGATCGACATACACTGTCTGTGAGAAAGAGAGAGAGAGCTTATCATGAAGTTTGGCCTGCTGGATTCAGTTATATGCCGTTTGCACGCATGCAAAGTCATGCTTAGAAAACGGCAGAGGAACAACTGCCCGACAGGCCATAATTAAGAGGCAACTATGCCAAAGGCAAAGCTTGGGGCTATTGCATATCCATTGGGCTGTAAAACGAGACAAGCAATAGCACATCACCAACACCAATCAAATTTATCTCAATTACACAGGATCGCTGGCATAAACATCTCTGTCAAGGGCTTTGTGTTAAACATGGTATTTTAGCTAAACAATGCGGGTGCTTTGGTAATTGAGTGATGCACGCTATCCAGATGTAAATTTAATGGAGGGTAGGCAGACAAATAGCAGGTGTAATTCTCTCTCAGTCCTGCTGAGCTGTAAAAGTCAGTGCTTAGCACCCACTGCTCCATCATCTGGCCTCTCCCAGCCTCTGTGACAGCACATTTGTCATCATTTTCACATTTTGGGCAAGAAATGTACTGTTTTAATGGCGCCCTCTGAACGGTTCCAGATGTTTGTTTATTTGTTGTGCCACGACTGTAAAGTCGTTTATTCTTCATATGCAGTCCCGTTTCGACACTACAAATCAGCGGCGACATAATGACGCTGTAGGTGGGGGAAAAAAAAAAAAGTGCATGGTCCCTGGGGGGTCTTCAGTTAAGATTTTCTCTTTGAAGGCTGCCTGCCTCAAGGGTTTAGTTGTGTGCCATTTAAAATACAGTCAGCTCAGCTGGAGCAGGGCCCAGAATAGGAGCGTTTGAAGGCGGCGTGTACACGGCTGATGGAGGAGTACGGTTTGGCCCTCGACGGCCTCTGCTTCGCTCGCCACGGTCAAGATGAATGATGGGAATTCAAAAGCGGTGGTTGCTGCTTTAAAATGTCCAGAGACGTATATGTGGATTTGTATATTTTCCATTTCAATTATGAATAAAGTTCCAGGGCAGTTGTGTGACCTGTCTTGATGATTGTTATTAATATGGCTATCTAGAATGTGACAGTGGTGAGTGTGGTGGCTCCGCTTTATTTTTGCATGTATTTGCGACTGGAAAGACAAACACGTCTCATGTAGTTTGATTTAGAGGTGGAGCTTTATGTTTAAAGCCACAGTTCACCAAAAAAAAAAACTAAACATAGCATATATTAGGGTCGCACAACTAGGGTTAAAAATAAGTGTTTATTTTATTTTTTTAAATAAACAAACATCTGGAACTGTTCAGATGCTCCAGAAAAAAGCTTTTTTTTTGTTTCTTCGTTCGTTTGTGTTTTTCCTGATAAAAATGGCGATTGCAATTCAAAACTAAAATGGAGGTAAAAGGTCTTTGGTTGTGCTTGTTTGTAGGCATGCACAATTTGGCCCAAAATTATATATATATATCAGTATAATAATAATAAACAATGCTAAAAATATAAATTATTCATACATATTAAAATGCAATTGTAAAAACAAATTGTCTGTATGCATATAAAAAAAATATTTAATAGAAAAATCCTAGCATTCACCTTAATATAGCCTTTAAATGTACATATTTAAGCATAAGTTCATATTCACTGAAAGTCTGTTATCTTCCAAATTTGACTCTTGTTGAAATTTGACCATCATTTTTTCTTTGGAAAATGAACAGTATAGAGGTTTAGAAGAGCAAGAGGATAAGTATATCATTTTTGGATGAACTGTTCCTTTAAGACGACGTTTGTCTCTTGAAAGAAACTTTGGGCTAGGTTCAGGCGACAGGCCGGTTTAAAGCTGGTGGAAGCTGACAGCAGCGCTACTTCCTGCGGCCACGCTCTCCACCCCCCTGTCTCCAGACTCATGGTTCTCTGTGTCACGCCAGGCCTGCCACATAGCCTCCTTTCTTAGCTTCTGCTATTCTCTCATCCATTTCTCTCCTCTGAGCCTCTCCTGTCTGCTCGCTGTTTGTCCACTTCCCAATTTTCCCCCAAAAAAGCAGACAAGGGTCTTATAACCCAAAGCCAAGACCTCCCATGCAATGCATATAGCCGGTCCTCCCTCTTCCCTCCTCAGACCTTCTGTCTGCTGTAATTACCCATGGCACCTTGGCTCTGGGGGCCTGGCGCAGGTGACATCAATTGTAAAAATATTGAGAAAAGGTAGAGTTGGTTCCTGTTTGAGACAGCCTGCTGTCATAGATGCCGCTAATACTGCCGGCCACTGCAAGGCAGCAAGTAACATATAGCAGACATGACTGGACTAGGCTTTTACCTATATGGAAGCATGCCCTAATTTCAGCCATATACAGTACACTGCATACAGTGTATTGCAAAATATATCTCTATACACCAAGGGTGACAGAAGAGTAGTTTTTAGATGATCTAGACATCTGCGTTTACTGTGCCTGCTAAATATATACCCGTTCATAAATCTCTGATTGATATATTGGTCTTTTACAGCAGCTAAGATGCCATTATTCAAATTGCACCTGATTAATGTTGACTATACGTGACCCTGGATCACGAAACCAGTCATACGTGTCAATCTTATGAAATTGACATTTATGCATCATCTGAAAGCTGGAATCAGATGTTGCAAAACATTTAAATACTTCTTAGCAATGCGTGTTACTAATCAAAAACGAGGTTTTATTATATTTATAATAGGAAATTTACAAAATATCTCCATGGAACATGACCTTAACTTAATATCCTAACGATTTTTGGCATAAATGAAAAATGTTGACACATACAATGTATTTTTGGCTATTGCTACAAATATACCCCAGTGGCTTAAGACCCTGGTTTAGGGTCACTTTTACATGCACGTTTACCATGGGATGTTTCACACGTTTTGCCGTTTTTTTTTTATAAAGGATAGTCAATGATGACAGAACTATAATTTGTCTTTAAACTATTAGTTTAAGAGCAAAACACTACAATATATAAGCAGGCAATAATTGCACTGCATTAAGATCACACAGAAGCTCCATGAATTATCAGCAATCTAAACACAATGCTCGACTTCCACTGACAGTGTCTTGGAGGTGAACTGCATCTTTTAGTGTCATGGCTATTCTATTAAAGCATTTTCATGGCACAGCCAAAGGTGAGTTTTAGTAAAGAGTTACAGTGTCAGAGTCGATGCATTAAGCAAATAGAATAGGCAATAAGTCAAGATAAATAAAAATGGCACGATAAAGGCAGAGGAATAAAACGAGGCGAAGGACAAAGATGAGGGCTTGTGTTATCTAACGCTGCAGTACAGTATCGTAAAAATAACAAATGGAGAGTGTCAGCTCGCCCAAATCTAAGAGGGAGAAAAAATATTTCATATGTCAGCTCCGTTCACCTTTTAATGGACTATTCTCAAGCAGCATGATTTTGACAAAGCACTGGGCTTTCCTCTACATCACTTGAGAGGTGCAGGTCAGCCTTTGTGAAATAGATCTGTCCTTGGTGGGGGGCTGAGAGGCACACAGCTGACCTCGGATGAAAGTACCATCGCCGTGGCCATGACATAAAAACAGCGCTTTGCATTGCACAGACAAAAGAGCATGATAAATGTGGCCGGCGTGAAAGAGCCCAGCACATCAGAAACATCTCTTCTATTAGCAACGGTGCGAGCGTTTGTTTAGATAACTGTCATGCAATTGTCCTTTTATTTCTGTCTAAATAACACTACCTTTGTGGTTCCGGGCGTCTTTGGATCCTCGTGGGAGCGGGGTGTATGAGGTAGCGCTGGATTCGGATCTCACATCACTGCCGGTGTCCTGAAAGAACAAGAATTTGGTCAAACGTTAATTCAGTTTACACACCTGCGAACGTCTAATAATGATTCTTTATGCAGCACAGACAAGAGAAATGTTGGTTATTGATCTCCGCAATGCGCTGATCCTAATTGAGTTAAATGAGAAGAACTCATTTTTCACCAGCAATCTCAAATATTTTTCCCAGATTGATGACACAAAAGGGAGGGAGAATGGAAAGGCACAGCAGGGTGAGAGACAACCGAAAAATGCGGGTGAGATTTCACTTCCACGACTGATTGTCTAAATGCCATAAATTTTATCAGCGCTGAGGAGAGGAAATGTTAGGAGCGGTGTTCTTATTTTATCAGGGGCGCAGGACGAGGGCAACTTTCATTATTTGCCAGGGAGAGGAGTGAAAGGTGAGGACGGGCCCTGGCTTTGATTACCTGTCCCCTGCCTGTTTAAGAGAGGGGGGCCACCAGGGGAAGGGCCCCAGTCACCATTCAGCCATGAAGAGCCCCGCGGGTCAGGCCCGGGTCAGCCTGCCACTCACTAACACACGCTGTTGTGTGTTGACAATCTAACAGGTGGCATGAAATTACTGCTCTCCAAAGGCCAGACCTGAGTTTAAGTAAACTCATCTCTCACTGGCCGACCTTAAAAATACAAATATATTCACATAAAGGCCACCGCATAGACAGACAGAACAAGGGGAAGAGCTGAAGAGAATACAGATGGCCTGTGTGCTTCTGGTAGGTCACCAGTGTTGTTTTCTACCTCCTTTGTCTTCTTTCAAGGACCAAAAACACAGTACATCATGATGTGTTGATATCTGATGCCTTTGTGAAAATATTCTGCTCTTCTGCAGGCAGGAATTCTCAGAGCATTTAATCATCGTGAGGGCCAAAATGACAAATAAACAGAGTAGAGGTAGCCTATTTTTGTTTCATTCATTGAAAACGCTTGGCTGAGAATGCATTATTCATATACCGTTCAAAGGTTTGGGGACGGTACGATTTATTTCATGTTTTTGTAAGAAGTCTCTCACTCACACAGGCTGCATATATATAATATATTTCTTTCATGGTAAAGCTGAGATCATCATTGCTTCAGTTTTTAGTGTCAGAAAGCGGATTTGCTGCTCATGAAACATTTCTCACTATAATCAATGCTGAAAACAATTGTGCTGCTTCATATTTTGTGGAAACAGGATTCTTTAAAGAATAGACAGTTCAGAGAGTTTATATATATATATATATATATATATATAAATAAAAGCATCAATATTAAGTGCTGTATGTATATATATAAACAATATAAAAAAAAGCTGACTGAAAAGTAAAAAATATAAACACCGCAATATTTATGACAGACACTAACGTACTATAAAACATTCCAAAACACTCTTCCAAAGGTTAACTATCTGCAAGCTGTTTATAGTTGCCAAGCAACAGAAAACGGAGAAAAAATATATATTTTAAGGCGTATCACCCCCCCCGTCGTTATCACATGACTAATTATGGTCCTAATTACACAAATCCAGTGGGGTGCAGCTGCATCAGGCTTTCCGAGTCCGTCAGCAGTTTCCTTGTTACCATTTCAATCTCCTCTAGCCATTTGGCTTTAATATCCTAAAGCAGCATTTTTAGTGTCAGCTTCAGTCCGCCCTGACTAATTTCCTCTGGACCTGACAGATCAGAGGCCTTCCCCACCAAACAGCCCTGTCCCGGCCACAAAGCCGCTCGTAATCCTGCTGCTTGTCTACAATTAATCTTCCCAGTTGCCACATTATTAACACCACCACCCACAGACAGGGGCCGGCTATGCCCCACCGGACACAGAGCACCCCCCCTACGGCCCAGCGGTCAGGCACGTCAATCACATGCCGTGCGCAAAAGTCGCCTGCTGTCAACATCAGAGATACCCCCTCTCTCCTAACCATCCCACCCCTCCCGGGCCAAGTCCGCTGATCAAACACCCCCACCATGGAAGAAGATTAATCAGAGCCCTCCCTCCACTTCCTCCCCTCCCATCCACTCCTCTCTTTCTCTTTATTCAATGAGCCATCCTCGAGATGAGAAAGGAGGCCTGCCTCATAATGGGAATCCCGGCAGAAAAAAAAAAAAAGTTAAAGGAAAACTCTGTTTGAATGCCAGCTGTTATCTTGGAAAAAAAGGGCAGGCGGACAAGAGCCTTGCTTTGATCGGCATCCTTAAGATTTTACACAAACATAATCACAAGCCAAGGGGTCACCCTTTGAATTCATTCAGTCTGGGAGCTTTGAGTAACGCACAGGCAGTTAAGAGCTTCTCCTTTCACAAAGCACTTTGTTTTTAGTTGCTTTTAAAAGATATGCATCACTATCCATCAGATAAACGGCAACGTGTGCGCTCTGATCTGTCCGTCTAATATAGGATAATTCAGCGGCCCTGAAAACTATTTGGAAAGTTAAAAATATCTGTTATTGCATTTAATAAAACATCAAAGCAAGTGCAAACAAGCAACGCAATAGATATTTTAAAAACTCTAAGCTACTAAGATTCTGAATCATTTTTGAATTACTTTTAACCAACAGGCACTGCAGAGATTTGTATTACAAGTATGAAGCCAATTACACAGAACAACTACAGGTGTAGTTCATCACACTAACTTCAGACAAACAGAATCCATTCGGAATACATTTAGTCTATGTTTTGAATGAATTAAACAATTTAAATATATGTATTAGTAGTCAAATGATTAATAGTGCATAAATCACATCCAAAAAAGTTTTTGTATTTACATGTATATATTTATATTAATGTAATTTCTATTACACACACACATATATATATAATTGATATTTAATATGTAAACATGACATATTTTCCTTATGTTATATACATGCATGAGTGTGTATTTATATATACAAAGCCTAATAAATAATAAACAGTAAACATGTATATTATGTAAACAAAAAAAACCCATAAAAAATATTTTGGATGCATTTAATCACAATTAATCATTTAACAGCACTTATATATATAGATACACACACACACACACACACACACACACACACACACAGATAGATATAATTACATTTATCATTAAAAATACTTAAAATAGAAATATAAAAAATACATGACAAATATTTATACATTTATAAATGATGAATCCTTTATTCTTTAAGTAAAATGGCAGGCAGAGAGAGAGAAAACATGTAGTTTATAGTCTGGATGAAAGTATCTTCAGATGCAGTTCTGCCACTGAGCCACGAGGAGAAAGCAAGAACCTTCACTCATCCCACTGCTCAGATGAATATCTATCAAGGCTGAAATCCGACTGCACTGATTCAGAGAAATATGGACCATATGGTTCGGTAACTTTGGGAGGTCTTTGCGGAGTGGCAGCAGCTAACTGTGCATCCTTCTGAGTCTGAAAACAACATCCAGAGTCAAACGCCAAGACACATTGTCCAATCTCAACACCTTCCTTTCTTTTGTTAGCTCTCTTTCTTGCTTTCTTTCTCACCACCCACCCACCCACCCACACACACACACACACACACACTACTTCCTGCACTGGTCAGATGGGGGCGCTGCAGCGTCAGGTTTGCTTAAGCCTCTCGTCTCAGCACGCCGTGCTCTTGTTCTCCAGGCCCTGGGCATATGCTGCCTGCTCACATCATTATTGTCTTTATACACTGAGTAATCACTACACTTTATGATAATGCAGCAGAAATTTACAAGCTGGAGAAAGAAAAAAGTCTCTAATAATGGCATTAACAGAGAAAGCCACAGCAGCTCTCAGCCCAACAGGGGCTCTGCACTCAAAGGGAGGACTGCTTGCTGAAAATGTCACAGTGAAATATGACTCGTCTCCTGGATTATACATCATACTCATGCTCGACTCTTCCCTTCGCGTGTCCTTTTTTTTCTCCCCCACAAATAAATGACGAAAAATCCAGCCATTTGTGATTATCAACTCCAAACAAATCTCCACCCCAGAGAGCGGGAAGAGGTGAACGGGTGGCTAAGATGCAGTTAGCGCTATGATTCGGTTTCGTGCGAACCCCCAAAGCTGGAGAGATCCCTCGCCGAAACATCAAGTGGAGTCGAGCGTGCCTAGCGCAACTCGCAGCACGTCTCATCCTTACCAGGCCTGATCAGGGCCACAATCTAATTACCAGCACCGCAAAAGAGACATACAAAGATAGAGTGAGACAGACAGAGGGAGAGGCAAAGAGAGGCAAAGATCAGTGTAAACACCAGTGCTTTTTATCTCCTTATATATCTGGACAAGTAGACAAAGTGCTAAAACGAAATAAATGTGGCCTGACAGCCACTTCAAAGAGTTCAGCCAGGGGCTTACTGCTACTTAAGGCGCAGGAATGTTGTTGCTAAGCATCAGCCTACAACCTATCAGGCCCAACAGAAGGGCCTGCTTTCCCTTTAAGAGCAAGCGAGCGAGCGAGAGAAAGAGAGTGGAAATTCGACAGTAACGGGAGGCTTGGGATTCAAGGAGATTTTGTAGCTTAAAGCAATTGTTAGAAGAAACAAGCTTTCTGTTTTGTTTTCTCTTGACACCATTTCAGCTTTTTGTGCTTGCAAAAGACATGTAGTAAAATGTTTTTTGATATGTTTTCTCTCTGGGTCTGTAACGAGGGAGGGAGAAAAAAAAAAATTTTTCTGTGGGTATGAAACTTTCCTTGTCTTTTGTGCAAGACTTGTTTTTTTCTGATGAGTCGAAGATCAGAGGGAAAACAAACATCTTTGTGTGTATTTAAGTCGATGGTCTGATTTTCTGTTTGTACTTATTAAACTCATTTAATCATGAAATGCTTTGCATAAATCGCGTATATACGGGTCAGACCCATATATTATATTTGAAGCGCAGACTGCGGTCATGCTGAGAGGGGGAAAACGTTCGGGGTGCCAATCACTGAAGAAGCACTTTAATGCTTTTGACCTTCATAATTGTCTCCTAGATGTGTGGCAGTAATGTGTTTTAAATGGCTGTAGTGTGCATAAAACTGTAGAAATTTTGTTTTCTTAGGTAATGACTAGAAAGTGACGGCTGGATGTAATGGTCCCTGCCCTCCGAGGGGTTTAAGAGTCTTTTCTGTGGTGTGAGCACAGTGTGAGCTGCATTGAGCAAGTATTTAATGATTTACCAGTTCTACTTCAGTGCACTTGTGCTACGTAAGTGTATCATATGATCATTGATCACAAGTGAAACAGCTTTTGCCTCAAGCATATACCCAAATTCTCTCCGGAGACGGGACTTTATGCACAGCTCGACTTTAAAAAGTAAAGGTTTATGCAAAACAGGAAGTTAATCTCCCGTATCAACAGGCACAACGTTTTACTTTACGTGGCTTCATAAGGCGTGAACTTAAAAGAGCCGGCTTGTGTGTTTTTTTTAAACCTTTTATTCTCCCAGGAACATACAAATGTATAGAGAGTTTCTCATTAATTCATGTCAATAAAAATTTTATTCATATAATACATGGAAGACATTTGCGAGCTGAATCTCTTAAAAGTTCCACAACAAATATATAACACAAACATTTTATACATAATATAATAAGGTATTTAAAAACATAATATGTAATGTATATAAATTAAAACTATTTATTTCCATTTTTTAATCTAAAAAAAATATATAGTGTAGCTTTATGCATTTATTTATTTATTTTTATTAATTGTGATTAATTAAAAAAAAAAAATAATTTGTTTACATAATATATGTATGTTTTGAAAATATTTCCATGTTTATTTTCTAATGAATTATCAAAAATAAAATTGTAATTAACATATAAACAAATATATACATGCATGAGTGTGTATTTATTTAAACATAATAAATATACACAGTACAAACATATATTACGTACATAAAAATGTTTATTTTTGGATGTGATTAATCGCATTTGACTGCACTAAATTATTTATTTATTTACTTCCTATCAACTGAATGTAACTGTTTGCAGTTAATGAATTATAGTTGGATAAGCAGCCAGCAAATTAATTCAATCATGCCTTTAAATTCTGCTCTATATACTAATACTACTTCTCAGTTCCCCATGTGTATCTCTTCTCTATATCTTCCATTTCACAGACACTCTCTCTCAAAGGTATGACACACGCTGCCTCTTTATGTTGCGCTTAGGAGCTGTATCTAATGTCAGGGATGTTTTCAAGTATGTGGGATGTTAAATTATTGAGGATTCTGTGAGTAGGACTGTCAAACCGGGTTGTCTGGGATGTTTCCTACGCAATTAGACGCTGGGAGACATTTGAAGAGTACCCACAAAGCAGACCTGCAGAAAGTGACATCTGAACTTAAAGGAAATTAGCTTTTTACATGAGTGAAATGTGAAGGTTACTTAGCAATGCTTAAGCTGGAAGAACGGCTCTGTGAAGTGCGTCTCTGACTCAGCCCTGATGCGAAGACAGCCATTTTCTCTACTTCCAGCGCGCCCCAGTCAGAGAAGATCACAGAGGGAGTGAAAACTAATTTTGACTTGGGGCATACGGGAGGAAAAAAAAACCCAAGATGTGTCTAAATAATGAGATCTCTTGATGTTTGCTGGAGAGATAAAGGCTGAGGTTGTCGACTCGTTCGCAAAGCGCTATTTCAGCCTAAGGCGTAAAGGAAAACAAATAAATGTTACAGTATGATGATAGTCGATTAGTTACGTGGGCAGCGGGACAATGCCATTGTGAAAACATACGCTTTTCAAGAAAATCATGTGCAACTGGACCCTTTTTAAAAGTGCTATATGTACGTTTTTAACTCCGCTAAAGCCAATAATAACATGTTTGTACATATTTAGGAAATATGTTATGTTTACATAGCTGTTTTTCTAAAAGAAATTATGCTGGACCCGGTATTTCTACTCTGAAATGTGCATTTCGGGCAGATTCCGCGCCACAATTGCAGTACTCATTTCAACCACTAGCTGGCAATATTACAAATATCTGTTTCACTTTATTTTGATGGTCCCTTTAACGTATTCTGTTGATTATAAGTAACATTGCACCTACATGTCTACTAACTCTCAA
>JAUMHQ010000070.1:6360653-6373521 GCA_032361165.1 Enteromius paludinosus
TATATATATATATATATATATTAGTGGTGTCAAAATTAGCAATTAATCCTAGCTACACCTCTGCGTTAATTGCACAAAAAAAAAAATAACGGGATATAGCTAGGATTGGCCGCACCACTCACAACTGCTACCTCTGTCACTTTTTCTCTTGACGAGAAGTGCATTTATTCAGTGGCATAACATCTTTCCGACCACATCAAACGGGAGACATTCCACTTCAGCACCAAGTGCGAGTCAAAGGAACGCAAAAATGTTAGCGTGAAATAAAAATACATTCATGCAATGTCTTGGTCAGTTCATGAAGCTACCAAAAAGACGATTAAAGCTGCCTTGAAACTGCAAGCACATAATATATTTTATATGAGTCATATTTAATAACATGTCTCTGAAATGGTTTACAGAACGGTCCTGGAGCAACCCAGCGCTGTCTCACTCATCTAACCCGAACGATTTAACTCGTCAGCTCATTAATAGAGCTCATTAAGTGAACTGAAGTGGTCAGAAAAGGTAAGAAGACTTGAGAATCAATAAGATTTTTGTCAGCACCGCGTCACATTCAGCAGCGCCAGCTCTTAAAGAAATAACAGCTGAAATAACCTGCGGCTGTTATGTCTATTTATTAAAAGGAAGAAGAAAAAAAGCAATAGCTTTAAGGACTCATCTATAATTAATTTTTTATGTGTCTGATTACTTCATTTTCAGTATCTAAGGGCACAAGTAAATGAGATTTATTATAATGGGTTTATATGAAGACTGTTTTAAATTTACTCAAATTAGATTTTTTTTTTTAAGTTCAAATTTTAAAATTAATAGCTCTTTTCAATTACAGTATCCAGTAATGTTGAATGACTATAGACAATGGTTAAATAATTTTTTTTGGGAAGGGGCAATTTTATAGAGAAATCAGTAATAGTATTATAATGGTTTTATTTGAAGATTGTTTGGTTCAATGCTTTTATGTGATAGCTTTGTAATGTTTAATAGCTAATGATTAAATAGCTACTAGGGGGAAAGAGTAATGTACTAATATATTTTTCTTTATCAATTGCACTAATATATTTATTTATATACTGTACACACACAGTAAAATAATATATACACACAGAAAATACTAAATAATAAATTAATTTATAAAAATGACTTTAATATCTTAATATTAATACTGTGTTGTTACCTGGATGATCTACAGCAGTTTATATTCATTTATTTCTTTTTTGATAGTTTTTCATGAGCAAACTGTTGGTCTTGAACAGTAAAACGTCTCAGGTTATGACTGTAACCCTAGTTCCTCGAAGGAACGAAACGCCACGTCCAGCAGACGCTATGGGGAATGCCTTCCACAGCAATGTGTGTGAAATCAAACCAATGAAATCGGCAGACATCACAGGTGGTGATGTCACCGGCTGGGAAGCATATGAGCGCATGGGAAACACCAGGCATTAGCAGTTTGCCATGAAGCAAAGCCAGGCAAGGATGCTTGAGGGTGTGGCTGGTTAGGCGCGGCATCTCGTTCCTTCGAGGAACTGGGGTTACAGTCGTAACCTGAGACGTTCCTCTTCAGGAACTCGAGCCGCGTCCAGCAGACGCTATGGGGAACGAGATGCCCACGCCCCCACACCTTCAACGTCCTGCCCAGTGTGTGTGCCTACTTACCAAGCACCGCAGCACCGGGCGTGGACCTTAGATCTAGACTGTAAAATCGCACGAGTATGAGGTATGAGGGGTAGACCACCCTGCCGCTGCACATATCTGCTCAAGAGAGACCCCCGACTGCAGGGCTTTGGAAGCCGCTACCCCATGGGTTGAGTGGGCTCTGACCCCCAGCCTCGGCAGAAGGCCAGACAATTCATATGCAGTATTAATCACATCTACTATCCATTTGCTCACTGTCTGCTT
The DNA here is from genome assembly GCA_032361165.1 of Enteromius paludinosus. Classification (NCBI taxonomy): domain Eukaryota; kingdom Metazoa; phylum Chordata; class Actinopteri; order Cypriniformes; family Cyprinidae; genus Enteromius; species Enteromius paludinosus. The sequence goes on from JAUMHQ010000070.1 coordinate 6,362,550, forward strand.
GGTCGCTGCGAGCCCTCTTTTCGGCGGACCAAAGCAGACCAGAAGCTGCTCAGACCTGCGTCACAGTGCCGTTCTGTGGACATAGGTGTCCAGTGCTCCCGCTGGCCGGAGCCCGGTGGCGTGGTAAGCCGAAATAGCCGCCACATAAACCTTGAGAGTGGAGTGAGCAACGCCTGTTGGAAAACTTATATTGCAGAAATTCCAGCACTGTACCAATCAGGCAGTTTACTGGATCCTGCTGATGCTCTCCGCACCAGAAAAAGACTTGTAGCTGGGGATCTGGAATGGAGAATGGTCTGCACAACATCGATTGACAGACCAGTGGCTATGAGTTGGGCCCCTTGGCCACTTGGGCCACTCATGACCGCTCTCATGAGAGATACATCCAAGCTCCTCCTGTATGAGGAGCTTGTACTGCCAAATGATGTACTAAGGGAACCAGCCGCTCGAGGCTTGTCTCTGGTTGAGAGGAACTGCTTCGTTGTAATGCTGCGCACCACCTCGCAAACAGTTCCTCGCGAGTGCTCGATGTATTGCCCTTCAGCCCCGCTGTGATGTTTCTATGGTCGGACTGGAGCTGAGGCTGGGACTCGCTGGAGGCATTCATCCCCTGGAACTCTAGCAGGGTAAATGAAAGAACCTCTCGAGGGCGCTGCAGACTGACTGGTGCCGTCTGCTGAGGCAAAACCCGTGTCTGTTGGGGGGCCGCCCTCTGAATCCCTAAGGCAGAGACCTCAGGGCTTCTTCCTAGGGGCCCTCTTAGCCTGAAGCACAACACTTAAATCCTGCTTCGACTGAGAGGACCCCTGCACAGAGCGCCGCCAGTTCTCCCTTTTTCTCCTTGGAGGAGCTCGTTCGGCGACGCTCTGTTTCTGCGCTTCCCTGTATGAGGAGCTTGTACTCAGCTGGTGCTGCTCCCGCCCAGCAGTCCTGCAAGTTGGAGAGTGGCAAGGGAGGAACCGCTGAAACGCAGCCACCTGTTTCCGTGCCTCCTGATGCCTGTCGACGACTGTGTTAACAGCACCGCCGAACAGACCCTGAGGCACGAGAGGGGCGTCCATCAGGCACGCCCTGTCCTTTTCCTTTACGTCGGACAGGGTTAGCCAGAGATGCCTCTCTGCGGCCACCAAAGCTGCCATAGACTGGCCGATAGAGCGCGCAGTGAGAGGTCAGTGGTCCTCCTGAGCTCAGGGATGTCATCAGAGCTCACCGTCTCCTTCTCATCCAACTCGCTAAGCAGGCCAGCCTGGTATGCCTGCAACACTGACATCGTGTGCAGGCATGCGGCAGCCTGACCTGCTGCTGAGTACCCCTTCCCAACCAGCGCTGATGTTGTTCTGAGCTGCTTGGAGGGAAGGGACGGAGCCTTTAAGGATGATGCCGCGGCGGGGGACAGATAGCCCGCAAGCGTCTGTTCTATACGTGGTACTGTCCTATAGCCCTGCTCTCTCATCCCACAAACATTCCCGTAAAAGTCTGTGGAAAGATGAAAAAGCCGGGCTGAATATGGTTTCGCCCACGTGTGGAGAGAGGGACTCGTCCGTCTCCGAATCCTCCTTGCCAGCTTTCTCCGCTCAGCCTCGGCACGAGCGGATCCAGCGCCGCGGGGAGTTGCAGCGAAGGCTCCCTTCTCGAAGAGAGTCTCCCGGGATTTTAGCACGCGCACTGAGAGTTTTTCACAACGAGGGCAATCAGCTCCCTCGAGAGCTGATGCCGCGTGCTCTGCACCCAAGCAAGCCACACACAGATCGTGGGAATCACCCGGTGCAATTAAACGTTTGCAGGGGTAGGCACACAATCTATATAAGGACTTGTTTTCTTTAAACATTCAGACATTGTTACTTTCTTTTTCTTTTGGGAAACGCTTTAAACATTTTTTTCTTTCACACACACACCCACAGCACGCTTTGCTGAATGGCAAATTGCTAATGCCAGGTATTTCCCATGCGCTCATATGCTTCCCAACCGGTGACGTCACCACCTGTGATGTCTGCCCATTTCATTGGTTTGATTTCACACACATTCAGAGCAGTAACGCTGGAGTAACGCCATAGCGTCTGCTGGACGCGGCTCGAGTTCCTGAAGAGGAACTGCCCACTGCTTTTTAGAAAGAAAAAAAATCCTTTATTCAGGATCTTTTGTGTGTTTGAACCCTTTCCAGCCCTGTATTATTGTAAAATATAAAGGCTAAATGTTTTACCAGCCATTACAACAATCCTCAGTGTCTCATGATCCTTAATAAATGATTTTAATATGCTGCTGAGAGAATCACTGGAACATCCCTCCCCACTTTCCAAGATCTGTACTTATCCAGAGTGAGCAAAAGGGCTAAGAAAATCACTCTGGACCCCTCACACCCCGCACACTCCCTCTTTAATCTGTTGCTTTATGGGGTCGACGCTACAGAGCACTAAGCACCAAAACGACCAGACACATAAACAGTTTCTTCCCCCAAGTTGTCCAGGTCATGAACACCTAACATTTTCATTTTTGCACATATCATCACACATGTACAAACACTTCACACCTGCTCTTTCTGTTCTTTCTAAATGTCTATATTATTTATTGTGTTTTTGTGCTACTTTGTAATTTTTTTTTATAATTTTTACACTTTTTTTGTATATCTGTAAATATATATTTTTTTTGTATTATTTGTTTCTTGTCTTGTCACCTTCATTCTGTTGCACAGCAGAGCTCTGTCACAAAAACAAATTCCTCGAATGTGTAAACATACCTGGCAATAAAGCTCATTCTGATTCTGATTCTAATTGAGGTGGTGAGACCCCTACAAAATCCCCTGTATAATTTGCACCTTTTTTTCCTTCGAATCACGGAGTTGGAGAATAGCAGATGTCGGTAATATAATAAGGTGACCCTCATTCTACATTATGTGTCAGTCACGGAGGATCACCCTTAAGCTGAGCCCCAGAGCTCAGTAGCGCAGCTGTGCAGGTCTGCATCAAAACGATACACAGAGTTTTTGTGCACTTCATGCCATGCTGGAGGCCCACGTGCCACATTTATTATGGCCAAGAATTCAGCATGCATTACATATAAGATGGCAATCAAATAATGAAAGTGTTTGCACCCACATGGTTGCCGAGTCGATTCTTCAATTGGCTCTTTCCGAAAGGTACAAGCATCTCTGTGACACAGACGGGGAGGTTGAGAGAGGTTTCATTCTCCTTCGTAGAGCAGCTGGACAGCTTCGTGCAAGACAACAGATTTAAATAACCAAACAGAGAACAGAAGGACTTCTTTTCACAGGAAGTAGAAGCATTTTAATAGACAAATGTGACAGTTTTGGCAGTCAAAATGGATTCACATGCTTTCCGTTATGGGGGGTAGATGTGTCAAACGTTGTTCTCTTGAATAAATCCCAAGGCAAACACAAGACCTTATATGAAGTGTAGCATATGAATTTAAGTTTTCGTTGAGAATTAAAAAGAATATTGTAAAAATGTAAAGAATAGGATATCAACTAGCCTTTTAATGTTCATGAGATTCGACAGGCAATAAGTCATTTTTCACTGATGGGTTTTATTGGCCAGACATCAGAATTTAATTAGCCAGTATATTAAAGATATTGTTTGAATTAATTGTCATATATTTCAGTACCGATTTGATCTGCATCAAAATTAACAGATCTAGAAAAATAGTAATGGTCCTAATAATGTTAACTAATGACATATGTTATTTTACAGATAATCAAAGAAACAGCCGATAAAATAAGCAGCTGATAAATATTTGAAAATAAGTTTTTGCAGAGAATCTGCTCTAGACGGTTTGAATACACGTCCAAATGCATCAGCATGACACAACATACAGTAAGAAAGATAGACTGTGCGTAGATGTAGTAAATGTGAGCACCCATATGTGCATTCAGCTGAATTGAAATGCAAATGACAGTGACCAAACTGGGTGTACACTTCTGAGCATTTTCTTAAGAGTCAACTGTGTAATTTGTAATACATCATAGTCCTTTAGGCTCAGATTACATATTTATTAAGACAGATGTGTGCACAGGCAGCTCCTACTGGCTTTCACATCCTGCCTCGTCTTTTTCTGCACCACTTCAAAAGAATGTTGAAAGATTGTTTAGTGTTTTTACATATTATTATTTTTCACCCTCCTTTTAGCCTTTTTTACTTCTCAACACATCAAATGCAAACTAGGGGCCACCAATTAAGTCAGAGCTTGTAGTAGACTAAATAGAGTGCAAAAATAATCCTCCCGTTTCCTGTCTCTGTGGAGTCTTCTGTTGATATACATGCCTCCCACCCAAACAGAATTAATAATCACTACAGAAGCCCTTTTGCTGATGTGCTGTGTAGCACAGAGCTCTTGCGCTGATATACAGTGAGGGATTTTAACAGGAACTAATTTCACACAAGTTAAAGAAAGCAGCAGGGATTGAAATGTACAGCTGAGCCTTAGGGAACAACAGGGATAATTGTAACATTTAATAAATGTAAAAGAAGATATTAAGAAATATGTCTCAGTGTTTTGTTTTTGGTTTTTTTGTTTTTTTCTGGGGTCCTTTTCCAAAAATGTTGGGAGCAATATTGCAATTTTCCTTTTGGCATCAATGCTATCAGTGCTGTTGGAAAGCACATGAAGAAATGGAGAGGGCATCTCAGAATGCATTTGACATGACTTTGAATATTCAAGGCAGGAGGAATGTCTTTTTTCATAATTTTTTTAAAATATGTTTTACTGATGTTGTTTTACAATCAATAATTGTTACTCTGAGATTTAAATATGCATAGGTCATATATATATATATATATATATTTCCATTCCATTGTTTTTGGACTAGCTTGCGATGTGTTTCAATTTAGTCTGATGTCACTGTCTGTCCTTCAAAATCTTAAAATATGTCTCAACTATTGATTGAGTTACATAGGATCTTTTGAATGTAACACCAACTTTTATTAACTTAAAGTTTCCGACTCACTTAAGTTATAGTATACACCAGCTCCCCCGGTGTAAAAGGTGTTTAAGATAATTAAAGCAACAGTTTTTAAATAATGAAAGAATATGTAAAAGTATGGTATTTGGGGTAAAAAGCATCCCTGCTGTAGAAAAAACACAATAATTACATGCACAATAATAACAGTATTTGTTATTAACGACAATAATAATGTTTCTAAACTTATTTTTATTTACTATTTTTATTCACAAAATATACATTCTATGAATGCTGCAAACATGGTTTAAACTACTCCATTTTCAGATGTCATTCTTGTCACAAGCAGGTAAGCAAAGCAGCTCATATCCTAATTAACTCTGTTTAAACCTATGGATGGATTTTTCCATACCTGGCCAGATAGTATGCCAACCTGCCCTTAGGTACTCATTAGATCTTCAGCACATATTATATCTTCTACATCTTTTTTAGTTTATCTTTGCTTACAAACTAGTCATTGCCACATCTGGCCCTGTCAGTACACATCTAAAATGCCTGCACACTTCCACAATTACGTTTTAGTATCAAAAAGTACCTTCTTCAGTGGGAGAAAAGTGGAATATAGTAGTTCAAGAGGCGCGTGGGTAGGAGAGTGAATATAAGCTGAACGGCAATAAATAAGAAATCCTGGACACCAATGTTGTAAAAAGTGCCTTCTGGCTACATCACATCCTTGAGATGTAGCGACAGTTCTCTGAATGCAAATAATCCATACTGCCATACAACATTTTTACAGAAACCAGAAAAACAGTCTGCCATTGAGTATGGAAAATATGCCATGGCGTGTTTGGCATTTGTGAGTGTGACAGAGATTTTTTGGCAGAGAAATAAAACTGGTTTCAGCCGATGTGTAGCCCCAGTCTCTTGGCTCAGAGTAATGAGCTACCTCAGCAGGCACCACTCATCACCTGCATCCACAATACTGCAAAAAGTCACCATGTGGATCTGCTCAGCAAGTCTAAAGCAACACAGCTGCAATGAGGAGTCCTGGATGTCTTTAAGTCTCTTCTAACCCAACAAAGCCATTTATGACATTGAGAACCCTATTTTGGATTAAAAGTGGTTGGTATAAAAACTGATGGTATTACAACTTTGAATCTTTTCATTTTAAATTGAATACATTAAAAATATTTCAAAATACCACACTGCAGAACCATTATGCGCAATGAACGTACAAAAAGTGCAGTCAAAGCATAGAAAACACTAAATTGCGAAGAAAAACAAAATATTTTTGAAGTCCTACCTCTTTATCAGATGCCAAAAATCACAGCCTTGATAAAGTCAGAAAACCATGGAGCTGATCTGCCAATGTTTCTAATCTCTTTGCCTCTTTGTCTATTGCCAAGCACAAATGTGAAGTGGACCATCTACCATAAGGATGAACTCCATGAGCTCCTCTGGCTGGCTGGATCAGTGGCTCTCTGGCAGGTAGATAGAAATAGTGAGACAAGTCCAGTAGTCCTCGCTTTTGGTTCAGAAGGAGCGCCGTCAGAACAGAGCATCCTTCAGTGGACAAGAAATCCAGAGGGAATGTGCCTGTAATCCCCAAAATGGAAGCATGCGCTGAAAATAAACAGGGGATAGTTGCCTCAACATTGTTCTTCTTCCAATGGCAGCAACATCTTTCTTCTCCCACATCCTTCTGACGCTATTTATTTATGTGGGACCGGAGTGAAGTGAGCTTGAGAGAGAAAGAGAGAGAGCGAGAGAGAGAGAGCGAGAGAGAGAGAGAGAGAGAGAGAGAGAGAGAGTGCAAGAGTGCGAGAGAGAGAGCACGCAGGAGAGAGCTTGCACTGTCAGTGACTACATTAGCAGCTCTGAGTAGGTGGAGTTTTCTTTGCAGCAGAGGGGATCATGATTCGAAATCCAAAGGAGGGAGAGAGAGAAAGACAGACAGAGAGAACACAGCATGAACAGCATAAGAAGAAGAGAAAGAAATAAGATAGTGCTGAGGATAAAGGGAGACTACGAAAAAAAGGAGATATATAAATCATGGGTTCACATCACTGTCGACCAATCAGTTCTGACGCCAGTCAACATTTTAAAAAGATTTTCATGGATCAAATGACTTTACGTGCACTTGGAGATTGTTTTAGTAAGCACACATGTGGTCTTTGCACTTGACCGCTTATATGCATACATTAAAATTATTTATATATTTTGGGTTTCAATATTTTGCACTAAGCTAGACCAACCTCCAACCTCAAACACTGCTCTGTTTTACATAAGAGATGTTCAATGCTGGCCCACTGTCCTGCAGTGTTCGGCCCCATCCATAACTGAACACACCAACTGAACTCAATCACTAAAGAACTTCAAACCAACCATGTTCTACGTGGTGAAAGCAAGTAGGTACAACATTCTTCTGGCCTCACAGTCATTTTTGAGACATTATCTAAAAACAAATCCCAAAAACAATGAAAATCTGACAAAAAAATTTACAGATTTCATGAACTAGCCCTATTTTGAGCAAATTAAATTGCATTTCCACTGCAGACAACAAAGTCTGTATTAATTTCCACTGCAGACAACTGTGTCTGCATTCATTTGGAGTAGATACAAGAATTTGACTGCAACAAAACTTGTCAAGTGTCACAGAATGGATCAAAATTCTTCTGCACATGAAGTTTGTTGACAATTTTATACACTGCATGCAGATCAAATCTGGGAAAGGAGATAGGCACACTTGAATTCCTTAACTTCATCATTGTCACGCCCAGCTGGAGCTGCAAGCTAGAGACTGATGATGGCACTTCAGCTCTCCATGAACTTGTGTTGTGTTTTTGTGTCTGTTTTCATACCTGGACTCCATTCCTCAGAATGCACCTCTCCTACACAGCTGTTTCTAGTTAGGTTCAATCATTCAATCATCATCACCTGTATAAATGCCAGTCTGTGTGTCTGTCTCTTCATGATCCATTATACATCGTCACCCAGTTCCTGGATTTCATTTGTGCCTTTGTTTCCAGTGTATTTTGTAATTTGGATTTATTTGCTGCCGATGTTTGCCTGTGTCTGGATATTATCTCTGCCTCATCCCAAGGACTCTGATTGCCGGTAATTGACCATTGCTTTGTTTATCGTTTTCTCTATTGTCTATGCCTTCACTGATTCTGTTTGCCGGTGCTCGACCCTGTTTTCCTTGACTCTGAGCTAAATAAATCAGATATGCATTTGAACCCGAATGCCTACTCTACTCAATCATGACAGAATGAATCGTCAACTAGGGTTCAGCGATCTTTTTTTACGAGGGCTCACACAGAGACTTTCCTTTGCCCCGCAGGCGGGATTATAAACCGGCACCGGAGACATATCTGCGTTTGTTGTTTCAGAACGGACGTCACAATGACGATTACGTAAGGGATTTTATTTCTGTGTCTCATCGTGTGCATGTAACAGAAGAAGTTATCAAGAAGCACTTTCTCTTGGGTTTGGATCTGGAACTGTTGCGTGTTCTGCCTGATGAAGACCCAGACTGCACATTGGAACAACTCATTGACTTTGTGCTTGCGTTTTGTGGGTCTTCCTACACCGTAGGAGAGGTGGAGGAGGACATTCACGCTCGCGTTAAGGATAGGAGGAATCACTGCGCTGTGACCGTCAAACCTAACCTGTGGCTCAGCACTTGTGAGGAATATGGCAAGCCATGCAAGCCTAAATCATTAAAATCAGGAGAGCGGTTCAACACCCAGTCGGTTGATGGCAGCCAGGAGAGCTGTCATCAATCTCTGCGGTCCCTAAACCCCTAATAACGGGTCCTAGCCCCGTTTCACTGTGTAGCGAGCCATGTAAAGTTCAGTTGGTCCCAGTTCTATAGACAAATAGACTGTTTTATGCCCTGTCAGTCCCGGTTCTACAGCCAGGAGTGCTGTTTCAAGCCCAGTCGGTTCAGGTAGTACGGCTTGAGGAGCTGACACCCGTCCTAGCAATCCCTGAAACGCTAGTGACAGGCTCTGACATCACAGCATGACGAGAGGGGTCGTTCAGCTCAGCCAGTCTCAGTTACTCAGCCTGGTTGGCTGTTGAAGGCCCTCACGGTATCCAACCATTTACTAACGGGTTCCAACCCTGTGGCACGATACGAGGGGTCGTGTTTAGCTCAGCCAGTCCCAGTCACACAGCCTGACAGGCTGTTGAAGGCCCTCACGGTTCCCAACCACTTACTAATGGGTTCCAGCCCCATAGCACGATACGAGGGGTCATGTTCAGCTCAGCCTGTCCCAGTTGCACAGCCTAGCGAGCTGTTGAAGGTCCTTGCGGGGTTCCTAGCCCGCACTGCCGTTTCACTGTACGAGGAGCTGTGTATTGCCCAGTCGGTCCCGGTAACGCAGCCTGATGAGTTAAAGAAGGTCCTCGCGGTTCCTAGCCTGCATATACCGGGTCCCACTCCCGTTACATGGTACAAGGAGCCGTGTCCAGTCACGTCAGTTAGCGATTTGGGTTTTGTGAGGCCGGATCCGCCAGACCCTGTCTGTGATCCAGATCCTGTGTGGCCTGATCCGCCAAACCCTGTCTGTGATCCCGATCCCGTGTGGCCGGATCCGCCAGACCCTGTCTGTGATCTGGACCCATGTTAGCCGGATCTGCCCGAGCCGGTTGGTGAGCCAGATTGGGCATTATCAGTTCCAGAACCAGTGGTGGTACACCGACCACCTGAGCACCACGTAGACTGTGAGGTCCCAGGGCCAGAACCTCCGGAGCCTATGTGTGGCTCAGATACTCCAATGGGTCCACTTATGGTTGCACCCTCTCTGGAGAAGTCGGTACCAGCCGTAGATTCCCCGTAGATCCCCCATTCGTGGCTGCTCAACCCATGGAGGTAGCTGGGTCATGGTCTATGAGTGTATTTATTTATTTATTTTTTGCTGAGTTGTATGCGCCCGGACCTGTTGGAGAAGCAGAGACATGAGTTAAAAGTAGTAAGTAGCAAGTCATCTATCAAATAATATATGGTTTTGGGGGAAATTTTTGTTTAAGGGCGAGGGTCTCTGCGGGGTTGAGCTGCGGAGGTTTTGCTTACCTCTGGGGCGGGGGAAGTGATGCTTTGGGAAAGCAAGTGGTCTCTGCGGAGGCTGGAGTTGGGATACTTTGCGGATGCGGGAAGGTAGGCCTTGCGAAAAGGTTTTTTTTTGTATATATGAGCAAGCAAACTCTGCGGAGGAAAATATTTGGGATGCCTTTGCATTTTTGTTTTTGTTTTTTTTTTAATAAGCAAGCAACCTCTGCAGAGGAGAATTTGGGGAACCTCTGATGAAGTGGGAAAGCAACCTTTGCAGGGTTTTATATATATATATATATATATATATATATAAGCAAGCAACCTCTGCGGATGCGGGAAAGCAAGCCTTAGCAGGTTTTTTTTTAATTAAACAACCTCTGCGGAGGCAAGGTTGAATGACTCTGCGGAGGCTGGAGGGACTCTCTGCGGAGGATTGCGGTCGATAGACCTAGCCTCTGTAGAGGCTGTGGATGGCTCAGTTTAGTTTGGGCTTTGGTTTGGGCTAGTGAGAGTCTGCATAGCTTGAAAGATTGTAGCGGGGTCTGATCGGATATAATTTTTTAATCCGTCAGAGGACCAGCGTCCTAGAGTCTGGATCTGGTTGGGGGCGAGGCCTTTCTCGGCAGCTATAGTGGCGGCTCCAATCCGAAAAGAGTGGGAAGAGTATCTGTCTGGGGAAAATCCTGATCTTGAAAGAACGGATTTTAGGTGCTTTTGGAAGCAAAACCTGGATGCAGGTTGGTTGAGCTCGTTGAAGAGAGCCTCGAAAGGGGAGGAGGCGAACAAGCTTCTGTATGCTAAGAAGGCTCGTAGGGTTTGGTAAGGTTGCGTGGGGGACTGTAGTTTAAAGATGTAAACGTAATGACCTCTCATGAGCTGGTTGTAACGTAGCGGACAGACTCAAAGGGGTAAAATCAACAATGATGTTTATTAACACAGGAGATAACAAAACCAAGGTGAGCAAACGTAAATACTTCCAATCTTGGGTAAAGATAACTGAACTG
>JAUMHQ010000070.1:6458066-6468758 GCA_032361165.1 Enteromius paludinosus
ACAGACACACACAGTAGGCTGGGGAATGGAGTGCCATCCAGTGGCCTGAGCTGGCAACTCCAGCTGATCATGACAAAAATGCAGCACATAAAAATGCAAGCCAAGAAAATACAATGCATTAAAATGCAAGCACTGTTACTTGCAATGTTTTCTTATTTTTGTATTTGTGGAATTCTACAAGCTTTTTATTTCAAATACTTTAGGCAGGATTTTTGTTCCATAATCAAGTTAATTTTGATTTCCTGGCGAATGCGATCATGAACATGGCAACTACCACATCTTACTCTGGCTTGGGTCAGACCTGACATAAAAACAAAATGTATTTGATTTATGAACCTTTATTTTTACCATATTTTGGAATCATGACAATCCTCATAGCATAAATCCTGTCGTCTGTCGTCCATCAAGTATACAGACTTCTAATCAGACAAGTGACCTCATCCACCAGTCTCCTAATCTCTACTGCCTCGGCTTTAAAGAAAATGAGTGGCTTGAGGTGGATGGAGACATCGAGATTGTGCGACTGATTATATCTCTCTCTGCCTGAAGCGATGAAGAGGGAGGTGGCCCTGTTTGAGACAGACCAATCTGTAATTCCCCAGGATGTTAATGAGGCCACTGGGCTGGTGATGAATGCTGAGGTTATGCCCAAGGATGAGCTCTTGCCTTTATCTTTCCTCATGTCGGACAAAATCCATGATCTTCTTGACACTGAAGGCCCATTCATAGATCCATTATGGCCTTTGATTATTGATTGACTGTCTGCAGCAAACACCAGGGCAATGTGAGGTTGTGCCCTTTTCGTCTGCCACAACACTGGCTCCATCAAGACAAGCATCATTCTTCACCATTTCACCTCCAATTGTGAGGCCTGCAGTCAAGCGATTGGACCCTCCCACCCTCTGGATAACCTTGCAGGCTGGCTGTTATTCTTGATGTCACTGCACTAGAAAAAGATGATATTTCAATTTGTTTGAGTGGTTTTAATGAGAATGTGTTGTAAGAAACCATATGAATAGATTTGTACAGTCTTAAACAAGTCAAACATGTAAACATGTAAACAGATAACAAAATAAAATGCATTAGGTAAATAATTTATAAATTGCAGAAATAAATAAATCATTACACATTAAGGTCAAATATAGCACTTTTTAAACTTTTACACTCCTCACTGACTAATAAATGATCCAGAATGAAGGCAACCAAAAAACTGTATAAATACTACCATAAAACAGTGTAAATACAACATGACAACATTGAAAAATGTATTATTCCTTTCCTGGTGTAAGAGGGGAACAACAGGATCATAACTCAAATTATTAATATTATATTACTTAAAAAAATTGTAGAATAAGTAGAAAAAGTAGAATAGTAGAATTTATACAAGTTTAAATTCAGTACTAATATAACATTTACTTTGTTGTTCTTGCTATAACTAAATTATCTGAAGTCCACATGAAGCTTACTTTGCTATTTTTGTGGTGAACAATTCATCCTCTACACAAAAAAAAGACTCAAACTACTCTTCCCCTCTAAAACAACGGGCTATCTGGTGACAAAAGTTTGACTTGAGCATGAGCATAACATCCTTAACAATGCCCATTGATTCCATGGTAGGTGGGTGCTATAAAATTACTTTCTTCTATTAAAAACATAATACTAAAGTGTTAATTCACCTAAAAATGAAAATTCTGTCATTAATTACTCACCATGTCGTTCATCTTTGGAACACAAATTAAGTTAAAAAAAAATTTTCATGAACTCAGACCTGACCCTTCATAGACAGCAATGCAATTGATCCCAGATCCAGAAATGTTGTAAAATAGTCAATGTGACATCAGTGGCTCAACTGCGAAGCTAAGAAAACAAAATAACTTTTCATCAGCATACCTTTCTTCTCCCCTACGTCTTCTGCCATTTTAGAGAGTATCACAGCACAATGCATACGCGTGCTTTAACGCATTCAACGTAATCAGCCTTGTTTACATCAGGGGGGAAAGCATGCGCATGTACGTCTGTGGGTTTTTTTTAACGCCTATTGGAAGGTGTATGTATACTGTCGCAAATGACAAAGGAGCACAGGACAACGAGTTAAGGGAGAACAAAAAAAATGCCCTGGAGGGTGGATTTGTGAACAAAGTTTCAAAAAATTAAAGTCACTGTAGCGGAAGTTGATTGGTCCATTTAAGGCAGTCTTGCTGGTGCTCCCTCATTGGTAAACAGGGAAATGCTGATCAGAACTCGCTTGTCACACTCCCCAAGCTTTGTCCTAATCCTGGAGGTACAGAATGGCAGACTCAAGTGGGAAATTGGGGGTGGGTGGGGAGTGACTTCTGACAGACCTGCAAAAGCTGACCACAGCCCAGAGAGTCCGTCTGCGTTGTTGCCCCGGCCCGATGGTGGACTTCAGAGTGGTAGTCCTGTAGTGCGAGGAACCACCTTGTGACCCAGGCATTAGTGCCCGGACCATTCACTGTAAGGGTGCATGGTCAGTTGTAAAGGTGAACTTACGGCCCAGTAGGTAATATCGCAGCTCCAGGACTGCCCACAGGGCTTCCTTGTCCACGGTAGCGTATTTCCTCTAGGCTGGGTTCAGCTTCCTGCTGATGTACAGGACCAGGTGTTCTTTGCCGTCCGTGACCCGGGACAGCACGCCTCCCAGGCCGACATTCGAGGCATCGGTGTGCAGGGCGGGCTCCCTGGTGAGCTCCGTTTTGATGGCCTGGAAAACTTTCTCGCGTCTGTGTTAAAAGAATTTTGCATCACAGAGTTTTGTATCTGCCTCCTTGCTTCGCCAAATGCAGATTGTGACAGTCAGATGCCTCTCTGATTTCATCAAAAATATCTTCATTTTTGTTCCGAAGAAGAACAAAGGTCTTCTGGGTTTGGAACAATATGAGGGTGAATTATTAATGACAGAATTTAAAATTTTGGGTGAACTAACAATTTAACAAATTAGTTAAAACATAGGTTTTTTACCATAGCTTTTTTTTTTACCAATAAAATTAATTGATTTCTTAAATAGTGTTTCCATGGCAATGCATGGTTTTCTGTTATAGTTTTTGTCTTCATTTTATATTCCGTTAAGAACAACAACCTTCCCAATGAAAAATAAAGTTTATAAACCTAACCATAGTGTCTTCTTAGTCCTTCATTGTATTTTTAATTATTTTTTTTTTTGTAACATTTGTTACAATAGAACATGCCTGCATTCCTAGATTCAGTAGATTAATTTCTGCACGGGTTTGTGGCTGAAGGACTATCCGCTTGATAAAATCTTTCATACATGCTTTTTTATACATCTGGAGCCCAAAGGCACTAGTGCTTTTTTTGTGCCATCTGTACCTCAGAGACATGGCCATGGGAACAGGCGGATGTCAATTTCCTGTTTTATATCTTCAACAATGCAACCTACACATCTCCAGAGATATCTGGGATGAGCTTGGCCAACTCATGCAGAAAAATGTCAGCCTCCTCCCAGTCTCAAACAGATTTCAAACCGCTCTTGCTCCTCAGAACTCTTCACCCCAGCTTATTTACACGCTACTGGGGGGTTGGCGACATGAAGAAAGAACATCTACATTCAGTGGTGTGCCCCAGTGAAATGCAATAGCAGAGTGTAATATCCTCCCGGTGTGTCATTTACCCAAATGAAGCTTGATGCAGGTCGCACTATCCACAGGGAGGTTCTCAGTGAGCAGTAACGCTGGGCCAGATTAATAGCATCCTGGAGGAGCAATAAAAAGATGCTGACTTAATGCCTTCACATCTCCAAGCCAGTGTTCATCTGGCTTTGACATTCAAACGAACCGTTTCCAAATGGCTTTAATTTTTTTAAATGACGGCAAGGATTCATTATGAATTTCCTTGTTTTCTTTCTTGTGTTAAAGAAAAGCAACACATTTTTCTGCACACTGCCTTCTCATCATTCAAAACTTCCTCATTATTACAGTAGACATTATTCACAATTTTAAATTAAGAGATTGATCGCAATTGCTAGAAAGTTACATTAAAAGGGCAGCTGTTGAGAGCGTAATTTGATGTCCCCTCAAAAGACTATGGATCTGATCGCATTTTCACTGATTTCAGTGAAATCAGTAAAATCGCAAAAATACAAAAAGACATATTACGTACTCAAAAGAACTGTGTGTCTGTGTTTAGTCAGGAAACAGGCCGGATAAGAGACAAACACCATAATTCTACTGCATGCTCTTGGTCATATTTCACTCCAGACATACACTATGGAATTTCCTCTTCTCTTTATTGACTTGGTTATTTGTCATTCTCTTTGCAAGGTGCCTGGTAATATTTCAGCAGACGTGTTGTTACTTTTTTTTTTATAAAGATTCTAGGTGCAAGGACATAGAGGCCCCTTGAATACATACAAAGCAGAACTTGATGTTCTTTTATCCACTGATAATTTTACTTCGGCTTGAAAAGAGCTCACAAATTAAAAATATTCTTAGCTGGACCTGACGGTGAGCTAATACCACATGCCCAAAAAAATAAAAACTTGGCCATTTAACGAAGACGAAAGCTCTTACAACAACAACAAACCCTCAATATGCTTTAATGTGCTTAAGTTAAGACCTAAATGCAAAACGGTTTTCATTTCCATACATAGAAACGCTGCCTCTACGGATTCTAGAGCCATTCTTTACTCTGCATTATCATTTTGATGCTCACCATCTGTTCTCCTTTCCCTTCACATCTCTCACAAAGTTTGTTCGACTAGAGTGCCATAAGGTGAGAAAGGTAGGGAGCAGGTGAGACTGTGGAAGATATGCAGAAATAATGAGAGCGGAGGTGAAGAGGTGGAAATTTGCTTGTATGGGATGTTACGCTCCTTGACCTTTTTATTATTGGTATGATGTATTTGAATTACTTACAGCACTTTGTCAGACATAATCGTTCTTCTTATACAACCAATCTGTGCAAAATATTAATCGTCTAATGATAACATGGCTTTTGTTTTACATAAATTTAAAAAAACTAAAAATATATCTTTGTATGGCAGTGGTGCTATCCCATCACCCCAAAGAACCACTGAAGAACCATACTGGGCTTAACAGGTTTTTTTTTTAAAAGGTAGCAGTGCTAGATAGCACCCCAACCACCCCAAAGAACCAAAAGCTTAAGTTTCTCTCACTGTTAAACTAAATATCAACATGCATGCTGGTGTAATGAAGTGGACGGACTCAGAGGTAAAAAGGTAACCATGATGTTTATTCAACAGGATGTTAAAAATAACCAAGGTAAGCAAACTGAAATTCATCCAATACTGGGAATTCAAAACAAACTGAAAAAGTCTCTTTGTCTTTCTTGCAGGTCACACGATGAGGAAGAACAGACAGATGATCACAGCCACACACCACTAGCATTCCAGAGACGGAGGGGAGGAAACACAGGAGCCGGAGACAACCTGGATGATTACGGAGCCTTCTGTTTGGAAACAGGTAAGGAGCAGGTAAGTAAAGAGACAATGGTAAAGGTCCACTTTCGTGTAACGAGCTCAGACAGTGAACGAATGGTGGTGTGTGGTTATAAGGGGGTGCTGATTGGTGCAGATGATCCGTGGCAGGTGAGGAATCCAGGTGTGTGTAATCAGTACTCAGGGGATTGTGATCGCTGTGTGTCTGTGAGGGTGGAGCCTGGTGTGGATGTTACAGCTGGAACCTGAACATTAATTAATAGGAAACTAAAGTGTTGTGTTTCATTCAGCTGACTCATATTCTTCACAACAGCTGTAATCTAATGGAACTGGCTTGTTACACTTTTCTAACTTGATCTTACTGTTCCCTCCTTTTGATGATAATATAAGATGTAATGCTGCTATTCATTGTCAAGAAATGTTTTTTTCTTCCTGTTTTATATAGCTCATAAGTTCATGCGCTACATTTGTTTAACAGTTAGGCAAAATTTTCATTTTCATGTCTTGACCTTTCAAATCCCCATACGATAGCCAAGAACTGAATATGAGTTTATTTAGACTATTTAAAAAAAAAAAAAGCAATAAAACAGAGTGTCACCTCTGGTCAACGAGGCAGACACGTGGGTTCAATCAAACAGGCAAGTATTTATTCACAACTCAAAGGAATGGCTTCCAGGCAAAACATGAACTAAAAATTGCCGCAGAAGCAGTCAAAACAGGCTTATCTTAAAAGTCCTTCTTTCCCTTCTCTTGTGGGTGGTGAACCAGATGAGTGAGACAGACAGATGGGTTGAGACCAGCATGGGAAGCTTGCAACCTCAAGAATAGACAGTAAGTGTTTGGAGTAAGTGTGCTTAAAAAGGAGGTAAGTTGATGCAGATGTAGCTGGTTAGGTGTGAGTATGAGTAGCAGATGAGTAGCAAAGAGGATGCTGAAAGATGTACTGTAGTGTGTTGAGGTCACTGAAGTGACTGGACTGGAGGTTGCTGTGACAGAGAGAGAGAGATGTGACAATTGCAAAGTTTCATTTAAACACAGAGTATAAAAGCTAATGAAAAATAATAAACTCACTTCTTTATTAAAATATTTGCTTTACTCAAACACAAGTTTACATTCAAAGTTTGAAGAAGCTTTAGCAGAAGAAAAAAATCATAAAAAACATTTCAGTGGTCCAGGATAAATCTCCACAGTGACATTTCTTTTATGAAACTGCCCTGGATGAACAATCTTTGAAAATGTTATTTTAAAAGTCTTCATTTATAAACTTTATATATAAAATATATAAAGTATAAAATTGAGACTGAAATAAACCCTTTCCCCATAATTTCCTTCCCTTTATTCGTTCTCTCTACTCTTCCCAAAAAAAAAGAGATTTCATGACCTTTATGAACTCATCCAGACAGAGGAAAAGCTTTACCAGCTTCTCGGATTCACACTCTCCCCTCTTGTTTTATCCATAACCAGTAGGTTAATTTAATTACTTTTTGATAGAGAGCAGTCAATTTCACAGTCAGGCACATAGCAAAGTCTAAAAATTGTGGCCCCATAGGTATGATATATGAGGCAATAACCTATAATGTAATGAAGTCACCTTCAGAGCAGGACCTCTGTCAGTGAAGTAATAATGAATTATAACAAGCATAATAGTATTTGGGTTTGACAAGGCAGGCGCTGGGTAAAATGAAATAAAAAAGAGTGAGTTACACTCTCTGGAAACCGAAAGTTCACTGGAAAATCCATCAGGTTGGCACTTTCATCGTGAATCGCACAGAAAGACATATGCTAGGGCAATGGATCGCTCGTGATCCTCTGGGTGGTGTTATTTGAATGTATAGAACCATTAGCATGATAAGTTTGAGGTGTATTTTTTTTGCGTTATTTCTCCTCTTCCAGGTGCAGAGCATGGGGCAAATGGCCCCTAGAGGTCTATAGTGAATTTACAGGTCATTTTATACAAGTAGTGTGGGGCAAATTGTCAAATTATGCAAGTATCTTTCATAAAGTTAGATATTTTTTTTTGAGTAACAATTGAAGAAATGTATTAAAATAATCACTTCAGCAAAATATGAATACATTATTTTATTATTACTATTTAATTTATTTCCATGTCAGTAGACCTTTAGACCGTATCCCACTATTGATTCATAGATTTTTCTTTCTGTTGCTGTTTGTTTAAGCCTCTGATATTGAGATTAAACAATGCACTTAAAACTCTTCAGAGATAAAAGAGAAACTTTTTTTGCAGGTGATAATAGAAGTAAATCTATTTGATAATCATTGGCATGCTGATAGACAAATTACCCCCATCACTAATGAGTCTCAGCAAACATAGGTTGAATATTTCTGATGATCCCAGGATTCTATATGTTTCTCTCTCTTTCCTTTTTTATATGTCTCATGTTTGTGCTTTTTAGTCATGTCACATTCTATTCCACCTTGATCTGCTCCTGGCCTGGCCATCACCATCCAATCATTTGTGTGTGAATTATGAATGTACATTTGTACGTTCTGCTCACACCAGGGGTGGAGTGGGGCACTAAAATTCCCCGGAAAAAATCTTATTTCTTTGGCCTATCCCATATTAATAAGTCCCTCCCCTACACATCTTTCTCTGTGACGGTAATAGTTACACTTTTTTTATAACAGGGCTGCAAATGAACCAAACACCCCCAAACTAACTTGAACATTAACACACATAACATCCTTAATTCAAAAACCCAACTGTCTTACTGAAATGACACAAAAGTAAGTAAACTCTAAAGAAATGCCCATAATGCACCCAGCACTGACTGCCAGGGGGGCGGTGGAGGGGCTCATTTATTTTAAGACCTGACCTGCAATTGGTTCATTAGATAAACGCGTTCCTCATTCCCAAGATGCTTTGCTCTATTCTACATGAGATATATAGATAGATAGATTATAGATACTATATTGATCCCTAAGGGGAATTCAAGAACAAACAAACAAATCAATTTGGTTTTTTTTTTTATTTGTGACCATGAATGTTCTGCAGGATAAGCTAACCATGACAAAGAAACAGAGCGTGAGCAAAGAATATAAATATTGGTTGGACATATTCAGGGAGCAGTTTGAGGAAATATATGGTCACTTCGAGGAACGTCAATAATTCAGTTAAGCTTCGGCCGGTCAAGTTTGCCTTGCGGCCGCTCAATTTGTGCTCCGCTGTGTAAATCCTTCGGTCAGCCCAACTGTCCCGATTGCCGCTCACACCTGGTGCTGTGAAAAGAAGCTATTCTGCATATGTGCTGTAAATGGTGAAAATGTTTTTAATAATATGCATATTTTTCTGTTTACGACATGAAAGCCACTGCAAAAAATGTGTGGTTTGTCTTGGTTAAAATTGGCATCAGACAGTTCTCTAGTTTTCTAGGGCATAGCAAACAGTATCTAAATGGATGTTTTTTGTTTGTTTGTTTGTTTTTTTTAAGTTTTGTTCCATCATTATACATCTGCCGACTAACCTAATAACGATTGTGCAAATATTTGTGTCGGCTAATGTCTCTCACTTTTCAGCTAATAAATAATGCAATGTATTTACATGTTTTGAAGGCAATTAGTCTGCAAAGCTACAGAGACCTTAATTCAAAAACAGCACAGCAATAATTACTGTGTTCCGACTCCGAATCAAAAAACACTTTTCCTTCTAAAACTAAAAAAACAAAACGGAAAGCGTATATATGCCACAGTCATATAACATCATATAACAAATGGAGGAGAGTGTTGTTTTGAGCTGAGAGGGCATCAGATGAAGGACCAGTAGCTGCTTGAGCTGATAATGAGTCTCTCGGCTGTCTGAGTGGACCTGAATGTGGCTTTGTAATAGGGCTCTGTGAACCCAACAATGTCATCTCAATCTCACCTATATGGAGGGCTGGTCAGGACATCTGTGTAGCTGGTTAAACAATATTCAGTACCACTGAGTTGAAAGTATGTTTTTTGCTTTTGTTTTTGTTTTATTGAAATAATAAACAATATTGCCTATAAAATATAATAAATATGTTTCGTACTGCAGTTAAAAATAATTGGCCTGTATAAAGAGAAGCTCTTTCTGCAGTCAGAATTTCAATTACTATCTACTTCAGAGACTGACTTTTTGATACTAGCAAAAGCTATGTATTATGAGCATGGCTGTAACGATTTGTGTATGCAGCGGTCTCGTTTCTCAGTGGACAAGGAGACGAAAAGAAATATTTAATAAGTGAAGAAAAGATACAAGGCCGGCTGACGAATATGCTGAAACATGACATACAGGAATCCACATTACAATGAACAATGACCGACACTGAATGAAACACAGATCACAATTTAAATACAAAACTAAACAAGACATAATCAGAGGTGGACGAGTACACAAATCAAGTACTTGAGTGAAAGTACAGATACAGACAATAAAATATTACTCCGGTAAAAGTACTCCTTTTTCCATTTTACTCGAGTGAAAGTACAAAGGATAGATAAAAAAGTACTGATAGATAGATTTTTGTTGCAATTTTATATAAGCTTCTTAATTTTATATAAAAGATATTTTTTATAACCTTACTGCTTAATATACCTGTGAATTTTCCAAAATAACCACTAGTCAAGCTACAGCATATTTTTGTGTTGATTGGACCATGTTGACGAGCATGTTGTAGCAATGATCACTGTGAAGCTTACACTACAATGTACCTGAGAGGAAACCAATTTGACTGCTAATTTTGAGGTTTAGGTTATTGTTTTGCAGAACGTCATAGTTGAATATGACATGAGAATAAATTAGGATAAACATTTAAAGGAAAACATTATATTGTCATATGTTTTTCTTCTCAAACCTTGTCTGTGTTGTAAAAACAGAGGGCATGATTTCCAACTTTGCTAATCACTGTAGTTATCTGAAAATCACATCCTTTTTTCTTGCATAGCGTTTTAATAAAACTGCTAACAATGTTACAGCAGCAGGGAATATGAAAGTTTTTTGACTTTGATGTTGATGTGTCTGCATTCATCTCAGTGGGCTTAAATAGACCACTCTTTACAGCATTGTTACCCAAATATTATTTTCAGTTAAGGGTACAATTTTCAAGTATCTGTACTTTACCAGAGTAGTTTTATCTTTAGTAACTTTTACTTCACTACATTCCTAACCATAAGATCATATTTTTTACTTCACTACACTGTAAACCGGGATAAGTTCTACTAACTCAAAAAATATGAGGCAACTGATTGCCGCTATTTTTTTAAGTTTGCAAACTTAAATATCA
>JAUMHQ010000070.1:6500800-6527312 GCA_032361165.1 Enteromius paludinosus
ACACACACACACACACACACACACACACACACACACACACACACACACACACACACACACACACACACACACACATTTTCATCCAATATCTAGCTAAATATCTCTGAGCTGCTGGAAGAGAAGTTAATATGCATTTGAAAAATAGACCAAAAAAAAACCTTAAATAATTATTGCAATATATTGAAGCACTTAATATATGGTTTAAGCGTGTTTTTGACTGTTTAGAAGATCCATTAATTCATTTAGATAATTACTGGTTTGGCATTAGAAACCTATAGGTGACCTCTGAACCTGGAAGTAGAGCAACGTCTGCAAACTGGGTTGGTGGGCAGCAGAGGGCGCTGTAGATCATCTACAATTTTATCGTAGAGCTATTCATTCATTTACTTATTGACTTTCCATTTATTTGACAGTCCAATCCTAATGAAATTGGAAATGTAGCTGGAAATTATTCGCCTATGTTTTAGAGACATGACACTACTACATCCTTAACAATATAAACAACGCGTTTTAAATTAATAATAAAGATACAAGCAGGCATTTAAAATTTCAACATCAATTATTAATCATTTCAGTATTATGGAATTAGGAGTTTGTATCTAAATAGTCACGCACCAGGCATCGTTGTCTAATGTTAATTAATTGGTAAATAAATTGTCCTTCAGGTTTAACCTTCAGCAAAAACGTAACGTGCACCTTATTAAAAAAAAGAAAGAAAGGAAAAAAATTGGAAATTGGACAATGCTCCTCTTCTTTCTTCCTCTTCTTCTTCTGCCCTAAATTGGTGCTAGAGACTGTAAATCATGGAAACTACACATGTCAGGATGGTCCCATATGTCTTCAAGAATATACTTTCAGTTGAAAATAAACTATTGCTTTTGAACCTTTACAGTAGCTTACAATGTCTCTTTTAAGATAACAGAGTACACTATCTTTTAAATATTCCCATATATATAATATTACATTAATAAAGTTGTAATCTGTAATTTAACACCTGACACCAGCTCAGAGAACCTAGAATTATTTGATTCATGTATACTTTTTCAAACATGTTTTCAGAAATGTGCCGATTTGCTCTGTGCAGCATTCTTCCACTGCAGCAAACATAAAAGCCTTTAATCCTTTTGAGCTGATAACACACATATTAAAGTGTTTGCTTGGTTGCAGTTTCAGTTTAACAATGCATTGCACATGAAAGTTTTAAAGTTTAGTATATGCCACACATACAGTGGTTTCAGTGCTTTGCTACAATCTGTATTGTTAAAAGCGCTATATAAATAAAAGTGACTTGACTTGACCTTTAATTATAGAAATAAATTGAAGAAAGGCCTTAAAATGACCCAGACTGACTGACCCACGACATGCAATTTATGCTTTCTGCCCTTCATTAAAAAAGTGGTATCCTTCACGCTTATTGTGAAAAGACTTCAATCACAAATGACCTGTAATAACTTAGTGCTGCTGTGCATTAGTTTGACAAGAATGTGACTCCTCGTAATATCTACCATCTGCCTTTAATGCCGATACAGCACTGTTTCCAAATGCTTGATGTTGACAGGCTCATTCTAAACTGCAGATGATTCTGTGAAGACACAGAGAACCTCCTCAGCAGGAGGGACAGACCCATCCCTGCTTTGACCTTGAGAGCTGCGGCCCGATGCTGTGTGCATTTCTGAGCTGAGGTCAGATCCATCAATCATGCGTGGGCTTCTGGGAAAGGCTTCCTCCACAGTTTTTATTAGATTTTCTATCTAGATCATTTTTAACAGTACACCTTCATAAAGCACTAATCACGTTGTTGGCTTCATATCTTGGTAACATTCAATTAAATGCTTATTATACAGCCTGATAATACATTTAGCTGTTATACACAATCAGGCCTTTCTCGGAAAACATTTCTTAATCTCCAGAGACTAGCCTGGTAAAATTAGGCTATAATAATAATTTCAGAGTCCAGCTGCTGTTAGATCAATGCTGTGGAGGTTGTCTGTAAGGTCACTTTATGAACTGTATTCTGAGCAACGATCTTTCTTTTCTCCTCTTCTTGTGCTGAGGGACCATTTGAGAGTATGACATGTTTATGTAGATATTTCAAACTAAACTTTATCCCCCAGTTTCACAGACAAGGCTTAAGCTAGTCCCAGACTAAATTGCATGTTTGAGCTGACTCAGATGAAAATATCTTGCTCTGACATATCTTAAAACATGTCAGTGTCATTGATCTTTATTAGAGATGCACGCCTGTAATAGTTTCTTAAAAGGCATTTTTGTAAAAGTTGCTTTAATATCTTAATTTAACTAATGCCTAGTCCTGGCTTAAGCTAAACCCCGTTTGTGAAACTGGGCCTATATCTTAGTTATCATGTATGGGTTTTAAATTCATTGGATTTTGTGTCCTACCAAGGGGGGAGCTAAAGGCAAAGACATAAAGCTAATGGGATTATATACGGAAGCTGCTTGACCTCTGTGACCCCTTTTTTTCACCCTCGCTCTATGGCTCATGCGCAGTGCATAAGGATTTAATCCCACTATTGGATCCCACTATATATAACATGGCTTTAACTATGATGTTCTTGCATTAAAACAAATAAGTGCAATGAATGGTCGTATCGTATCGCGAAACACTCTAGCTGCTGTTGAGGTGGGGTTAGGGACCGGTTTGGGTAAGTTAAAGTGTAAGGGATGGATCAACAGTGTAACTATAAATAATTACAGATGTAATTACATGCAACATTTTAAAAAATATAAGTAGACTGTAAAACATGTACACAATAAGTGCACTGTACGAAATGATTCATTTAAGTTTAAGTGCAGAGTAGTTAAGGCCATTTAATTTTAATTGGGATAAACTTGCTCTTGATGCATCACATGAGAACGTGAAATCTCACTTCAACTGAAATTCATGCGTCAGTGACAAATAAACGGTGCAGTTCGACATTGGCTAATTTAAGATTTCTTTTATTGCTCCATTCAGACTCCCCTTAAAAACAGCACTAATGTAGTCACTCATATCTCAGCGAAGAAACTAAAAGAAAACAAACAGATAAAGGTGGTAATACTGAGAGGGGGGGGGGAGAGAGAGAGAGAGAGAGAGAGAGAAACATACATAAAATACAAAACTATACATGTAAATTACAGCCTTTTCAGTTTCACAAAACCAGTATTTATCCACTGAGAAAGCCACGACGTGAAATGCTTGATCAACTCCACTGATGTTATCTATTTGACACAGTGTTTATTAAAGGCCTTGACTAAACATAAATGACCAACTGAGAATATCATTTAACTTTCCTATGGGAAATAATTCGTTCGGCGTATCCAGGCAGTTTTTCAGACCTTTAATCACCCGTTATTACAGTAATTTATAAAAACAAACATCTGATACAACACAGGCTGGTGAAAATAACTTCTACATTTCCTTTATTTGGTTGTTTTTTAACGCTCAAAAATGCTTAGAGAAACTATTTACTACTAGAGAAAAAGTACAAGAAATAAGAGGGAGATGCAAGAAACAGTCATGTTATCCATGTTCAAGCCAATTCAGTAGTAATGCACTGCAGTTTGATGCACTGGACACTTCTATGACGAGCCATGAAACGAACAAGACTATTACTGCACTTTAAAACACATCCATCAAAATATGATGCAGTGCAGTGCTAAAGATTCTGGAAAATGTGTCTCTGCTTAAGTGTTTCCATCACTAGATGGTAAAAGGAGCCAGCTCCCATCATTTTACAAATATTCTATTAAAGAAACCAAACTAGGGAAATGCATACACTGAATCTTAATAACTGCCATAAAACTGAGTAAAATGTCTCATAGCGCTAGGTTATGGGGCCTGGTAAGGATAACTGGTAAAACACATAACCAGAGCAGGGATACTTGTATTTCATGTATCTCCAACAACAATGACGAGAAAAAATGGCTTCATTTGGATGTTCTCAAAGCTGACGGGTTGCATCGATGCATTGACGTAGTGCATACGCTGTGATGTTATCCAAAGAATATGCTTGGTCACATACGAGTCGACTTGATAAGGAATACAAAAGCTATGCCATTAGCAAACTGAACATTGAGCATCTTTTATTGGTCAAATGGCACTAAGCCAGTCAGAAGGGGTTAAAAAATTACGAATGTGCATTGTCTGTGCAGTAGCTCTAGATGGCAGAAGAATCCTGTACCTTTTCAACATATCAGAGCATGAAAAATATAATTCACAAACGAGTTTATAAGAAGCGCAGCCCATAAAGATGG
The DNA here is from genome assembly GCA_032361165.1 of Enteromius paludinosus. Lineage (NCBI taxonomy): Eukaryota > Metazoa > Chordata > Actinopteri > Cypriniformes > Cyprinidae > Enteromius > Enteromius paludinosus. The sequence goes on from JAUMHQ010000070.1 coordinate 6,505,055, forward strand.
TCATTGATGGGGGATGTCATTCAAAGTCGTATGTCCAGGTCACGGCTAAAACTAACATGGCTATTTCCCAGCATTTTGAATAAACACAAACCTGAAATTACACCCTTGGGAAATTTGCTATGATTGTTTTCAAAATCTGAGCACAAGCCGAACGGGGCAAGCAGACATTGGCTAAAAACCTAATTTCTGTTATTCGAGTGGTTTAAAATCAACTCAGAAGTAATGGTAGGTTTTTAATAATCCATTTTATAAAAGAAACAAACAAAAATCTTGGATTTAGAATGGTAAAATTCACAATAAAGGTAAATCTCTTTCACACAGAAATCATGACTGATTCATTGCAAAAGCTTGCATGATGCTGCACTAAAGTTCATTTCCCTTTGGGGGGAATTTGAATCCTTTACATTCGCGACATACACTTTAAGGCCTGATTTACTAAAGTATTTCATTAACGCACTGAAGTCTTCAGCAAATGCAAAAATCAGCAGCATAGCCGGCGACTACTCACCGTATGGGATCATTTTTGCGCATGCTAAGAACCGTAGCGTTGCACTTTAGTAAATCTAGCCCTTGATAGGATAAATATGGTAATTAGACAATCCAGATTATTTAGTAATCAGCTGATACAAAACAAAGCCTAGGTCGTGTCAATTTCACAATGACTAAATTCCAAAGTCACTCAGTCATAACAGATTTCTAAAACAAGTGGAATGATACATAACAGTACATGAGTGTTCCCTCATCGCTCCTTCGGGTTCCTTTTTTGTTCCGTATGAGGGGTCTGCGGAGATACAAATGCACCTATAAAACGTTAGATCTCGCTCGCAAAACTTCAAGTTTGTTTTAATGTCTTATCCACGTAGAAAGGGAATGAATATATATATATATATATTAAAACAGGGCTCTTTAGAACAGGGAAATAAAAAGTGCTTCTATGCATCGACTCCATCAGAACCAGCGCACATACACAGCTCGAAACGGTGGGTTTTCAACTCGTGTACGACAGCAGTACAATGGCAGTAGTTGGAATGATCCGAGATCTAGCACACACTGATTCGTTATGGTTAGCCAACAACTTACAGGAACAGGTTTGGACAAACGAACAAAGAGAAAATAACATCTAAACAACAAAACGAGTCTCAGTCAGTCCTCGTGCCCCGTGCTGTGTGGCTTCCCCATGTGTCCCGGAGCATGCAACGCCCCAGCCGGTCCTCTACAGGGGGAGGAGGGGGTTTATGTGGGCCAAGCGATCAGACGTGCAGGATCTCCATACTGTAGTCCTCTGTCTCTGTGTACTGGGAAGAGTTTGTGTCCGACTGCGCCAGCCCGAGCGCCTCTTTATTCTCCAAGTTGGGCTCCAGAAGAGAGGGCTTATCAAAAACGCTCTTTTTACAGGTCTCTGGGCGGTTCTGCACATATATTACTCTGTTGTAGGCCTTGAGTCTCTTCCACAACTGGATGTAGACCTTGCATTGCACGTACATGAACACCAGTCCGCCAGTGAAGCCTATAGCCACCACCACCAGTTTGGTCCAAAAAGGCCATTCCAGTATCCCTGTACGAGAAACGAAAAGGAGAAAGTACATTAGAAGTGCTTATTTCACATTGTAATGTGAGCATCTGTTTACAGTCCCGGATCAAACATACGGGTGAACGACAAACCAAATGTTCATGGAAACTGAAAATGTTGCAAGTTCTTAGAAATGGGCTCTTTCTATGCGCGCTGGTTCCATATGATTTTGAAAAATTGAAAAACAGATTTTCAAGGAACATTTTAATTTAATGACTAACTGCCAGGTAAAAAGTAAAAACTGAAATTGTCCTTACAATTAATAATAAATATTTGAATAAATACATTTGAAAATAATAATAATAATAAATTAACTATAAAAAAATGTAAATAAAATTATACAATTAAAATGAAAAAGTAGACATTACTGAATATGCCATAATTTTATATATATATATATATATATATATATATATGCCAAGAATTATATTTTGTTAATTGCCATCTGTCTTTTTTATTAGTAAAATGCATTGCTAAGAACTTGGACAACTGTAAAAGTGATTTTCTCAATATTTCGATTTTTTTTGCACCATCGAATTCCAGATTTTCAAATAGTTATATCTTGGCCAAATATTTTATCATTTTGTGGTCCAAGGTCACATTTCATAAGTCTTCCGCCATAGAAGACGTCTACACAACTGGTTGCATGCATTTAATTTAATTTTGAATGTATTATTGCATTAAAAATTAATGTACCTGGACCAAAAGAGACCCCTCGTGTCATTCACCCATATGCAGTAATCCTACAGCAAGACTGCAGTAATACACTGCCCTGCAGCAATATTACATCAAATCTATATGCATACAAAGTGGTTCTGAAAATACAACACAAGATCTAAAGTATACATCAAGCACACCCTGGGGCAAACACAGGAGCGGGGATGCAAAGACAGGCCACAGGATTCCTGATATCCCAACCGAAGCTTGTAAAAGAAACAGCAATGGACCCAGGGCTATGCTTCAGAATCCATATAAAGCATTTTCACCCTTGACCATTTGACTAAAATCATTAGATATGGCTGAGAAAGCGAGACCAGCAGCAAAGAAATTTCAGGTGTGTCTATCCATATTAATTGGAAATAAATTCAGCCAACCTTTGAGTTGTTTACAGTTGCTTTTCTATTTGGAACAGAGCTTTGGAAATGTCAGCAAAGATCAAGTGTGAGGGAACTGCCCATGTGCTAAGTCTATAAATGCTACGGACTGTTCAAGCACAAGGCCTTGGACATGAAATACTGTACTGCTTTCGGAGGCTCCGTAAGTCAGGCCGGGGTGCAGCTTTAGTCCACCTGACGTCATTATCAAAGGGCAGAGAATGAGGTTAGTGCTGCACATACAGGACAGTTATTTGCAAGCCTAAGTGCTTTTCTTATGAGATTCAAATCAATATCATTGAATGATACAATCAACTTAATTATATACAAAGGACCGGTTTGATGGCTCCGTCGCATTTCACCGACACCTTCACATGAGCCATATCAAGAGAGTAGTTCGATACAGATTTATGTCGTTTTCGAGTTCAAATAAAACACGCCCCAGTCCATTAAAATGCATTGCTTGTCTCTTTGTTCCACACATCACCTTTGCAGTTGCTTTCTCTTGAATCGTTTGTGCCTGAATATATCCAGAAAATAGATTCAAGAAAAAAAAAAGTCAGGCTGTGATAAGTGGCCATCAAGCTTGAAATTGCCTTTGTCCAGCGCATTCACAATCGACAGTATGGGGCAGCCGGGCACACTGCGTTCAGAGCGTGTTCTGGCTGTGAAGCATTATTGCCTTTATTCACGTTACAACAGTCATGCTAAAAACAGCTGATGTAGCCGGGGGAGGAAGAGAGGGACCTTCAAAGAAATCATTACAGTTAGAGGAAAGAGTTAGGAGGAAAGAATGGTAAATGTAAAAGCGTTTACCTGGTATTCTCCCCGCTGCATGGTTAAAAAGAGTTTGTTACTATTTCACTATTGGCAAAAGATGAAGCCACTGAAAGGGATGGAGGGTGAGGGGTGCAGGAGGGTGCAAATTATATCTTCAGATAGCTGGCGTGAGATGAGGAATGGACACGTGGAGACACTCAGGTTTGTGTACATGCACTGCGCTCGACAGGTCTCGGACTCCGCTCAAGCTTTACCATGCAAGATGAAGAAACGTCAATGGTGTAACCATGGTAACAGTGATCAAAGATCTCCTTCAAAGCTACAGTTCTTGTACAATGAGGCGCGTGTGAATGGGCTCTTAACGTTAGGAGCAAATCAGTAAAGTGCCTGCTGTCAGACGTGTCAGTAGGGGTCGAGGTCAGTGTTAAAACGTGGTGTGTTTTAGTCAAGCACACACACACACACTTGCACCCCAGCTCAAATCCGTTACAGGAATAAAATCCATTGCTGTCATATTCTCAGAAACGCATCCGGTCCCTGTGCTCCACAGCTCTCTAATGGTATCGATTAGGTGGAGTTTGGGAGATGATCTGGGAGTAAAGCAACCATTAGCGTACTAGTCCTGCATAGCTTTAGGCCTGTTCACACCAAAGATGATAAGGTTTTAAAAAAATGTAAGGTTATCGAAATCTGTGAGGGTAGAGAAGTGCACATTAGTGTTGCCAGGTCCGTGAAGCAAAACCAGCCATTTGCTATTCAAAATTAGCCTTTTAGTTTTTTTGTAGTTTATTGGCTTTTTTTGACTGTTACATCCTTAGTATGACGTTATATTTATCTTTGTACGTTTGCCATAATGCTGTCTTCTAAGCAGGAGAATTTTTGTGTGAGAAATACATTGTGTGAAAAATGTAGCTATGAGAAATTTCACATTGAATTCAATTTTGCTGAATTTTGAAAACGCTTTTCACTTTGTTGACAATATCCACCTTATTTTTCGATGTGGAAGTAAGCTGTTTTCTAAAACTGTCTGCACTAAAAAACAGTGTGATAATGCATCAAAATAATATGTAAGAGACACCCGTTTGCAACATCACGCTAAAAACAGCAGGAAGCCAATGGAACTGGAAGCCAGACAATAAATGTACTAATATCCACACCTGTTCTTATGGGAGAAATGTGACCCTGGACCACAGAACCAGTCCTAAGGGTCAAATTTTCTAAATTACATCATGCAAAAGCCGAATAAATAAGCTTCCCATTGATGTATGGTTTTTTTAGGTTCTGGCAATATTTGGCCGAGAGACAATCTTGGAATCTGAGGGTACAAAATAAATAAATAAATAAATAATAATATTTGTCCAATAAGTTGTCAAATTAAGTTTTTAGCAATGCATGACACTAACCAGAAACCGAGTTCTGATGAAGATAAAATGCTATAACATTACTTAATATCCTAATGATTTTTGGCATAAAAGAAAAATCTATACTTTTGACCCATTCAATGCATTTTCAACTTAGGTTCTGTGGTCCAGGGTCAAAAAAAGGTGGATAGAGCCAATTGGCTTGGAAGTGAGAAAGCAGTGGCTAATGCATCACTGTATTATTGACAATGGCCAAAGCTTGGCTAAAGTAACCACACCTTTAGATAGGACGAGAACATTTCTGACTGGTATGTAAAGTGACCAGCTAGAGGTAAGAACGCTACACAAATGTTGGGCTGTCGCTGAGAGTATGTCAGCATAGCTTCTGTGGTGTTTTCCTAGTTGGTCCCTTATTAGTAGCTTTGTTAAAAATGGGTGCACTCCAATTGGCTTTTCAGCTGAGCAAACCAGTGCACGAGAAGAAACACAGGAGTGACAGAAGCAAGCAATCAATCAGGCACGTGTTGCGGCTTAAATCAAATATATTTGTTGAGTATATACCAAAGAACTGTATTTTATTAAACAGATATATAGTATAAAATCTAAGATACTGCATCTGCAATCTCAAAACTGTCGTTTGATTCAAATCAACCAATGACCAGTGTTGGGCAAGTTACTTTAAACAAGTAATTAGTTATAGTTACTAGTTACTTCTATAATGATGTAACTCAGTTACTAACTCAGTTACTATTTGTCAGAAGTAAGTAATTACCAGGGAAAGTAACTATTGCGTTAATAAATATTGGAAACTAGTCCCAGACTAAATTGCATGTTTGAGCTGTCTCAGATGAAAATATCTTGCTCTGACGATTTTTAAAACGTGTCAGTGTCATTGTTTTGTGTTAAGATGCACACCTGTAATATTTTCTTATAAGGCATTTTTGCAAAAGTTGCTTAAATATCTTATTTTAACTAATGCCTAGTCCTGGCTTAAGCTAAGCTCTGTTGTGTGTGAAACCGGGCCTAAATATAATAATTAGTATAAAACATTGTACATACATACACTATTTGTCTACTGACATATAGCAGCAGTCAGTCAAGAATTATAATGATAATTTAGCATTATATGATGATATAACTTCAGTAATCAGAATGACCAAGTATGAATGCATATTTGTCATGTTGACTGAATTAGGAGTGATGGTGATGCTTGTTTAAAAGGATTAATGAGCTGCTGGGTTCATGAATATTAATCACGGAGTCTGCGTTCGCTCTAATTGATTTGCTGAAATCAAAAGAGGGACGATAATAGGTGAGAGCCAGCCAATTAGATTTAGGTTAGTTCCGCCCACTACCAGACAACCGGCAGTTCTTTGAAGCTGAAGAATTTTGAAGGAACTACAGTTTTCCGGCTGTGTGTTTAATATTTATGAGTGGATGAACTATGGTCGTCTGAGGACGGGACACCAAGCGTGCTAATTATTACATCTTTAAAATGAGACACCCATATTAAATGACCCATATCTCAAAAGAAAGGATACACCATCTGTGTGGAATTAATAAATACATCAAGCTATGCATCGCTGAGTAAAACAAACAGCTGTCATTCAGAGTAATGTGATCGTTCAATGAGCAAAAGAACAATCCAGAGGGGATGGAAGGACTGTGGGATGGGGCAGGAGGGAAACAGGCAGACAGAGCTGGATGAAGAAGAGGTAGAGGTAGTGCTAAACGCGCTGGGAAAGGGGAAGGCAGGGCAGGGCTAACCTTGTTTGATCTCCTCCGCTGTGCGGTCAATGAGGACGTAGAGCGACCAGACGACACATGTGATGGCGATGACGTGAAAAGTGACCGAGCACATAATCTTCCTCCTCTCGCTGGCGGTCATCTGAAGCTTCTCCCACTGCACACATAGATATTACAAAGACATACAGAAATGATTCAACACATTCGTTCTTTAATTGCTGTAAAAGAAAGACTTTGATGACTATAATCAATATAATAGTCCGCATACTTCAGGGTGCAGTACAAACTAAATCGGTGACCTGGACTTTCTGCTTAGTAAATATTTCACGTGTCTTAGTGAGAGTGATCTCTGGATCTCTTTTAGCCATTCAGTGCTAGTCTCTCTTTTGAGCTACAGCCCAGAATACACATCAAATCAAACTTTTTAACATGAAACTATTATAATGACAAAGAATGATCAACTTTGAGCCACAAGCACACATTTAATCCAGTATAGAGCCATACTACCTAGTCATATACTACATGATTAAAAGCGTGTTTAAATGAGTATTTCAACTAAAAATGAATATTCTGTCATAATTTATTCATCCTTACAACGTTTCAATCCCACATTTTTTTCCTTCTGTGAAGATCCATTAAAGAATGTAGTAACTTAATAGTATTGGTCACCAGTGACTTACATTGTATGTACAAAAATCCCTCTGTGTTCTACAGAAGAAAGTCAGTCACATGGGTTTAGAGTAAATAAACGATGAAAAAATTCATTTTTGTTGAACTGTCCCTTGTTACCATATTCAGTATTCTTAGCTTCTTCTGTGAAGACATTTTAATTATGTTGGTAAACAATTTGGGTCACCATTAATTGCATTTTATTTTCATTGTATGGAGAAACAAATACTATGATCTACAGAAGAATAAAAGTCTGGAGGAGCATGAGGGTTGACTGTTTGACTATTTTAGCAGCATATATAAAAAAAAAAAAAAAAGAAAATATATAGCATTTTAAGCAGATAAAGATGTATCAAAAAGCTCTGTGTCTGTGAAAGTGGAACCAGTGATTTACTGAATCTCATGTGGAAGAAACTGACTGGCCTACACAAACCCGGACCTGAACAACACTGGCTGTGAGCCTCTCTGATGCTCTTGCATCGGAATGTGAATAAACAACTTCACACGTTTCCAACATCTAGCAGAACATCTTCCCAGAAGACTGGAATCTATTATAAAAGGGAGTTCAAACTCTTAAAATGCATTTGGTTTCGACATGAAATGCTCAAGCACATATGGGTGTGGTGTTTGGGGTAACACACAGTTTTGGCCAAGTTCTAGTCCATTAAAATGATTATATAAGCCTGTCGTATACATGAGTGAATAGATTAGAGTAACCATTTTATTAATCATTAACCATTTAAAAAAATAATAAAATGAGCAGACAATGGAAGTAACTTATTAACTTTTAAACCGAGAACAGCTGAAAAGTTCAACAATCCTTATTTCTGTAGACGTGATACCTCTATTTTGGGTTTGAATAATTTATCACATGGCAGTCCAATAATAGTTTCTGAGAAAAAAAGACAACACTTCACTTGATGCACAAACCCAGGGAGGACTAAATGGGACACAAGGAAAGCTTTAACCTTGAGGATTAAAGGAGACCAAGTGTAGTTATTTAATCAACCATGGGATAACAAAAACAGCACCAGTCAAGTACTAATCCAAATTTCTCCAGTATCTATGGGTGTCGTTCAAATTTAATTTTAGATGAGATTGGATCTGCACTCTTTCTTCTGGAAGGATGCTGACGTTGACACGCTGTGTTCATTTGTTAACACGAGTAACAACTGCCAACACAAACAAATTCATAACCTATTCAACAGAACAGTGTCTCAAATATCAATTTACAGCCAGTGATAACACACAAACTGAATGAATCCGACCAGCCGAGTCTACTGGTTTACATTTAGCCTGTTGTGTCACACCGACCGCTTCTGCGTCGGAGTTCATCTTGAAGACACCTTGAAATCTCTCTCTCTGAGGAAGTCTCTAAGGTGACATAACGGCTGTCCTAGAGATGCCCTATTTTAAACCCCATTTGAGACACACACCATCAGATATTTAATTAAAAGAGGAAGCAGTGGACAAAGACTAAACACTAAAGTGGCTGGACTTTCATCTCATTCATGTCACTCAAAAAAAAAAAAAAAAAATCATAACAATTAATAATCAAAAGCTTTATGGACTAACTTGTTTTGAATCATCTCAAAGGACAGGTTGCTCCTCATCTAGACTGATAAGCTAGTTTATCTGCATATAAAACAACATGAAGCAGAGTGCCCTTAAAAACCCTCACCTGTAGTAAAATTAATATCACTTGCAGCCTCTTGTGGCTTATTACTTTATTATACATGGCCTTAGTGCTGTTACTATATAGCAATATGATAAAGTCATTTTTGAATACCCAAAATAAAAATCTTCCATTAAGTGTCTACTTTAGCCTGTATCCATTTCGCAAACAGCATCAGTTTGAAAATTATTTTCTCCATTCATTTTTGCCACAGAATTCTTTAATTAATAACCAATTTAAACTCCTTTAAGCTTTCATTATCTACTACTATTTCTAATTGACCTAAATCATGCTAGCAACATGCTAATCATGCTAGTATCTTGCTAATCATACTAGAAACATGCTAGCAACATGCTGGTAACTTGCTAATCATACTAGAAACATGCTAGCAACATGCTAGTAACTTGCTAATCATGCTAGCAACATGCTAGTAACATGCTAATCATACTAGCAACATGCTAGTAACATGATAATCATACTAGCAACATGCTAGTAACATGCTAATCATGCTAGAAACATGCTACAAACTTGCCAATCATGCTAGCAACATGCTAACAACATGCTTATCATCTATCTGTAATCTGACTTTGTAGACGTACTATTTCTAACTATTTTAGACTGAAAACTTTTCAAACTTTTTCAACTCAAAGCATGTTACTAGCATGATTTCTATGAACTACTTTTTCAAGCCAACTTAAAGTTTGCCTACAAACTTTATTATCTAGTTATTACATGTTCTCCGTAAGGAATTCAATCTGACGTCTGTTCTATAAGGGCAGGTTCACATGGCTTTTTATGGCGTGCTTTTTAAAGATGTTCAGGATGAGTAGACAACCCTCAATGTTTTTCTATCTGCATGTGTGTACATGTGTGTAAGGTTACCTTGCGGAGTGGTTTGAGCTTGGTCTCCATGATGAAGTCGTACTTGCAGAGCTCGCAGCAGCGTGTGTCTGAGCTCTTGATCCACTGCTGCAGGCAGGCCTGATGGACAAACCGCAAACTCCCAGTGCAGTGACAGGGTGTTATCAGCGGACTCTCATCATCCCCCTCACAGTGACAAATCCTACATTTTATTTACAGAGAGAGAGAGAGAGAGAGGGAGGGAGAAACACTCGGTCATCCTCATAAAACCACAGCAAAGCAACTTCGAACCACCACACACTTATTTAATCTGAATCCTGTAATACTACTCATCTCATAGCGCAGATGTAGCTGCAACTGATTCTTAATATTTGCTGTTAGCATTTGCAAGTTCTGAATAAACCATAATGCCCAAATCAAGAAATACTCTCAAAGTGATTGACTATAAAGCAGACTTTCTGTGTTTCCCATGTTCAGATCAGTACAACACACACACACACACACAAATCAAACATTTCCCTTTCCTGGAGGACTCATGGAAAGTTATTCCCTACAGAAACATCAACTGAACCTATAGAAGCACACAACCGTTAAACTTTAAATCACACAGGCAGGGGAAAACGGAAAAGCTGTTTGTTGCTGGAAGGATGGCTGGATTTATGGAGAGAGTCCAGGGGGAGATAAGAGATAGAGACAGAGACAGAGAGAGAGCAGGATCTAAGCTGAAAGCTCAATTTATTCTCCATGTAATCTCATTTCTAAGAAACAAAAGAGATGTTATTAAGATCTGAGTTGTATTTTTTTTCTTCCCTTCTTTATTTATGCACATTTAATAAACTTAGAGGTCATCTGGAAAAGCAACACGTACAAACAAATGTCAACATTCATATAAGGAGGATGCCAGCACTATCATTCCACTGAGGCAAGCAGCAGTTCAAAGTGAATCACAGATGAGCTCACATCTCACTGGTGCTTTGGAAGAGACATTGTTTCAAAACAGAGATCAACTGACTTTTCATTGGCCAAAAAGTTGCGTAATATATATAATATTCAGGGGGGAAAAAATTGAAATTATATATATATAAATAATTTTAATTTAATTTTTATTTTATTAAAAAAAATACTAAATTTAACTAAAAAACAACATTTGGTTAAAACATTCCTGTCCCCCTACAAAAAATTACACAAAAATAAATACTATATGTAAATATAATTTTAATATAATTTTATAATTTTACTGCAGTAAATTAGATGCAATGAGACAAACAACAAAAAAGGAAATTAAACACACATATTTTACAGAATATATATACTCTATACATATTTTTCTGATTTCAGAATAATTTGGATATTATTCATTGCATGGCTGCTAGAGGATTTAAAAAAACAACAAAACAAAACATAAAAACATGGGGAACTAAATTTCTATTCAAAGTGAAATGTCATTGTCATGAGTTTGATTCCCAGAAAACACAATACGATAAAATGCAGAGTTTGAAGGCGCTTTAAATAAAACATCTGCCAAATGTGGAAAATTTCAAGTCTTCAGAGACTTCATTAAAGATCCCAAGCATTTCAAACAGCAGTACTGTTATGAGGAAAATTGTAGATAGGCAACCATAAATCTGATCTTTGATGTGTATACTTACTGACAGAACAATATACAACAAATGACTTTATGGTCGCAGTACGCGGTTTAGACCTTGTAATGGATGCACCAATCATATCCTCCACGATACTGGCCCTCTAAATGTTAACTAGCTGCCGGGGCACAAATGAGAGGGAAGATTGCTTCCGTGTCAGCGTCCAGAGGAGGCTTTTCAGACTGAATGACCAGGATAATGACTATTTTCAGACATGCATGATCCAGTCAAGGCTCTACAAGATTAGAGCAAGAAACAGCACAGAGAAAGAGAAAAACGAAGCCTGTCACATCTCCATCATCTTACACTCGGCTTTACAACCCGTCTGAGCGCAGTGTGTAATAACATCCGTGAGTGCTTTATGGGGCATTGCTTTAATGGACTCCTTTTGTTTATGATCGCTCATATTTTTCTTGACTACAAAGGCCAGATTAATTTCCCTCTCTCACTTCCTTACTATTTTAATCAGAATATATTAAGACAATCACATAAAGCTAGACTATATTACATTAAAACAGAAAGACTCAATCCAATTACCACATTTAAGACATTCTATCTGGCCTTTTCACTAGGTTTCACAATTGCTCATTGACCCGCTGTTCTGGAATAGTTCAATTATTTGATTAGGCAAACAAAACACTGTATTAGAATAAATACACTGGCAGATATGACACTGTAATTCTAGGATCACCAATAAATACAATTGTATTTCCTGTTACATGGTTTATGTTTAAAACAAGTAAAAAAGCCACATGTAGTTTAAAAAGAAAATAATAACACTCTGTTTTCACTTAATTAACATTACACTGCTTTTTCATATAATTAACATAATTCAAATAATATATAATTATTTAGATTTATAAGCACCAAAGAGTATTGAAAGAAATTTTTTTTTTTTTACATAATTAAAAAAAAATCATGTTTTATTGTGATAGCTGTATTCATTTATAACCTATTCAACAAAACCCAACTACAGCTTGATTACGAGTAATTGGACTGCACAGTGAAAAAAAAACATGATTTCTGAGAATTGTTAAAACAGGAGTTTTCCGTTTTTGCAAATGAAATTTTTCACAATTTTTAGACGTTAACAAATAAAACATACTAATTAGCATAAGTTAATTGATTATCATCCAGACCTATTAAAAATCATAAGGTCTTGATATTACATGTTATATACCTCACATCATTGTATTGGTTACTTTAAACACCTGTTCATAAATGGTTATCTAAAGATCTTAAGTATTAAACATTTTCATTGTGGTTGAGAACGTTCTCTTGAACACATAACTGTGACCGAGCACATAATAATGAGCAGACAGAAACATATGAATAATTCCTACATTATTCCATGAATAGATCCCTCATTAACTCAGATGCAGTTAAAACATTTAAATGCACCAGTACATGTGATGTCCCACACCTCAAGATACCCGAGCATGATTTATGGCAGATCTCCAAGCCTGGGCATTTCAGCTCTGGTTTAAACCAATAAGTCTTGCTGGCTGATCTCTAAATGTCAGCTATTTTAAGAGCACATGTGTTTTCTCAGCACTGTGTGAGAGTGGTAATACATGTGGGAAGAAACCTCCTCTCACCCTTAAGCTGTAAACAATTAAAAAAAACAAAGTCTAGTGAAGCTCAGGTAAAGTGTTAAGCCATGACTTTAGCTTGGAGATAAGCGGATGTTGTCAAAAAGCTTGTTGGAAGTAGCCACTTTCCAAAGAAACATAAGCTGCATCTGAATATGAATCCCTATTGTAAAGCAGGCCAAAAAACTATGTGGAAGTATTCCGAATTCACAGTATTCATACTAGAGTAGGCAAAAAGTTGAATTACTACTTACAGCAAAATTATGAAGTGACACTTTATCACCCCATGAGGCCACTGGAGAGGATTTCTGAATGGCAGTGAAGTGACAACCAGCATGCAATTTTGGATGAGGCCATAACATTTTCTATGTAAGCCAGTGAAGAATTCACCTGAAAGCTACTACCCTACATCTAAGATGTAGTACTTGGAGCTCAAAAGTAGTTTTTTCTCCCCAGAGTTATTTAGTTTTCTGCTGGCAGGCCGCAGCTCAATTAGAGTCAATTACATACCTCATAAGTTACGCTAATTGTTTCCCGAGGCATCCGTGTGGCCCCGTAGATGAATATCGATGCAACGGTTATTTCGCCCGGTCTAAAATTGCAAAGCCAGAGACCCACAACCAAAACCGTAATCAGATTTCAATCTTCATTCTACCTCATTCAATATGGCCGAACTACATCAATCGAGAAGCTACCATAAGCATCGACTGGATCTCTCCAAGGAAATCTTCTTGGACTGTCCATGACAGGATTGCGATACAATATCCCACACAGAAAATCAGATACTACTTCTTCCACACAGTCATAACTGCCAAGTTCTGTCATTAAACTTTAGATGGCGCAGTCTGACGGGTTGCTGATGCAAACTGATGACGTTCGCAGTGTTAAACTACTTGGAAAAAGCTAATAAGCTTGTTGTTCTGTATTTAAATGTCTGGATAGCGTTCACTAGTTACTCTGAAACCCTCCACCTGTATAGATCTGTTACAGGTTATTACGTATGCAGTATGTCCCTTAAATACTCACAGCACAGTATCAGTATAAGTATCGACAGTAGCAAGCTCCTGTACTTGCTTACAGCAGCAGCAATAACTAATAGCAGCAGCCTAGCAGATCTATTTCACCACATACATTAACATTTTCATATCCATCACCAGAACTACACTTATATAGATGAACCTCATTAATCGCTCACCATTACAAAGAGGACCAGAAATTATCACAGCACTAGCAGGCCTCTAACAGGAAGGATAAACAGGGACTGGTAGGAACTGAACATCCAGGTGAGGGCTGTGCTGGGACTATGAGGATGAATCACTCTAGAGGTGGCGCCCATGGGTAAGAGGAGCTGGGCGGGAGTGAGTAAGTCCCACCAACCTGCAGCAGTCCCCCGATAGGGAGTAGGGCGACAGTGGCCCGTTTTTTTCCGACAGCGGAGAGCAGCACTGATCCAGGTCGCTGTCCTCCTCAAGAGAGCAAAGGGGAGCCCGCAAGCCCTCAGTCTTCAGCTTCCAGCGGGACGAGTCCTCCTCAAACACCTCGTCGTCTCCTATCTCCTCCATACAGCAGGACTCGCTGACGTCCAGGATGGCGCTGGATGACTTGCCGATGTGCAGCCTTGAAGCGAAGCTACCCATCTCAGATCCCTGCAGGCTCCCTGCGTTGGACGAGCGGGTGAATGGGAAGATGAGGTGCAGGAAGTTGGAGCTTCTTTGAAGGTCTGAATGGGGAGGAGCAGGAGGACCCAGGCAGTGCTCCGGTCCTGGGTTGGACATGTATTTGTAGTTGTTGAGGAAGGATGGTGGCTGAGAAGCAAAAGGAGGAGGAGACTTGGCTTGACCATTGAGGGCTTTGATGTGGCCTTCTTGCACGAGTTGTTCCTTCTCTGCTCCCAGCTCCCCATCTGAACACGTGCGGTCTATAAAGTGAAGACCGTTGCATAGGCTGTCCATCTTTTGTCCCACGTCATTCAGAGACTTTGAGAACTTGAGACTTCCTCCTTCTGGTTTCAAGTTGACTGAAGGTTTGAGCAGAGAAAGCCATTCTGTGCCAAACAAGGTCCTATTTTTGGGCTTGTTGGGGGAGTCCAGGCAGAGCGTGGTCATAGTGACACCCTGAGATGCTGAGCTTTTACCATTAGAGTTCAACAGCACTACAGTGGCCTGTAAAGGCTTCTGGTCCTGAGCGAGGTCATTAGAACTGCATACGAGAGGAGAGGAGAGGAATGGGACAGAAAGAGAGGTACAGAAACAGAGATGGGAAGAGAGAAAACGGACATAAAGAGACATGCAACATGCATTAGAGAACAAATGGAGAAAGATTACAAACAGACAGGTGGGAGGAACCGAGAGGAAGGTTTAGAAAACAAAATGCCAGAATCAAGATGGATGGCAGTGTTGGCCCATTGAGGTTTTGACAGTTCTGCGTCTTTCTGCACCTTTTACTCTGTTTCAGGACACGACCTTATAATGCAGGAGCACATTGAGGCTTCAAGCCTGAGCGAGGGCAAACTCACCTGCATATATCCTGGTTTGAGGGTGTCACCGAAGTCCTGGGAAAGCTGCAGGGTGCGTTCACAGAGGACGGGCTTCCAGCCTGTATGCAAAACAGAAACCAAAGCAGCAAATTAGAAGCATTAACTCAAGAAGCATGTCCTTTCAAGGCATCCAAACGTTTTACAAAAACATAGCTTTTTTAAGGGTTCTGCTTAAATGAAATGCATCACAGCCACTTTGCCTTTGTCACGACGCTCAGCTCACATACACTAATGTTTTGAGTCAGTAAGAGTTTGAGTTGGTGGGACTTTTTAGTTTGAAAGGGATTAATACTTTTATTTAGCAAAGACGCACTTAGTTGGTCAAAGCTGACAGTAAAGACATTTATGATGTTTCTATTTCAAATAAATGCTGTATAATGATCAAAGAATCTCAAAAATGTTTTCTACAAAAATAATGTACTAACAATTACATGTACATGTGACAATTAAAAGACTAGAGTAATTATACTAAAAATTCAGCTTTGCATCACAAGAATAAATTACATTTGAATATAGGTGTGAATGTATATATATTTTTTATATTGTAATTATATTTTATTTATTTTTTTCTGTTTTTTCACTTTATATTTTTTTAAGCATGAGAGACAAAACAAAACAAAGAAACACTCACAGACCCCAGATATTTAAATGGTATACATGGCGTTTAGTTACATTTGTTGTATGCAAGACCAATTATGAAAACAGATGTCAGAAAGAAGATACATTGCAATGGAATATTTGTATAACTTTAATCATAAATTTATTAAAAAGAAGGCGGAGGGGTTACAAAGACAAACAAAGACAAATACAAACCCATTCAACAAATGGAATATCCTTGCCTAAAACCAATTTCTCTCTCTCTCTCTCTCTCACACACACACACAGACACACACACACTAATATTACCTGGGCATCTGAATCAAAGCAGCATGGATCACATGCACAATGTTTGATTCCATCATTTATGTCCCAGACTAATTACCTATCGATTCTATCTGTAACAAACAGAGAATTTATAGCCCAGGGCCTGACAGGGATCAATACAGGATAGAGTGTCCGGAACTGCCCTCTACAAAAACACACACACTAACACACAAGATGACACGCACAGTCACACAAATTCACATCTTTGATGAATAATGTTCTAAGAAACCATTAAAAAACAATAGTGTTTTCAGCCGTGAGAAATGTGGAAGCAATATACCCGAGTGAATGCCTTACATTAGCACTTCAATTCAGACTGAACCAAAATTTCTTATGATTCACACTCATTTATACAGAAACTTTTCTCTTTACGTTATTTGGGAATTGAACATTTTCAACACTTAAATGGCACTTTCCACAAATGGAGTATAAAACACGGCCTGAGAAATTCCGAAAATGTTTACCTATCTCAGGAAAAAAACAATAAAGAGTGGCTAATGTGTGTATGTCTGTGATACGCAGTGGAGTTGTGACGACAGTATAAACGTGATTAACTGTGAGTCACTCCGGCTCCTTGCAGACCCAGTCAGCAAGATAAGGTGTATTTTCAAGACTGACAGAGTGCATGTTTGTGAAGACTCCCTCTGAGACGTGATATACACACAGCCATGTGTCAGTCAACAAACACAACTCAAACCCTTGACAAAACCACATACCGACTGCTGAAAATTGGACAGAGATGAGGCACAGAGACCTGTGCGTGTCGACACACGAGCAAAAATGCTAGTAATGGGTTATGCAAATTTCAGTATTGTGGTTATGGAATTTGCCTCTAATACATCTCGATGTGTAAATTCAATCTATCTGCCGGTAAATTTCTGCACATTCAAATAATAAAAAAATAAATAAGCACCTTGTTTGTGGAGGCCAGCAGCTTTCAGACACACTATGGGAGTTATTTAGAGGTAACAGAAAATCATTTATTCTTGTTCAAGAACCAAGCACTGATATTAACTCTAACCTGTGAAACAAGTGCTTCTGAAACCAAAACAGAAATTTATAAACAAGGCCAACACTGCATGTGGTTTTAGTGAAGATGTTGACAGCATGTTTAACACCTAGCTCACACTGACAGCAATTTTGTCCCTTGAGGTTGCCAGGTCACTAACAGGCATTTCTGCTGCTAGATGCCCGAACATTGAAACATTTTATAATAGATGTTTTTACTAGTATAAATTAAATGACACGGTCTCTATTTTCCTGCTGCTAAAAAAACTAAAACAATACGCAGGAAAAATGTTGGTATATATACTGCAGCAGTGAAAAATTGATAATTTAACAAACAAGGTTAATGCGTGAATCAGCAAAATCTGATATGGTTAATCACCCCATCTAGTTGTTGCTGACTTGCATAAAGTAGGACTTAACACTGATTTTCTAGACATGCCAAAACAGCATTGCCAAAATTGAAGGGGCAGAAATTTTCAAAAGAAAGTTTCTAGCTTCTTTCCCACATAATTGTGAGATTTCAAATGGTTTTTGTTCTGGAGAAACATCAGAAGTGCATGCATGCAGTTTAGAGGCTGTTGGTTAATTGGTTAACATATGGTGCTACCTACACAAAACTCCAATTAAAAAAACTCACACTATAGGTTGAGCCATTGTTAATGGACTGGTGATGGACTGGTTGGGATGCACAAACAGAGCAATGTTTCTTTATACAAATCTTTATACCTTTTAGAGGAAACAACCTAAAAATAGCTTACTATAAGTTATTACAACTCATTGCACATTAAGCTGGGAAAGGAGACGATACAGTACCATTCAAAACTGTTAATTAAAAAAAAAATGATCCAGTGATAGTGAAGACATTTAAAATGTTACAGCAGACTTCTTTTTGACTTCTGTTTATCAAAGAAAACATGTTTTTATAAAAATATTAAAGGAGCACAACCTTTTAAAAATGTAAAATAATAAAGAATTGCTTTTATAGCAAATCAGCATATTTAAAATGATTTCTGAAGGATTGTGTGCCACTTAAGACTGGAGTTATGATGCTGAAAATGTTTTGTTTTGGCATCAGGAATAATTCACATATTAAAATATATTCATAAACTGATTAGTTTTTAATAGTAATCATATTTTACTATAATACAATTTTATTGTATTTTTGATCAAATGAACACACCATTGCATGGTGAGGATAGAGATATCTTAAAAAGAAAAATACATTCCCATATTTTTTAACAGTAGTGTATTTCTGGAAAAAGGAATCACCCATAAGTCTTACTGAAAGGACAATCACCTGAGACTCTCAGACCTCAAAGTAAATGTTTGTGACTTCAGTTATGTTCAGAGAACAGACAGGAGAAAGAATGAACATCTGGGATAAACAACATGAGAGGAAGAGTAGGCCTTGCCTCTAAATCTACTCAGCAACCCCTTATAAGCCCTTCCTATCTTTTTCATTTTCTGCAAAGCTTCTGTAGGCTGTGTGTGTGCTGTCCACCTCCGGAGGGCTAAATTGCTCCCAGTGACGGGTGTTATTCTGGGAGGCTGTCCTCTCTCCATGGCTCCATTCATCACACACACAGAGTACAGTGACCTAGCATCTTGGGCCAAGATTACACGCTCTAAAACCTTCCCTCAGCTTTGACAAAAGCAAGTGTGCAAAAGGCCAGAAAACTGTTGATAATACACAAACTAAATAGTTTTAAGCAAAATTACAAAATGATACAGAATCACAATGGTTATGTGCAGAAATGCACGTAGTGATGAAACCCAAGGTTTCAAGGCGAGACAAGGGTTATTTCATATATATATATATATATATATATATAAAAAGTTAATTAGGGTCAAATTAAAATGAGATAAAACTAAAGCCATTTAGTTTATTTTAACGTTCCCTTTTGTTTTATTTTAAGTCATCACACAGCACCTTGGTTATGAACCACTAATGTAGTGAATTCATTTCTTAAACATGGTACTACTGCGCTTATTGTCAATTAGCAATTTGCTAACATATTATAGAAACTCTGGCAAGGTCAATTCAGGGTCTGTTAAGGTGTATGAGGAAATAAATGATTACACATTATAGGTTTTTTTTTTAATAGCATTATTGCATAAGTGATAAAACCCCAGTGTGACGCAGTCAGTAAGAATGTTTGTTTCGTAATGAGGTGGATTTGAGCGGCGTGTGATCTTTTGGATTGAGACTAAAAAGCAATCAAAAGGAAATTAGGAAGAAGTTGTACAGAAACAGAATGATAAGCAGCACTAAATACAAAAGCATTTAAACAAGCAAGGTTTTGTTTCCAGACTGTTCAACCTGAACCAATTTTCTGGAAGCATATTAACTCTGTAGCTAATTGTTTGTACATTATCATTTGCACAATTTGAGGCATATGTCTAGTGATTATGGAAATGAATGCAGACGGTGCCACGTGAAAGGTCTGTCAATCAAATATGACATTTGACTATATATAAAATGAGTACACTTGATCTGCAAGCCACGGCCTTCTTTCTGCTACTTTTTTTTGAGTGCAGTATTCCTTTAAGCCTGCGGATATGAACCCAACCAGGAGAATTCTGGGCAATAACAACGCTGACGTAGATCAGGTGAGTGTGTTGTTGTGTTTGATAGCTTAATGTAAGTCTGAAATGACAGAGCTGACAGGAACACCCCACGGACCTCTATTAGGACCCTTTGGGTTACTCAGCAGTCAAAATCTCGTCATGCAGCATGAGTGCGTGTCGGACACTGAACTGATAGCAACTGTAATGGGACCCCTCATGTTATTTATCCTGTCGTAGACAAATGAGCTCTAGAATGATGAGACATTTCTTTCCGCTGGGGATGAACACTGATCATGCTCTCTGGTGCATGTAAACCGTCAATTGTACATGCTACAATACATAGGGCTCTAAAAGTTAATGAATACAAACATGCACAGAAACAAATTATGAGAACACATTTTTTTTATTTATAAAAAGTCCATCTAACCCCTTTCTTTGAAAGGTGGCCTGAGGTAGGTTTTGTTTGAACTCTGCCACTGTTTGCAGATGGTACTATATCATTTACCGTATTTAAAATGTGCAAAAAAGGACTCAAACTAAACCATGCATTCAAACCAAATGTGAAAACAGCCTTGAAGTCCTCGAGGTTCGAACGTGAACCCGAAGTCCTCATAGCTGAATGTCTTGACCTAAACCAGGGGAGTGTTTATCAGAGCAGGTGACCCTGGCATCTATTAGTTCATGTAAAGACTTTATCTGTTAAGAGGCTCAATGTTACGCAGAAGTGCAGCAAATCTCCACTAAGAGGAAGAGATCCATGTTAAAGTGAAAGTGCCTGACAGACCTGATCCCAACATGAACTCACTAACATAGAGCCACGTGTCTTTAAATAGTCAAATCAATATGAATGTTGGGTAGGAGTTATTTGAATAGGGTGAGAACAGTCTGCTTGCTTGGAATAGTCCTATAGTTAGTTGGAATCCAAGTCCAAAATGGGTTTTATTTTACTTCAAAAGAAACGGAACAACAAAACCGAACACTATTTACCTTATTAAGTCCGAAACATTCATAAATACTGTAGCTAATACAGCTTGATTACATTCATCAATGCATTTTAGAAATGGGTCTGAATGCAGTTCATTATGCAATGCAAGCCACAGTCATTTATGTAGTGCTTTAGGGGTCATTCCTGTTATACTGTGACTTTTCTGTCTCTATGATTTCTGTAATCATAGAAATTGCTGAGATTATATATATATATTAGCTCTAAATTATCACTGAAACAGAGAAAAAAGTAATATTTTATATTACTTTTAGTTGATATATGCGTTTTATCATGTCCTCAGTGCAAAGTAATCAACTTCCACTAAAAAATATAAACCATGAAATTATAAAAGCCTCAAAATATTTTTAAATTATGTTATGGACTAGGCTACTCATGCAAATAAATAATGTGAATGCATATTTATTTTTGTAAAATTTTCCTGTTTGGATGTACTTCAGCGCCTTTCAAAGTAGACAACAATTCCACATGAGAACAAGTGATATTGTTTATATTTTCCTGCTGGAATTTAACGTATTAAAGGTAAATGTCACCTCTCACTCCAACCTTAAAGTTTTTGAAATGTTCTCCTGCTTGTCACACAGTTACTGTATATAGCAGTTCCACCCTGTTAGGCTATATTATGGAGAATGTTTGTCCGATCAAAAAAACAACAACAGACATCTGAAATAGTTATAAACATTATATTGATCTGCAGAAGGTTAGAGAGCTAAATGTTGATTACTGAAAAAATGTAGTGCTACATTTTCCACCGTTAAATTAGCAAAGTTTATTAGATTGCTAATAAAGAAGTCATTATTATTTTCGGTTTAGTTCCGCGTTAATTCAGTTTAGCAAAGATCGTTAGTTATAAATTGAAAAGTCATTATTCAGCACAAGAGAGATCAATGTTGATTCAGTTTAGTTCAATAAGTTCTAGGAGCTCTGCAGAAGACAATAGTCCTTATTCAGCTTAAAGGTGCGTTCACAACAGACGCGAATGAAGCGTCAAGCGCGAGTGATTTACATGTTGAGTCAATGCAAAGACGAGACTAGACATCCTGCGGCACGCTCAAGTTGAAAAATCTGAACTTTGGTGAAAATTCGCACCGCGTTAACCAATCAGGAGCTTGCTCTAGTAGTGACGTGATTGCTAGCAAGCGGAAGCAGACTTCCATACTATGGAGGACAAAATCATCTTGGCTGTATGTGGAGGAGCTGTACGACACATCTTCGTACTTTAATAGAA
>JAUMHQ010000070.1:6541282-6551927 GCA_032361165.1 Enteromius paludinosus
ACCAGACTGCCACGGTTAAAGTTAAAAATCTTCGTTTGTGTTCGGCTGAGGAAACAAAGTCACCTACATCTTGGATGACCTGGGGGTAAGCAAATAAACACCAAATTTTCATTTTTGGGTGAACTATCCCTTTAAAAATAATATTGCATATAAATACACATGTTCTTATGTTGATGTTTGAATACGTTACAAGTCGTCCCAAACGAACAGATTTCACTACAGTACGTGAAGTGATGCTGCTCAGTGTGTAGGAAGCTGTGAGCACTACAAACGGCGTCTGTGAATCGGATGGCGGAGTGGTAAAAGAAGAGAAACAGCATGGCAGTAATGGGGATAATCTGTAACATACAGCAGAACCCTCAGGCCTTCTCAAAATCACTGAGTCATCCCTAATGAGCCTGTCTATCTGCCTGTCTGGACTCTGGAGACTCCAAGACGACCGGATTGTTTAGTTTGACACAGGCACACTTCCTGTGTTCGTTCATGACTTCCTCTTTCTAAAAGGTATTAAGCGGGTAGTGTCACATGTGATCACTAATCTCTGTCTACCCCCCTCCCCCCACAACGAGGGGATTTCACACAAAGCCTCCGATTTTGTGCGTCTGTCAATGACGCGATTTGCTCGTGCACCGCTGTAGACACGTGCGTCTCTATCACTGGGATGTTTTGGTGTGAGCAACTGAGAGAGAGAGAGAGAGAGAGAGAGTAACAAGGAACTTAGTCTCATGATGTGGCAGTATATTAACAGACAGTATTTAACAGCCTATTATTGAGATTTAATGACACATAATGACTTTGAGAGATGGTACAATCACTGAACTAATGTGGCAGTCATCACAAACAGACAAAGCAGTGGGTCACAAATGTGTCGCAGGTCTGGTCTAATGTTCAGGTCGCTAAACGCAAATCATAAAATGCTAAATCTATGAAAAAAGGCAAAAATCTTTTAAAAAAGGCAAAATGTGTTTATTATAATGCAACCCAGAAATAGTTTCACTTCCAACAGAAACAAATATGGTTTGTGATCCACAATGTGTTTTGTTAGTTATTGACTGTCGAAAGCATGAAACTAGGGTGCACAATATACTGGCACAACATTGGTTAAGTGGACAATATTACACCTGTATAGACATTAAAGTGGATATTTATGGTCATTTTACCCATTACCATTGCTTTCATCTAAATCTCATTAAATCTAATTCTGTTGCAAATCTCCATTGAATATCCATTTTTCATACTGTACATTGTAATGTCATGATGCCTAAATTCATTTGTAACATTTAAAATGAATTTAATATCAGCCAAATATGGGTATTATCGGCTTATATCGGTCAGAATATAAATATTGGTACAATCCTATATGCATAATAATTCAGGAGACGTCAGAAAAATGATCAAGTATTTGGCGTTAGTATTTATGAATAATGTTAGATTCATAGCAATATGCATGCATTTAGATTCTTAAAAGGCACAATATGCATGTTTTCGCTTCATGCATAGGCGAGGCGAAGTGACGCAATAAGGGAGCATTAACCCAGAACACTGGGATATGTCGTTTCACAATGTTCACGGATGAAAAGCTCATTTATATCTGTTTAATGACCTAACCACCTGTACAAAACTACTACTTACACAATGAGTAATATATATTTGCTTGCCCGTCTATTCAAAAACACGTGAGAACGGAGTCTCTGTTCAGTCTGAGGTTTTCGCGAAGCGCTCTCCAATTCGGAAACGCCACAACGATACTTGTTCTCGTTTATTTGTTTCAATACCTTCTTGCCTCAGTTTGCATACATCTACCTTTTTTGGGATTGTGGAGAGAGTAATCATGATCCATGATATTGAAATGCACAATAAATAACTACCACTTCTGCATTTGTCCATGCGTGTTGCCATAATATTCATAGGCGGATAGCGTCATTAAAAGGTGACAATGAACAGGGACGGTTCATTATTTAAATCTGGAAACTAAACTATTTCTATACACTATACACCAATTTGCCCGGAAACTAGATTACTGGAGTATTGGGGAAGCAATTCAAAGTGTTATTTGCCATGTCCTTGTAATAATTTGTGGAATTGACTGAAATGGTTTTAAAGTAAACTCCACACCAATGCTTTTCAGTGTACACAACCACTTTGGGGTTTGGTAGGATGTCTGCAACCCTAAAAAAAGCTGTGTACATGCTATTCCAGCATAACACAGAACTGAAAATAAAGGATGTGCTTTACATTTATGCGATCAACCTGTCCAGCAAGTCAGTTTAACATCAGTTAAACAACAATTCTACAATAGTCCTGTCTAGCTCACAAACACAAAAGCCCTCACCTGAGCACACAAATACTGTACAGCGAGAAGCAGACAGCAGAAACGGAGGTCATTCAGAAACACAACCGGGGAATAGAAAGCACAACTAATGTCGGCATTGTAGATTTAAGAAAAAAAAAAGCCCTTCGCACACATCTGATGCTGAAACTGCCGCACTAGTGCACAGAAGCTGCCTCATCTCCATAACACAACAACAGGCCTCACAATAGCAACCATGGAGACTGCAATCTCACAGCTCTCCTTTCACATGAGCACAATGACACGCGCAAACACACAGAGCCTCGGCCGGAGCAGTTTGACAAACAGAAGACAGACAACACCAAAACAACACAGCATTTGTACCTGAATCTTCATTTTCCAACAGGAATGCATTGGTGAATCCTTAAGGAGGAGGTTTTCCCCTCCGTTACACACACACTCACACACACACAAACAAAGCCTCGTTGGAGAGGTTACATGTCCCCTGTGTAAATCCTGGGGGAGAGGTGAAGCAGACAAACACGGAAGTGGTGCGAAGCAGGATGCAACGGAGGCAGATCCAGCTGTCCTACATCCAGGTTTCTTTCACGACAGACAGAAGCAGATGCACTCAGGCTCATGGAGCGACTGAGAGATACTAGCCTGGGCTTGCTCTCTCAGCCGGTGAGCCCAGCAACCAGCCACTTCCGCCAGCTGACTCCAATCAGCAGGGACAACCCAATGAATCATGCATTATTCACGAGGGGGAGGAGCCAAGCATGCTCTTTGGCCGACTGTGTTCTAAATCCCCACCCCCATCCTCCTCCCCCATAGTCCCTCCTCCTCTGACTGTCATTTGTTCCTGCGCTGGGTCAATGTGCAGCCTGCCTTCTTTTCTCATCCTGCGGTGGATTCGGTTTGCTGGCTGTAATGAAGTTAGGGCCACCTGCTCTTGCAGAAAAGGTCAAGAACCTCAGATGAGCAGTCAAAGCAATTATTCTAATTTATCCAAAAACACTGATTCAAGAGGCTCGCTTACAACAAAGCACCAGAGAGACAGACGGTGAAAAACAAAGTCAAAGACAGAGCTCAGAAAGGTTGGGGTCATGTGGGCCGCCACATCAGGGAATACAAATTGCAGAATTGAAAGTGTAGGAGAAGTGATGTTGCTGAAATCAAGGACATTTAGAATTTACATTACATACATAAGTCCAGTACTAAACCAGACTGTATCAGAAGTAATTCTCAATAATGAGGGATTGTGATCAATATAACAATACATTCCTAAATAAATAAATATAATAACATTTGCATTGCGTTTAATTAACTAAAAAATAAAATATTAAATATTAAACCTAACTGTGCCATCAAAATGTCTTACAATAAATAATTCACTATAATAAGTAATTATAAAATAACAAAAATAAAATAAAATATCAAATAAAATAAAAATGGGTCATGAAAACGTATACTAGTACTACTATTAAAAAAAATAATAATAAAATAAGGGTTATACAAATATTAAGTCACTATGCCACTCTGCCATAATGAATATATATATATATATATATATATATATATATATATAATTAAAAAGGGTCATAAAAACATTAAATAAAATACTAAAACAGATTTAAAACCTTTTGTTTTAAATTGCATTAAATTTACCTTGTAAAGTTACCTTGTTCTTATTTCTGTTTAGCACTAATGAAGCTTTAAAAAAAAAAGTCCAATACATATAAATATAATAACAAATAAAATATGAAGTGTAATCATAATGGCTTTTTAGCAATAATGAAGCTAAATTAAAAAAAATTAACAGTGTATTATACTGTAAATATATTTCATAAATACTCAATTCTTTTAACACAATTTACAAACTGAATTTACACAAACTTTCGTCAGTTCAGCAGTCAGTATTACAGTCATTATCTTGTGAAATACACTTTAATATCGGTTATGCAGCTTGCTTTGGCTAGCACTCAATATTCATGATCTCTTATACAGATATATTCCACAAGGGGTTTGTAAACTTATGAGCTGAATACCACTTTCATGATATGAAAAATCTTGCCCTCCGGAGTTCCAGTGGAGAAAATATCTGATTAAATAAGGAGGGTCACAGTTGACCTGGACTAATAATGACTAAGCACTTTGCAGTGAAGCAGTTATGAAGTACTTAACAAGCACCAAAAAAACAATCCTGCACAAAATACCTACACAGGGAAGCTGTGGGTGTCTCGTGAGTTCACCTGGGCTCTACTATTTAAGAGCATGTAAAGCCCTTAAGCTGCATAATGAACTAAGTGTGGCCTGTACCTTTCACTTTCATTAGACTGTCCTGCTAAATGGCTCACACTCTTAAAAACCTCTGCTCGCCTCTATTTAAGTCATTTACGGACTTTGCTCTGTCAACACAGTATAGATTACTCATTAAAGCACCTGAATGGAAAAACAGCCAGCGTTTTCTTTGTGTTCAAATACTACTCAGAAACTGGACCTTTGTAGTCCAGCTGCTGAGAAATGCTGCAAAATGTTTCATAAAAACAATTACATTCAGATGAGTCGCAGTTCAATACAAAGTCTTTTGTTGTTCAGGTTTCATGCAGTGCTGTGCAAATCAGCGTATAATGGGACAACCCATAATCAAAGTAAATGAGACCTCCTGTGATGACTGGGAAGTGCTAAAAATACGCTAAATCAGTTTTATCTTCACAATGACCCCTGAAAATATGAATAAAATTTGAGGTACGATTATTTACGAGATCTACAGTCTACAGTGTGATGGCTATTTGAGCTCCAAGTGGTGACACACATGTGAAGTATTCCTCGTATAAATCTACCAAAACTGAAATATGAGGAACAACATCACAATGTGTATTGACGTTTTTATTATGACAGGTGCAGTTTCACCGAGAGCTGGTTTATCATTCATGTGATGCTGGGAGTGATATAATGGCTTTACTGCTTGTCACAAGGAGGAAGAAGATGAATAATGTATTCTCACTGGATTTTTTTTTAATATAATGCAAAATGCCATTTCAAAGTTCTTAAGAAAAATCTGACTTGTACATTATCTGAATAGGTGTTATTATTTTTAAGTAATAAGTAATACCAATATAAAAGTTTATTTTTCTAATAAGTATATTATTATTATTTTCAACCAGTACAATAGTTTGAATATCAGTATTTGTTATAATTATTTAAAAAGTCAAACATAAAAAAAAAAAAAACATGAATTTATTACAAAAATAAGGTGTTTATAATTAATAAACAATTTTTTTTTTCTTTTTTTTTCTAGTCAATAAAAAAGAAATAGTTTTTTGGCATCAACATGATAATATGATTTATTATAGTAAATAGCATTTGTACAAGTATTAAATATTTTTTAAATATTTTAAACTTATTTTTTAACATTTGTATATAATATTAGAAATGTAAAACACTTCATGGTAAGCAAAATATATTTAGAGCCAGTAAATTTCCTCAATTGATGTCAATCTGTCCACATACACACGTAAGAGAAACACTGCTAAAAGCGACAAGTCATTCAGTAGACTGTTGAAAAATAAAGGGTGGGGGCACAGAGAAACAGAGAGAAGAGACGAGTGAAACGAGGCACTGAGCGAATCACGCAGGAGTAGGTGAGGAGACTGTGAGACACTTTGAGCTAAATGTAGTGAAGAGGATATCAGATAACCCCTGGGGCATGAAATTGCGATGCAATAGTCCTCTCAGTTCATACTGTATTCAAAAAGAAAGTCAACCCTTCTCACGTTGGCCAGGGGTTGCCAATCCACCCCGAATCTCTGAGAAAGACAGAAGATGAGGTTGTGCAGGCCATCAGCAAAATGGTCCTATAATAAGCTCAAACTGAAAGGAAAGCAGGATGGACTTCCTAGATCAGCAGCTTTTCAATCTTCCTTTTCATCTCACAGCTCTCATATTGATAATGTAGGACTGGAAATAAATGTTTATATATATATAACACACTGTATATATTTAAGTAACATGCAAAGGTCTGCAAGTGAAACTAATTACCGTCCAGTAAACGGAAAGTTTTAAGTGACCCCTTTTGATTTGACTAGCTCTGCTTTTTGGGATGTTATTTTTGCAGGCTGGGGACAGAGCGGAAAGCACATCTGAAGCAGGTCACCCACTTACACCCGACTGATGACTGCTTTACTGAGAGCCACGGATATGAATCAATGCCATCACTCAATTCCCATCAATCATTTCTCTTCAAAAGATTAACCAGTTCAACTAAAAAATGAACACTAATACTCTGTGAGCAGCAATTTGTGAACTTAATGCAACTGTGTATTAAGAAATAATATTATATTAAAAAAAAAAAAAATTATATGTATATATATATATATATATATATATGTATATACAATTTTAATATATAAAAGAGCTTTTAAAGGATGTACAGTATAAGGCGTCTCTGCTGGACTCTCTTAAAGATACGTTAATTTCAAAGGCCTTATAGACACCTTAATTCAGCAGGGCTCATTTCCATCCAAAAAGCTTGGGTTTACACTGTATACTGAAGTAAAACTGATGTTATAAGTGATGCAAAACAAGGAATGTAAATCATACAAAAGCAGAAGAGATTCCTGTCAGGAAAGGAACATGAACACTTGTGTTTGTTTTCTTTTATAAGCCACATTGATAATAATGGCATTTATTATCATGACATTTAACATTTAGTTGACGTCTTCCTTCTGGCATTTTAAAGCTTTATCACAAGTCTGAAACATAACGATATACAGAGATTATCTATAACAAGAGCTAAAAGGAATTGGCTGACGCTGACTTGAACAATATGATGTGGTTATACTGTCAATCAGCATAGTTTGTATCAGTAGTACAAATTAGCATAATTTGAAGAAGTATTTTTTTATGCCAGATTTTGAGAAAAAAGTAAACAAAAAGCTAATGCTTTTTTATCATTTTTGATCAAATAAAATAAATGAAATGAGTAAATTCATATAAAATAATAAAATATATTTAAATAAAATAAATTGTTTCAGTTATTTTCTTTTTTTAAATAATGCAAGGGTTGTTATTTTTACAAACTATAAAAAGTCTATGCGTAATTCAGGGGTTTGTTGAGGCTAATAGGATTTCGGAGAATCTGGAAGATGATGTGAAATACAAATATATATGTGAAGTAAAATTACTTTTTTCATTACTATTTTACCCAATATTTGTGTGTGTTTATTAGAGCATAAGTTTAGCAACATGCTAATAGGGTTGAGTCGATAGACGATGCTCCGCCCCGCCGCAGCAGCAGCAACCAGCTCGCGAAAAATACACTTAATCTATGGCGGCAAATCTATGCCTTTAATAAGCGAGCACACCACTGATGCTGGCGAGCGCGGTAAATCATTTCTGCGAGAGGAAAACAGATGTACATGCAAAGAAACGGGGCTGCGAGCTCATATCAAACCCTCTCGTGCGCTTGATGTGTCATCCGCGTGCAAGTCAAGCACTCGTGCACGCTCAATCCTCCCTCACCTGCTCACGTGAACACTGTTTTGTCAGTCGTGGGGCGGGGCTTGGTGTTTTAGTTACAACTAAACCCCCCCCACCGCCAGCTACAGCGACGACGATATCATCTTCCATCGCGATGTTTTACATTAGATATCGTACGATGCCAAATTGGTCGACATCGCCCAACCCTAACATCAAACATCAATTTTTTCTTGATTGCCATCTGAATGAAACATATTTCGAGTTAGATTGTTCCAAAACCCTCATTTACAACAACACATTCCATTACGGCTGATTATGCAGACAGAAGACAACAAGACAGCTCACTAGGTTTCGAAGCAGTCTTGTTGAGAGCAGTACATTATTAGAGTGTCCTTGAAGAGAAGTGGTCAAAGCTGAATCACAAAGAACAGATCACAACTCTGAAGGCTCTTTGCTTGCTGATTGTGGAGACTGGCCTGGCGGCGTGAAACATATCTCATTTAAAGTGAAATCAATAAGGGGCTTTGACAGTCCTGTCTGCATGTCTAACCTTGGCAGTCTATAAGTGTAATTAAGGGAGATTAGACACTATTAAATAGCCTGCTTCAGCGGGATGAGCATAAACAAAGTTTAAAGAGCCGCTCCATCTCTATTCCCGGGGCAGGCTGTATTTATCCCAAAGCCTTTATTGCAGAGAGAAGGGGAGCTTTTCAAAGTCCCGCTGATGGGAATGGCTTGTAGTCTGGGTTCACAGACTCTAGACGGAGATCTTCGAGAGCAGCCAGCACACAGTCACATTCAGGAAACTGCACAGCTGAGGCTGCGATTTGGTTCGGGATGGAATTCCCCTTCAGTTCCTGTGGCCGTCATTCAATACATATCATGAGCAATCCTTCAGCAGCAACTGTATGACAAAGCTCTTTGTAATCAGACTTAAGGCATTACATGGCTTACTCCGCTGAGGATTGTGGCACTGGTCTTGCTGTGAGTTGGCCCACTCGATGGCAGATTGTGTCCATACGCTGACCCTACACAGATGGACATTTCCACTAGCCATGGACAAACCCAGCCAATCCGCACAGGGGGCAGATTGAAGGGCATCCACAACTACAAGCTAAGGGGTCAAGGGGTCAGGCATTGTGATTCATACGGTCCATTACTGTATAGAGCCTGCAATGTCAAATGCTCATCTCTGTTCAGGTACATCATTGTTATGTTTCATTTTTGAACATAAACACATTAAAAAGATGTCTGACATAGGTGACTGGATAACAAGTAAAACAGACATTTGATTAAACATTTGAACCCAATAAATGGTTACATTTTCTTGTTTTAAGAAACAAAACAAAGGGAACAACTGTGCTGTAAAAACCAGCTCAGATTAGCATAATGTATAATGTACACCCAGGCTTAATTATGCTGGTTATAGCTTAGCATTTATCCTACTGGTGAAATTCTACTACTGTAGTAATTAACCAAGATCCATAATACAAAACAAAACATATTCCGTTGTGAAAATAGACAACATGCGCTACTTTCCTTTAATAGCTAATAGCTTCATCACTACTGAAACTATTTAGATTTTATTGTCATAAAATAAATAATTAATAAAAACAGACATCTCATTTTGGTTTAAAGTCCATGTGAAATCAAAATGAACTAGATTTATTTCGTTAGCTTACATTGCTATTTTTGTGGCGAACAAATTATGCCTGTGAGTCAATCCACAATTTTTTTTTTGCCTTCGTTATCTGTAATCGAAATCTGAAAACGCTCCTCCCCTCTAAAATGACGGGTTTTCTCTGATGACATCATTGACCACGCCCTTCCAACCGTCAATGTTCATTTCTGAATAAAACGCCTACTTTACTGCATCCAATCAATTTGCAGTAGAAAATACAATCTGTTTTCCTCAGGCTACGTCTACACTAATCTGTATACATCTAAAAACGCTCCACGTCCACACTATCGTTTTCAATCGTTTGTCAAGAGTTGATCATCCACGCTGAAATGACTGAAAATGCCTACGTTCCTGTATTGCGCATGCGTGAAACGTAAGACGATTCAATCTGCGTTTATTTACTTACATTACCTCTTCTTTGAAGAAAAGCTATCTGGAGCATGTACAAACTGATATTAATCCTTAATAGGGCTGTCAAAATTGAGAGCAAACAAAACAACTGCTGTACAACGCCGTCCGCCATCAGTTGAACTGGTCACATGACTGCTTCATGTGAATAAAATGTGTCATCGTTTTCAAAAAGCTCAGTTTTCCTTGAGAAAAACGCCGTCTCAGTGTGGACGGAAGGCCAAAATGGCGAGAAAAAGATGTGTTTTCAAACGAAAATGTATTAGTGTGGACATGGCCTATTTTCTG
Organism: Enteromius paludinosus; assembly: GCA_032361165.1. Classification (NCBI taxonomy): domain Eukaryota; kingdom Metazoa; phylum Chordata; class Actinopteri; order Cypriniformes; family Cyprinidae; genus Enteromius; species Enteromius paludinosus. Next base: position 6,551,431 of record JAUMHQ010000070.1, read on the forward strand.
TTTGTCTCTGAAGTACGTCACAGTACAGAAGTAAAATCGGTCGCAAACTTCCGGTTAACGCAGACTTTAAATGTAATTTTCAAATAGAACTGTATTTAAGTGCCTTCACACATGAACTGTTTTCACGTTTAGATATATCAATAGTATATAATATAACTCTCAATATACAATAACAACATGTTAAGACATACAATGCATATTAGATATTTGCTATTGATATAAGTAGGAGGCAGGCACAGAGCATTTTTTGAACAAACACAAAAACTGTACATGCCTCAGCAGATAAGTTGGGCAGATGTATAGATTTTGGTCTGTTTAGAGGAGAACAGCTTTAAATGTTTAACGCATATGTCCTTTTTTAGTTATCCTAATAGACATGGATTAAACCTCACAGTGTTGGGGCTTTAAGAGAAGATTATTGTCCTTTCATTTAGAAGGAAGGAAGGAAGTGACAAGTGGCCAGGTATGGTTTCCCATACTAGGAATTAGTGCTCTGC
>JAUMHQ010000070.1:6580347-6596606 GCA_032361165.1 Enteromius paludinosus
CAAGGTCAATTCAGTTTTCCATTCTATGGCACCTTTAAGTACATTATGGAAGTGTCCTTTTTTAACCTGGGATCTTATGCAACATTATAAATGCATCTACTGTCACTTTTAATAAATATAATGCAACATATTTGAATAAAAGTTCTTCCCTGAGTCAAACCTTTCAACAATACAGTCTACATACTATATTAGATCAAAAGCAGCATCTTCCTAAAAACCAATACTATTGATAATGAAGTATCTGGAATATTGATCAAATAAATATAATGCACATTACTGTGCAAGTACAGAAATAAATAGTTGAAAAAGGATTGGTGAATTGGTGAACCGGTGCATTTAAAAGAACGATGTAAGTAAACCAGTTCACTAAACTGAATGCCGCTGCCTGTTGGCAAAAGTAGCTTAATAAAAAGCCAGCTATCTTTTTGTTACTCCACATCATTGAAAAGTTTCATGGTAAATCTGTATTCAACAAACACCTTGGTAGCAGTTTTCAAATGTTCGGTTTCCAGTATCAGGCACAAACAGGATTTACCCCAGCCGTTTTTTCTAAACAGTTGCACAATCACACACCTTATTATCTCGCATGCTCTGGATTTTAACCGAACGGATAACGTCAGGTAGTGTCATATGTGACCGGAGTGATGATATCAGATAATTATTCAAAGCTTAATAAGTGGCTTACTGGCTTAAACCCCATCAGTGTGCTATATTACATGACCTCAAGATCAGAGCGGGACACAAACTCCGCCAGTGCTGGAACATCCTCACAGACTGTTAAGAGATTAGAGAGGGATAAACCGGACTTGATGTGTACTGATGAAACCCTGCTGATCCACACACACACACACACACACTTTCTGTGCTGCACAGCAGTACTTTCATTCCTTCATTCCACATTCAGAGCCCGGAACGAGCTCAAGAATAAATTATCATAATGTTTTGCAGGTAAACACGTTGTGCTTTTGGGACAGTGTAACTTATGGAGCAAAGTCTTACGCCACTGACCAATTCCTTGCTCGATGCCGTCAGATCGGCTGTGGTCTGAATAAAACAAAGTCAGTACTATGAGATTATGTATGTTAGCTTTGATGTTTGCCAGTTTATTATTGATAAACATCAACAACACGTCAGAATGTTCTACATTATTAAACGGTTTCCTCAATCCTGGATTCAACTGTAAAGCTATTGCAAATGAACCTGCCGCTATACAGCACAACAAACGTTTCCAAACAGTTTTGCGCAAAACTTTGGTGATTTTTTTATAAATGTTGATACAAAAGTATTACGAATTGACAGCGTTTCAATTATCCAATATCCAACAGGCGTATAAAATGTAACCTTTTCCCTCTCGCGATAAGTCATGGCAATGGATTTCGGTGAGATTTGATGAATTTTGGTTGTATTTATTCAAAGGAAGTGTATGCATGTATCTTTACAGAAGCAGCACGGAAAGTCACTGCAGAAATTAACATCAATTTCTGACATTAATTTCTAAAACAGAAATTCCATTAGGCGTGTTTTCAATTTGCGCAATTGGAAGAGCAATGAAAACATGGTTATTGGCTGTTTTTGTGTCAGGGGATTGTTTTTTTTCATGGTGATAATAAAAAAGGTGCGCTCCATTGGTTGACTGGTTTTGTGATCCATCACAAGATTTGCCTCTTGCAGTCAGATGAATTGGAAATAAAGACATGAAGTTGGGCACTTCTGCTTCCTGTTGTGACATGAACACACAGTGCTTGAGTATTTAGACCCGAAAAAAAGAGGCATTTAAAGTTATTGTTTGCCCAAGATGAGATCTGAGATCCTTCCAACACTGCAGGCAATTAAATGCTTAGAAACATAGTAAGGACATCAATAAAATAGTGCACGTGACATCACTGGGTTAACTTTTGATGTATACAAAACTATTTTAAAGCGCTAAAAACAACAACAAAAAAATAGCTTTTAGATCTAATTACAAATAGCTTAATTTGTGTTCTGAAGATCTTAGGGGGAATGGTTTTCGGCTGAACTATCCCTTCAAGTTGACATGTTATTGTCATACAAAACAAAAGGAAAAAGAAAAGCAAATCCGTGAGAATTAGCGCAAATGAAGGTGTCAGAATTAAGGCATCAGTGAATCCAGACAGTCATTAAACAGCTGTGTTGTCATCAGAGCTTGTGTGGCCTATCTGGAGAAACTGTGCAGAATGAACTAGCCAGCCATCTCTAATTGTTCTTGCGGTGTTTTGTTGGCATGCGTCACAGTGGTGTGCTGTCTGCAAGTCCGAAAAAAATCATATGTGACCCTGGACCACAAAAGCAGTCTCAAGTCACTGGGGTATATTTGTAGCAATAGCCAAAAATACATTGTATGGGTCAAAATTATAGATTTTTTCTTTTTTGCCAAAAATCTTTAGGGTAGTAAGTAAAGATCATGTTTCATGAAGGTATTTAGTCAATTTCTTACCGAAAATATATTAAAACTTAATTTTTGATTAGTAATATGCATTGATAAGATCTTCATTTGGACAACTTTAAAGGTGATTTTCTCAGCATTTAGATTTTTCTGTACCCTCAGATTCCAGATTTTCATATAGTTGTATCTCGGTCAAATATTGCCCTATCCATCCAAATCATACATCAATGGGAAGCTTATTTATTCAGCTTTCAGATCATGTATAAATCTTAATTTCGGAAAATTAACACTTACGACTGGTTTTGTTGCCCTTGGTCACATATAAAGTCTGGCCCTGTGAGACTAAGAAACGCATGACCTCAGGGTACACATGCACATAGTCTCTGCTGGCTCAAACAAGAAGAGTCTTCTAAAAATGTAAACCTTTCTCACACTTTGAAGGCAAATCCTGCAAATTTAATGGAGACAGCAGACCTTCCTAGATTTTGTGCATTAGTTGTAGTTTCTGTCAAAGCGTCTCTCCATCGGCACAGACTCAGAACAGAGCACAGGAGGAAACTGGATGTCGGCTGACTTCATGTTTTGCAAGAGGAGCCGGATGAAAGGTTTTGAAAACTTAGTGAGGAAGGCGAAACTGCAGACAGCATTAAAACATCAAAATGAGTCCCTAAAAAGCATAGACACAGTGAAAACCTTCAATTTTGTAAACATGGTGCATAGATAGCATCACTTTATATTATTACGTGATTCATATGCGTTTAAGAAAAGAAAGGTCAAATAGGAGCTAGGTTTCAGTAAATGCTTTTCCATCTATCAAAATGTTTGGCTGGTTAGTGCGTAAAAGGAGGTGCTCATTGAGGGGGTATTCTTGCTTCTGAACACATAAATGCCTGGATGCAAAATTAAAGCATGATGCGTGAATAATTGGGTCATGCAAAGGTTTCTTGGTAAGCTTCCGGCAGCATTCAGTTAAACATCTTAAAACGGTTTATGAAGCATGTCTGCACCACAGCAAAATACATACAGACATAAGAATAGACATTTTTTTGATGATTTGATGAAAGCTACATTTTCAGCAACAATTGCTCTAGTTCTCGGTGTCACATGATCCTTCAGAAATCATTCTAATATGCTGATTTCTTATTATTATTACTGCAGAAAACTTTTGAGACTTGTTTAGGACTCTTTGAAGTAATCAAAGATATGAAGTCCAAAAGATCAACAATTATATTTATAAAGATTTCAAGACATAATAAAGATCTTTACAGTCACTTTTGATCAATTTAATACATTCTTGCTGAATAAAAGTATTTATTTAATTTTAAAATGTTACCCAGGACCACAGCACAAGCATACTTGCAGCAATAATCAACAATGCATTGTACGTGTCAAATTATTGATCATGTTCCATGAAGATATTTTGTAAATGTCCTCCTGTAAATATTTTACATTTAATTTAATTTAATATTTGAAATTTTGATTAGTAATATGCATCGCTAAAAACTGAATTTGGACAACTTGAAAAAATATTTTCTTAATATTTAAATTTTTTTGCACCCTCGGATTCCAGTTTTTAGTTGTATCTCAGCCAAATACGGTCCTATCCTAACAAACCAGCTTTCAGATTATGTTTAAATAAACTTACGGTTTTGTGCTCCAGGGTCTCAAATAATGTGCATAGTCAATTTTTCTGGTATATATTTTTTAATGCATATTAAAATGCTCATAAACTACTGATATGTCATGTTGCATCTGTCGCCTTGAAATGATGCATGACTGTCATTACCAATCAAAAAGCATATTTGTGTAGATTTTTTCACTAGGTGTAATTCTTACAAATGACCACACCTAACCCACCCCTAAACCTACCCCTTACAGAAATCATGCAAAAAAAAAAATCAAGATTTATAATGAATATATATTTTATGAGCATGCACGTTCACTTGGATCGAACCCATGATTACTAATCGTCGTATAACACAATGCTCTACCGAGATACACGAAATCCAAATTATGAGGCACATAAGAGTACAAAACATATGAATATTGGGGGCGTAATTGTAGTATATGCTCTGATGGGTGGTATTTCATGGATTTGTATGAATGACCTATACGGGTGTATTGCTTGGAGAACAGGTTAGAGCTAATAGTCACTTTCGAAACAGGAGAACAATCATGTCCATCTATATGTTACAAAAAAGAAAGGCAATAATGTAATGCGTGATTCTATAAAATTGCCCCATAAAAATACAGTTATGTGACCGCTGAATCAATTCATAGGTCCACACTCATTACAGCAGCACTGACACCCGAGAGAAGAGCACTGAGAAGAAAGGGCAAAATTCAGGTTCATTGATTTTATCATCATCAGCTGGAACCAAGTATCTTTCCTTGAATTACCTGCTCTCAGACCTTAATAAAACTTAAGGCCACCACCACAATAAGCAGGAAATGGCATTTGCAGAACAATAACAAAAAAATAGCACAGCATGTGCTGCAGACAGTAACATGGTTAATTACTACCTTATACCAAGAGGATGAAGTTCAAACACTAAGGGGTTATTTACACTTGTGTTTACTTCCTGTGGAACACAATAAGGAGTTATTAAAAAGTCAAAGCTGTTTTTTAACAAAGAACACTCATGATAATGAGCACCTGGAGATACTATGGGAACAGTATAGGAAGCAATATGAAGTGGACTGAGGATTTTAATTGTAACCAAATTTAACAATCATCAGATCAGTTTTGGAGAAATTTAGCATTGCATTGATCATGAATGGATGCCATCTACAGTAAATAAGAATCCAACAATCTAATTAAGCATCACAGTAATAAACAAGTAATCATCATGGCTCCATCAGTTAATGTAAAGTGAAAAGCTGTGATTGTAAGAAACAAATCCACCATTAAGACTTTTTTTAACTTTGAATCAACACAATAGTTCATAATTGAGGTCCATTTGCTGGGGTCCTCTCACATCAAAATCCACCAACATATCCTTGTTTTGGACTGTTTTGGTTTATAAACAGTGCTCCATCTGTGCATATTTCTCTTCCCCGATTCAAATAAGAGGATTGGAGAAAGCAATATTATGGGTCTAGATTATTAAGTCTAGTATTAGCTGGAAGCAATGGTTTTTTAAAGTTGAAAACACCTTAATGATGAATTCATTTCCTACAAACTTGCAGCTTTTCTCTTCGCAACTTGCTAACTGCTAGACTGGAGTAACACAAATGACTTGTGGATTATTGTATCAGCCATTTAGGCTCTCACTCTGACGGCACCCATTCACTGCAGAGGCTCCATTAGTGAGCAAGTGATGTAATGCTACATTTCTCCAAAACTGTTTTGATAAGAAACAAACTCAACTACATCTTGGGTGGCCTGAGGTGCTTTCAGCAGGTTTTGATTTTTTGTTGAACCATTCCTTTAATGTAGAAGTGGAAGCACTGAGAAGTAGCAGCTCGGTAGAGCAGCTCGGAAACTACCTCAGAACATGAGGAAAAGCAATCTGATTCTAACCAGAAACCAAGTCCTGAGCCTTGGGTCTCTCTTTCTGGCAAATAAAACTGCTCCAAAGTGTGAAACATATAACCTTATACACATACGGCTTGTTTGGTGTACATACTAATCAGGCCTGGGCTATCATCATAAGCACACACAAGTCATGATGACTGAGCAGCACTGCAATTCATCATTTCATAAGTGGATTATAATTGTCTTTTCTTTGAGTGGCCCAAAGAGCTGGAAACTTCATCTCTATTAAAACACATTTTCTGTGTCCAAATGGTCTTACTCAGAGTGAAAAAGCCAATCATCTGTAATGGAAAGTCTGATTCAACTCAAACTAAGATACAAAAGAGTGACATGGTGTCCAAAAACAGTTCTCAAACATTCACTCTTATTTACACACCCCGAAAAGTGTACTCATAAACTCACACACGTATTATAAATGTACAGTGGACCACGTAAGTCATCTTTTTTTCTTGTGCTTCATAGATAAGTGCAGTAAACTGCAATTTTTTGCACTACAAAAAAAGTGATGAAATAATAATAAAAAAGAGAGATCAAGAAGCATTATGGACTATTTTTGTACATTTCATAATTACTGGAAGCAGACAACACTGCAGTGTAAGCCTCACACAAATATAAATGGTCACATGCAAAAAAAAGGTGGATAGCATGCAGTGTCATGAAAGAGAAAGAGCACTGAAAACAATGTGTGCAGTATTTATTCAGTAAGTCTGAACTCAAAAGAAGCAGTTCACCTACTAAAATCTCTCTCACACAAAGGCAAAGTACTGCTCCAAGGGCAGCCTGCTTCATGTTTCTCAAAGCTTCCCTAATCTCACCTGAATTAGCCACTGTGACATTTGTGTGTCATTTTTGATATGTCTGTCTGCTTTAAATTCATGCAAAATCTGATATGACTTTATTCTGGTCCGACAGTCATGTCTGTCACTTGTCTGCGGTAGAAACCTTTGAAGTAAGGGACCTTGACATGACATTTTCAGCAAATCTATCCGTGTTTATAGTCTAAGTCCATCAGCTTCAAAGTCACCTATATTTGTGTGTGTGTGGTTTATTTACAAATGTAGCATTTTAAATGATCAAACAGTCAAATTAGTACAACTGTAATTTATTAGCGTTTTCTATTTTTATACATTTTTACAATTCAGTTTTAACTTGTGATGGTGGAGCCTAATGTTCAACAGCCACTATTCCAAGCTATCAGACAGCTATGAGAACCAAGTTTTGTTCACAGTAAAGGAAATCCAGTCTTCTCTTGGCTTATATAGGAATCCTCCAACAATTTCCTTTATGTACTTCTAATTTGTGACCAGTGTTTTGTTTTTTCTATACACTTGACCGCCAGTCTCTCGTGAACTCACATTACATTAGTTAGCCATTATAAAACTTGAAAGAGCCGGGACATTTTTAATATAACTTGTATTATATTCGTCTAAAAGAAGAAAGTCTAGGATGGCTTGAGGGTGAGTACATTTTTTGGCTTTATATTAAGGAACTATTCCTTTAGAATAATGTCCCAACCCAGTATATCCACTTTCAAAAGAAAACATATGTACACACAGAAACTAAACTGATTATCAACTACCATGTTGTTTGTCATTACAACGTAATAACTAGCTTTGCCTTTCAAAATACTTTTTTTTTTCATGTGATGCCACGTAAACCTAGTGAAGTTGTTTAGAATAGTCAAGTATTACCATAATTTGGTATAAACGAGTTCTTGATTCCCATAGCAGCACATTCAGCAGTGACGTCTAGACAAAGATTGCTATTCCGAAATGTCTGTCCTTTACTTTTGTCCTTGTTGGAAGAGGAGTTTGTTAATATTTAACTATGTTCTGGCAAAACACATGTTAGAGAAACTGCATCTGACTGTATTTGTTCTTCTTTTAACAAGCACAGCAGCGTGCCATTGATCTGAACGAGGCATCTCTTGATTCACTCCTTTAAAGAAGATGGCTTTTTATAATGGTGAATGTCCTTAATAATAAATAAATGAATAAACAGTACATATAGAGACTTCAATGCTTGCTGCTAGATGAATATTGACTACTATTTGGTAAAATACAATACTTCACTAAGGAATTATTATATTGCTTTTATTCAGCAAGAATGCATTACACCCTGTTCACACCAAGAATGATAACTTAAGCAAATTGAAGCAACTTTTGACACCAAAAAGCATACATTTTTTATGAACCTGGGTTGCAAAATAGTCCCCTTATAAATCTCAATGATATTGTAGTTTCTAGATATGGCCTGGGTAATTTTCTGTATTTCCTCAACAAGCCCTACAAGATGATGATGACGACAATACAAAGACTGTAGTGTAGGACAAGCAGTTTGTTTTCACTAAATGCATGCTTGAGCAATATAACACTGCTGTTTCCAGTAGCAAACTCCACTAATTACTTTGTGCAAAAACTTGAATTTGCCAAAGGGGACAAATTAGCGGAAATTTGTAGCCGTAAGTATTAGATCCCATTATGGATTTTCCTAGAGTCTTAGAAAAAATTGTTATTAGTGTCTTGGCTAATGCTGGAGTGGATATGTAAAAGCTCCGTCAAGCACATTTGAGCACAGAGGTGAATGTACTTCATGAATAGACAGCATTAAAAAGCAATGCACACACACACACACACACAGACTGCCAAATAGTGGCCAGTTTTTCAGAAATTCACCCTATTAGAGATTCCTATGCAGCTGTAATTTAGAAAAATGTTTTTGGTAATTAAATGGCTTTCTGAGGTCAAACCAATTTCAGATAATCTAATTACTTTCTGCTGTATAGCTTCTTCAGTTTTTGTTTTTCTGTCAGAAACACAACCAATTTTAAAGCATAACACTGCAAGCGGTCCACAACTAATCAGTATGGGGCAGTTTCCCGAACAAGGTTTAAGACTAGTCCTAGATTCAAATAAATGTTAAGAGCTGTCTAAACTGGTAAAGGCTTGCACTGAGATATCTTAAAATACATTAATGTCATTGTTTGGTCTTAAAATGCTCACAGATAATGCATTTTTGTAAGACATGTTTTTAAAAATTCTTAAATGTCCTAAATTAGCAAAGGTCTAGTCCTGGCTTAATCTAATTCCTATCCGGGAAACCGGCCCATTATGCTCATTTTAATCTTGTAGAGTTAAAGACCTATGCTGTAGCAATTGTGTTATTATACATATGGCTATATCTGATTAGACTGCAGACAGCGCAAGTTAGCATAAAACTCAGGGATAACCTTACTTCCAAAGGAGGAATTGCACCATTTGGTATGGAGATATACAGCTCCTCGTGGCAGGTCTGTCCTGCAGCTACATACATCTTTATGCTAATCATAAACATTTCATGCAGTGAAGGCCCAGGGGCGGAGCTTGCCTTTCTGAATGAGGATGCAAATGAGAAACCCTGACTTAAAATTTAAGATCCAGAATCTGGATACAGATTATTATACAAAAATATTTTAATACATGCTTCAAAAACTTATAGGAAATGGCCTATATTGTTTGTGTCTGCCTGTTTGTTGGCTGTGGGTGTGATTAACTAAGGCTCCACTATACAGTCCATCACATAACATGAGGTAGTAAAGAAGTAAAGAAAATCGCCCCCCCCCAACACACCCCCCGCTAAATGTTTTCTTTTAAGAATAAATGTCACAAAAATACCACCTTTTTACATTTTATGTATTACTGTGTATATACTGTATGCGCTGTGTATAATTCTTCATTTAGCCACTTTATATACATTTCAACATTTGTGAGATTTTCAGTCAGTCAAAACAGTTAAACTGATGCAATTATGTCTCTCTGGAAAACAGTGATCTGTGCATTATATGCATTATACATAGCATTACATTCAATATCAAAAGCTTTTTTTTCCATTTGTTGCTGGATTTTTAGATTTGTTGAGTATTTTATTTATTCATTCACTTTTTAACGTGAAGGCTATTTTCACAGGGATCTCTGAATAAATCATTCTAAAATACATTTAAGTAATGCATCTGTGGCCAGGTATGGTTTCTGCAGTGAGAAGTGAACTACCACACACACACACACACACAGACCATGAACACACATCTGGAGCAATGGGAAGCCATTGCTGCGGCGCCCAGGGAGCAGTTTGGGGACCAACTGCTCAAGGGTTTCACCTCCGTCGAGGTATTGAAGGTGGAGAAAATGCTGGTTATTCACTAACTCCACCCACAATCCCTGGGACTCGAACCCATGACCTTTAGGTTACAAGTTCAACTCCCTATCCATTAGGCCACAACTGCCCCCTGATTCAAATGATTTGAATCCAGTGTTGATACAGTATATGCACAGTTCAATATGTATTAATATTCCTTTTAACTTTCCAATGACCCCATTTGAGATGAGATTCTGCTGTCTGCCCTTGATTATCTTAATACATTTTTCAAAAACAATAAAAAAAAAGAATAGTTAATTTGATAGTTGATTACATTCATAACAAATGATTAACGTTAATAAAAATCATTTTAAACATTTATACACTCTCTAAAGAATTACCCTGTAATTTCCCCCACAAACAACAGTGTAGGGTGGCCTCTTAAAGTAATTATATATATAATATTTCTTTAATACATTTACTGATGCATCATCATCCTGGACATGCTAAATGTATAGAGGCATATTATTTCATACTAAATACATGCTTTAACATTAGGTCATTTCACACTCCAGGCTTTTGTTTAAAAGGGCAGGCGTTAAAACACCAACTTGTAAGGGTACTAATCTATATTTTCTTTCTACCACTTAATATCTTACAATGTATTATAGACAAGATCTAGCCCAGGCATGCAGCATTCTGCTTCACACAACCCATTCATTAAGCCTCATCATTAAATCATCCCTGTTCATAATTTACAGCTGCACGTAAGCTGAGATAAGACTCCACACTCACTGCAATAAACACACATGACATTTCAGCCAAATCTTGATACAATGAACAGTCACTAAGGTCTTCCTGGATGAACGACATCGGTGAAATGCCTTCCTTTTTTTAATGAAATTCACAAGAAGGGAGGCAACTCATTCCCCACATAATGTTCTCAAAACCTCGTGTAACTTCAAATACACACAAGCAGGATCAGAAAGTGCAAGCTTAGCGCACAAAGCCATCTATTGTTTTATCTACTGTGACATGTTCTAAAGATAGGAGTGACATTGCAAAATGATAAGGTGTATAAAAAGTCAGGCTGTTCAGCAAAATAACAACAAAAATGCTATTTCTTATCATACTAATCTTATATTTCAAAAATGTATCAAATCTTCTGCACTTAATATTTCTGTAATTTATGATATAATTATTATGTCATTTAAGGGAAGGAGACATGGACTAGTGGTTAAATGAGTAAGTTGTCACAAGGCCTATATTCATACTATAGTATAAAAGGTGCTTGTTTAATACCTACTAGTTTGATGCTGCCTTAAATTACAATAATTTTCAAGTCACATTTTATTAAAGCCAGTTGTAACGTATTTTAAATGCTACATTTTGTGTACACTACGTGTTTTATGTATTGTTTCCTGTTTTATAAATGGTTTTAATTTAGCTAAAACAGCTGCCTAAAAAAGGTATACTGTGACAACTTACCCCACCATGTGACAACATCCCCCATCAACGCACGTTCAAAGAACTGAATCAGTTTCCTGTCCAATAATAGTGGAAATGTTGGTAAAGTTGTTATATCAGTAGGCTACAGACTAAACATAGAGGATAAACAAACATGCATAAGGCTATAAGACAAAATGATGCGCTTACCGCCATGGCCATCAACACCTTAGCAAATCTGGCAGTTCAAAATCATCCTTCAATTGTGAAAGACTAGGAATGTGCCTCACACACAGTCACTGATCCAACCTTTACACATACCCAACAATGCCAGCAAAAAGCGAAACAAAATGTTTACAGTACGCACTTATGTAGCGCTGTAATCCATTCAGCATTGAGCCCATGCATCCATCCAACAGACCTGCTGCAATCCAAGCGCACTAGACGCACCGCCTGGACAGCAGCGAGATCCGATCCATGAATCGTTCGTTGGATTCGGATCTTTTCGAGGAATCGGTTGACACGGTTCGCTAAACTCGAGTGAACAACTCACTGCCTGGTTGGTTGGTTAATTTACTGTAATAGCTTAATACAGCAGCAGTTTTACAAATGAAACAATTAGCACACTTTGTGTGACGTGCAAAACTGTCTCATCTGAGTGATTTAGCTAATATTTTTAATTGCAAATGCAAAACAATTATTAGAAAGTTACTCACGTTCGCAACAAACCTAATGCAGAAACACAATCGAAACCATAGTAGACTAGATAATAGCAAACATTACCATTTACCTAAAAGTCCCAGGTGGCGAAATGACGTCACGACTTTTACCAAAAAAAAAAAGAATCATTTGTGAACCGACTCTTTGAAGAGAGCCGTTCAAAAGAACCGTGAACTATGCATCCAACTGAGCGACTGCGATTAAAACGTTAGTTTTCTCTGGAGTCATTACAGTCTTTTACACATCTTTCACTGGGATTAATTAAAGTCGTACCGCATTTTAACAGTTTCGCTGCTGATGCCGCGCTGTAAAGGATGCCAGCTGCAGTCCTCCGGTTAGTTATATGTCTTACCTGATTTCCAGGACACTTTCATTTCGACCAAGTACAACAGGATCGCTAAAAAAAACCACATACTGTAGCGGTCTGTAGCAAATTAAAAACAAAGCAGTGTTTCTGCAAGCATTTAAACAACGAAGGCGCTCGGGCTGCAGTCACAATACTCTGTTTATACAATAAACCAATGCCTTCTTCTGCAGTGCCATAAGACATGACAGGCGAGTTATATATTTCTAATGTGCCTTTAAGATAGAACTCTTAACCTTCTATGCAAACCCCTTCCCCCAAAACGCACAATATTTCAAGACGACTCGTGTGTTTTCAGACTGTGACAGCGGCGCGGTGTTTACTGTGCTCGTGCGCGTTTACACGATTCGCTCAAATGTTTACTTACCTCGCTTTTCCCCGTCTGCACAAGCGATGTTTTTGTTTTTATCTCACAGTTCCCATCTGATAGCGTGCGTCATGTCCACCGACTTCCGCGTTCGGGGTGGAAAATCTATCTGAAAAAGAAAATAAATCGGAGAGGGCATGCGCGTACTCTACTTTACTCCAGCGCTAATCATTTATGCTCACAGCTGATCTCGTGCGGTGGGGTTATTAATTACTCTTAACTATCTATGCAGAATTGAGTAAGAACTTTTTGCGTGCTAGAGGTGTCGGTGGGGATCCCTTTGTTTGGGATTCTATTGAGATTTTACTTGTTAAAATGGTGCAATATATAGGGTGTGCGTTCACATGTTTGTTCTTTTAATGAACAGAATTCAAAGATGCTCCTTTCTAATCACTGTAATAGACAATAAAAGAGCCCTGATTGCACAGGGATGGGCTTGATGTGCCTTGCTCCTCCTAGTCTTATTCGGAGGAACACAACAGATGATCTTATGTGTCATGATAGAGAGGACAGCTAAAGGCTGTGTCACGCTTTGAAAGGGTTTACACGTTTTATCAGCACATTCTGTGCTTGGAGCATTGTCTAAATTCATTTGTTACGTAATACATGTGGTTAGGAATTGTGCGTGCATGAATAAAGTACAGTCTGGACGCTACAAATCAATTACATTTGTGTGTGTGTGTGTGAGGATATGTCAGCAAATGTGTAAAGCTTAACCAGTAAAACAGGTTTTTCTTGATATTTCTTGTATTCAAAGACACAAGGACAAATCTTTAACCGACCTTAAAAATAAGATCTGTAAGGATTCAGAAGTGATACAAATTGAAACAAAGCGCGGAACAAAAGAATTGTGCATCTAAAAAGCTTGTGCACTTTCACAGTTTTGAGGAACAGCTGTTTCCTTTCATTTAGCACTGCGTGAACCATTTCTTACACCATCTGTGGGTGCACAAACTAGTCTTTTTAGTTTAGGCCTCTAACTTTGAAATCGTAGACTATTTCTTTGATACTATTTAAAAATGTGTAATCCTAACACAATTCAGAGGTGGATGCGCTCATCTAAACAGGTTCACGTTAGACACAAGATCACAATTTGGTAAAATGAAGGGGAAACATGTTAAGACATGAATATATATATATATATATATATACTTATTACAGTACCAGGAATTCCCAACAGCAATAAAGCAACCGAAACAATAACATGCAATGTTAAAAAGGCGTGGAAATACAGTAGAAACATAGAACAAAATACAAATAAAACGAAAGGAAACACAAGGATGTTTTATTAAGCTCATAACGCGACAATTACAGAAAAATGCAAATAGCAACTGCTGCCATTTGAGCAGTTTTTCAAATACTAAGGTACAAAAAGGATCATTCGTCATGGCAACCAGTCAATTGTTCACATCTTATCATGCCAAGCCCTTATATAAAGTTGGTTTAGAATGCTACATGGTCAAACTGCATAGTGTAGTGTGTACGGCCGACAGAGCCTATATACTTCATTCTCAAAGTGAAGGTTAAACAGTCTTGTAATAACTGCAGTGTACAGTGCTTGGCATTTTCCATGATAAGAAGTGTTCGGAAGTGTGCTACTAGACCAGGAAGAAATATAAGAAAGTTCTAATAGGAAACTTACAAAAGACAAAACGGCACATAGTTGAAGCACACAGACCCCAATCTCCACAAGAGATATTGAGCATTACTAAAGTGCATCTCTGCAAGACTTGTCATGAAAAGTGATTGTTGGTTCTATTTAAAAGAAAAGCAAAACACACAGAGAAACAAGTGAATAGATACACGTAGTTGTGTATTTTGCTTATTTAAAAGTTTTTACTCATTTTAAAAGTTTGCATGATATAAATGTTTTTTTAGAAACTATTTACATGCAGGGGGTTTTTATTTTTTTTTGCATCAAGTCATTTATAGACAGCAGATGAAAGTGTTTTCCAAGGCAATGCTAATGCAACTTTTTCCCTTTTGTTTTTCACTACTACATCTTTAAGCAAACATGGTGATAAAAGCACAGGTTGGTGATCAAGGTTTTCTCTCTTTTAATAGCTGATGGATATCATGTCTTTTTTTCTCTCTCTCTCACCCTTCATATTTTGGGCAGCTTTGGTGCACTTATGATGGGGTTGGTCTCCTGTAGAAAGCGTCGGCCTGCGCTTTTGTAGTCGTAGGTGCAGTCGTGGGTCTCTGAGTAGCGGTGCATTGAACAGAAGATGTTGCCACACCTTACACAGAAATAAACAGATAGCTTTATGAGAACGGCAATAACCAGCAGTCTAAGCGATGTGAGAGAAAGTGCACATCTGAAATTGCTTCCTCAGAACTGAAAAAATGGATGGTGTTTGAAATTCATCCGGATGTCCATTGATTTTCAGTATGAAACTAAAGCTGTACAGAAAAAAGCCCTATGAGAGCCCAAGTGGAATTGTTTCTAAACATCCCTCACAGATACATCTTGTTTTTCTTGTTAAGATATAACACAAACGTGACTTCACCAAAACAATTCCTGATTCTAAAATGCATTTAAGAAATATATATATATATATATAGCAATAGGATTTGTAATATTATATTATTACCACTTAAAATGTCTGCTTTCTATTTGAATATACTTTAAAATGTAATTGCATTTTGTGATGGCAAAGCTAGTCATTATTCTAGTGTCACCTGATCCAGAAAGCATTCTAATATTATGATTTGCTGGTGAACAATCATTACTTAAGGCCCATTCACACCAAGAATGATAATTATAAAGACAGTTACATGATCATCCACACTAACAGATTATATTATTTATTATAAGAACACACTGCAGCTTTGGTATCTCTAATACTTAAATATTCAAGCTTGTGAAGTCTGGCGAAGTCTGACTGGCTATCATTGTTTTTAAAGATTAATCAATTCCAATGACATTGTTCTGTTTTTATCACTATAGTGTGCTGTGGAATTTATAGGTCATAATAGTTAGTGTGGATGGGCTTTTAATATTATTATTGATAAAATAGATATACTACCCAATAGGCTTTTGCTCAACAACATAATAAACATAAAAATCCCTATCATCCCCAACATAAGAAATGTTAAGAAGGTATTTTAAGCTACAAACCATACAACATACAACCATTGTAAGGATCAAATTTGATGTTTTAAAGGTGCCATAGAATGGAAAACTGAATGTACCATGGCATGGTTGAATAATAACAGTTCAGTACATAAACATAACATACTGTGAGTCTCAAACACCATCGTTTCCTACTTCTTATAGAAATCAAGTGTTTGCAAAAGACGACTG
>JAUMHQ010000070.1:6707419-6718379 GCA_032361165.1 Enteromius paludinosus
AAGTCTTACCACTTTCTGACATGACAGGAGTCCAATCGAGGCGCGAGTTCTTTCATCAAACCTTCATTAACCGACAGTAGCGCGCGTGGAAAGCGGAGCATATGAATCGCGTGCAGAACACAAAACTGACGAGGTCTGATAAAACGTTCAGATGACACGCAGCTCATTTCTCCATCACTATAAGTTACCCAAAACACACATTAAAACACGTTGCGAGTCCTGAACATTTCCCGGTGAGTTCCGTTCCAGAACGCGGTTGTCACTTCCTGTACTCAACAACTGTGTTCTGCTGCTGTGTGAATGTGGCCAATTAAATGCGATTTTTTTTTTGTCAACACAATTTCATATAGGCTATGAGTAGGTAAAATACTGAAATAAATAAATAAATAAACTGACCTTTTAAACCGTTTAACTGATTGTATTAGTCGGTCAAACTTCAAATCGGTCGGTTAACGGTTAAACGGTTAAAATGCGCATCCCTAGCTTATTCGTAACATTAGAGTACAGTGCATGACGTTACAGTGGACTGAATCACACTGTGTGCTCGACAGGTAACCAAAGCCTGCTGCCCAGGCTGAAGATGAAGCGGGAATCAGAGGACAGCAGCGAGTCGTCTAGCCTAATCGTCTACAAGGGAGCCATGGTGGATGTGGGGAGCATGATGCAGAAGCTGGAGAAGAGTGAGAAAACCCGAGAGGAAATTGAGCAGAAGCTCATGCAGCAGGACGTTAAGATGGGTAACAACCTCTTTTTTTTTATTAAAATGTCAGTGATTTCGTTGATTTGGCTCCCTGCTTTTGACTTATGGCTCATCTCCACTGAGCGTTATGGTATGGTACACAATTATTTACATTGTGAATGGTACCAAAATAGCGAACTGTACCGTACCGTTTTTTGGTACCGTTTCATAAGGGTACCTAGCACATCAAAGGGTGGAGCTAAACTCACTGCTGGACCTTGATTGGTTGACTAAAATCGTCACTTTTGCGTGACGCAGTGGGATCCCCTTTACTCGTTCTTATCTGCTGTCTTTGAGTTTATTTACATTGATTTATTTACATCACAAAACACATTTGTATTTTATAATTTCACACAGACAGTAGTCATTTCTCTATAGATGTTCTTTTCTGTTCTTGTGGACTTGCTCAAAAACATGCACATTTTCAAAACATTACTGTTATTGTGTCATGAAGTGTAGTTTTAAGAGTTTTCAGTGTCCGCTCAGAGCTGAGGGCTAGTCCCTCTGACATTTGTCGCTGGCTCTGACGTCTCTGTAGTGATTAAACATGATGTTCAATTCATTTTGGGTAACGTTTTATTTAACAGGCATTCGTGGTCTCATGCATCTTTTTTTTTGTTCCTGGTCATATAGTTTGGGCTATACACTTTATACATGTATACTTTTGCCTTTATTTCCTGTTAAGCTTCTTATACTTTTATAAGGGCTATTATTGTTCATTAACCCTAATCACTAACCATACAGTAAGTATATGTAGTTAATTAATATTAGTCGGTACTTAAATGTATAATTACTCTGTTATTGTAATTGTCTACCCTCAGTACAATTAAATTGGCTAAAAAACCTTTCTGGTTTTCTAGAGGAGGAATCAAAGCATATAAGCGAGCTAGATGCAGCAAACCGCAGGCTTCAGAAGGAGCTGGAGGAGGTGAAGAGCAATCTCAGAGAGAAAGAGAACAACCTGAGAGCCTCAGACCAGCAGAAAGGCTGCTACGAACAACAGCTCCACAGCACCGTGTCCAGCCTCGACAACATCATGAAGGAACTACAGGGCGTTTTATCACACGTATGAACCTTTATTTCTCTCATCACTGTAAGAGCAGAACTTGTGAAACCGTAGAATATGGGTTAAATAAAGAGTTTTGTTTTTAACGCAGGGTGACTCTTCAGATGACCGTGACCAAAAAACTCAAGCTAATGGTTCAGACGAGTGAACGTCCCTCTCCAGCTCATCCACATCCAGTCTCCCTTCGCATGTGTAAATAAGCTGAAAACTAACACAATTCTAAAGCTAATTTTATTTTCAGCGTTTTTTGGGCTTCTGTGTACAAAGTTTTAATGACAGTGGAGGTAAACTCTCCTTTCCTCATGATTCTATATTTGAAAACAAATATTTGATTTTGAAAAGAATTCTTCAGAATCAAATGATTACACTTAGCAAGTTCTAATTAAGATTTATTTGTTTGATTTGTGTAAACGGCTTTTGGTTGTTGATCCGTTTAAGCGCTTTTTTTTTTTTTTTTCAGAAGTTGCTAACACCTCATTTTAACACGTCTTGCTATATCAGCATATTTCATTGTTGAAATAATACATGACTTGTGCCAGTATGTGACTTATTAGCAGAGTTTATTTAGCAATAAAAGTGTTATTTATGTTTAAATCAAATGTTAGAAACAGCGATTAGGATTTTATTAGGGCCTATGTGAAGCTGCTTTCTGATATCTTTCTTTGTTCCGTGACAAACAGTGATCGAAAAACATATTTTGTTCGAATGTCTTTTGTTTGTTTTGGTCACATCTGAGCATGCATCTAAATTAGCGCATGCATATCAACTTGATTTCTGAATATTCTTTTTTTTTTATTTGATTTGATCTTGATGTTTCGTTCTGTGATCTCTGTGTAATCCTACCAGGGTAGCTTTGTGTGAATGGGGCCATGTTCTTTGTCACTTCAAACAAAACCAAGGCAGTTACCATGTTAAAGATGCACAGGCTTGATTTGACTGAGGTCTCGGCTACTTCATATCAGAGTGATTGTAATGTGCGAGTCAGATACTGTGTGTTTTTCCAGTAGTTTGTTTTGCTGGAATTGTTTGGAAGGCAGTGAATTATTTTTATGTTTTTCCTGTTGTTAGCCCACTTAAGAAATGGTAAGAGTGGGTGGTTTCTGCTGAGTGTAAAGAGCCAAACCTGATAAAAATGAGCCCATGGCAGCCAAGTGCATATTATTTTTCTATTCTGGATGTACTCTATGGTTGTCCTGGTTAAAGAAAAAATAAATAAAAATGCATCGTTTTAACATTTCGTTCATTTAAATTTTGAATTTCCCCAATTGTTTTGAATTTACAGGGGTTTTGGCAATTTTGCTATGCCATTTCCCCCCAGTAGATGGCAACATTTGTTTGAACCGGAGGGATTATGCATGCACTTTTTATGAGGGAAAACAAGCAATGGGTTTAATAAACAAATATTCTTCTTGTCACAGACTTTTTGAATTTCTTGTAATAACCGTGTAAAGTGTTTCAATGATTTTAGTTTGATTGCTGGATGGTTTTCTCTGAATAGGGTGAGTTGGTGTATTTCTATATCAGTAATGTACTAGCAGTGACAGTGACACTCTTTATTTCTTTAAGGACAGATACTATTTTTGTTCGTGTTGCTGCATTGCCCATTTTGTTTTGCTGGTTAATAGTTTGGGTGCTTCCAAAATCATAAGCTTTTTATATAGTGGGAAATGTAAAAATCTATTTAAACAGTTTGAATGAGGACCCAGGAGAGGAGTTTTGACATTGTAGGTAACAATAAAGATCAGTGCAGTATGTCCAGATTAAATACTACCTGCATGCATTCTATATATAAAACATGCTTTTTTTAAACCGTTGTAAAATAACCCCTTATTCAAAAGATTTTGGAAGCAGTCTTAGTTTATTCCTATTAATAATTTATTATATAGACATGATAAAGCGCTAGGGCCGTTTACATGCATTTTTTCCAATTGAATGCAAAATGGAGTGTCGTGAAAAATAAGTAGACATGTTTTGCACAGACCTAAGCTAAGACTTTCAATGGACTGCAACTGAACAGTCTAAGGGCCAGGGATCAGTTTTACCATGGATGAACTTTTCTGCAGCTCTGGAGTGATTAGTCACATGGCATTTACACGTGGTGTTTAGTAAAAAAAAAAAAGAAACAACAGGGTTGCCAGGTTTTCGCAGCAAACCCCGCCCAATTCCTACTCAAAACTATTCCAAAAGCCCAATCACTTTTCAGGGAGATTCGCAAAAAAAAAAAATTGCATTCAGGTGGGGTAAAATGCATGTTTGTCAGTGGAGTTTCCCAGATTAGCCAAGGGCTAAATATCATGCTGTTGGGGTCGCTTCAACCCGCAGACATCAAGGAGCGTTAAAATAACCCAGTTTTGCAGGGGAATTGTGGACTTGGCAACACCTCTCTGTATGCAGAACTTGATGGCCACAATGATATATTGAATGGGAATGATAAGATCCAGCAAATCATAACATGTCCGTTTAGGTCTAGGTGTGGTCACATTAGCAACATTTTAGAGAAAATTGTTGGTCCATTCTCTGTTGTTAGTCACATAGCGATATTTCAAACACTGCAGAAGTCACTTTTAAACCAAGTAGCTTTTTGCAAATTTGTGGGACCAGCTTGGTCTTTTTGCAAAATGTGCTGGCAGAAGTCCCTTGTATAAAATCCCAGATTGCATAGATTCCAATTAAAATGATTTTGCCCATGACAATACACAGAGCAACAATAAATGTAGCTTTACATTTAAGAAATTTG
Organism: Enteromius paludinosus; assembly: GCA_032361165.1. Taxonomy (NCBI): domain Eukaryota; kingdom Metazoa; phylum Chordata; class Actinopteri; order Cypriniformes; family Cyprinidae; genus Enteromius; species Enteromius paludinosus. Next base: position 6,711,962 of record JAUMHQ010000070.1, read on the forward strand.
TGAAAATTTAGATTACATCACTTGCTCACCAATTGATCCTCTGCAGTGAATGGGTGCCGTCCATCCCCTGTTTTCCTCTCACATCAAAATCCACCAACATATTTGTTTAGGGCAGTTTTGCTGTTTTTGCTTGTTAACGGTGCTTGGCCTGTGCATATTTCCCAGTTGTAGAAGGGATACAGCTCAGACTGGACACGGACAATGAAATGAATTGTCTACCTGTTAGATTGTGTTTTATTAACATCTACCTCAACCCTAAACCTACCCCTTACAATAATAGATATAGTAGTTATTGTGCAGTGTGACAAAAAAAAACAACAACCTTGTATTGATACGTCCATACACGATACCCATAACCATATGTCTCTCATGTTTCAGTCAAGACTGTCAGCGGAGAAAGCAATATTATGAACAGACCGTTTTTTACCCAGAAGCAATGGCTTGAGGTCTGGACTCTCATTCTGACGCCACCTATTCACTGCAGAAGATCTGTTGGTGAGCAAGTGATGTAATGCTAAATGTCTTCAAATTTGTTCCAGTGAAGAACCAGGTAATTTCAGGGGATTGAATTTGATCTATGACTATTTTAGTGAGTAACTCCTGTCTATCAACACTTTTAGAGGGTTTCTCCAACTGTGTTCCAAAGCGTTTAAGGGTACGGAAATACACGGGGGTTAATTGATTAACCACTAAATTTAAAATTTGGGGTGGAGTAACCCTTTAACTACAAAAACCCACAATAACATGAGCACCAGTCAGGTTTAGGGTCCATCTCTTGTGATTCTTCACATTGCAACACTGTATCTGGCCCAGGTTCAGTCGGCAGGCCAGCTGCAGCAGCAGGAGCGGGCGGTGTTGTGAAATCAAAGCCGGTGCAGGTAAACCCACTCTTTCCCTGAGACAGAGGGCCTTTGTGCCCCCACCTTCCCCCTGCAGTCTGGCTAACACTCACACACTAGAGAGCCATGGTACAATCAGCTTCTCTTTCCTTCAGAGGGCTGGGCAACACTCTCACACTGGACTCGCGAACAATCGCCTTATTCGCTTTTTCTTCTCTTGGGTGGAGAGTTTGGTTGCATCTGTTAAAGGAGCATTTGAGATTATGTTACGACTCTCCCCTCATCTAACAATCCCTTCTCTCTCTAAACAGCGAAGTTTACTAATTTTCCTCGGAACGAAAACTGCGACTTTCTTGGCAAATGTGTGTTTAAACGATCGGTGAAGGTGTTGATCGTAGATGTTTCACCATTACTCCTTTTGTTTCTGGAAGGCTCCTGTTGTCTGCCGTTGCTGGGTGGCATATAGAGGCTAATGTTTCCCCTTTGTCTGAGGTCAGACCCATTATCCCCTCATCTCTGTCTTGAGTTGTGTGTGTCTGTGCTGACGTTCTCCTTCCCTTCCCCCTGTTTTCGCACATAGCTTTGTTTCAGAAGACCCCACACTTTGTGCGAGCCCCTCTGCTCCTCCTCCTCACACTATCACTCTTTTCATTGCTCCTGCTGTTAAAAGTCTCAACGCCTTCAACAAGTCGCTTGTGCTAAGGTGTAATTATCATGACAATGGAATGCGGTCTCTGGGGACTTTGTGACAGCTTTTCATAACATGTCATGCTTCTCTGTTTTTGTTATTATTTGCTTGACTTCTTGGAAATATAATTGACTTTGTGGCTTTAGACGTGGAAAAAGAGGAAGCGTACAAAGAGTGTTTGCTGACATGTACAAAACCATTCAGAAGTTTAGGGTCAGTAATGAATTTGTACTTTTATTCAGAAAGGAGGCCTTACTGATCAAAGTGACCCTAATTGTTACAAATTAATTTTACTACAAATAAATGTTACAATTTTCCACGAGTCATGAAAAATGTATTGCGGTTTTCACGAACAATATTAAGCAGCAATGCTTTTTTGCTATTAAGATGTTTGATATTTGACATTGACAAGAAATGTTTATGTAAAAGAAAACCAGCATATTAAATTGATTTCTAAAGAATCGCAGGAATTCTTACATAAAATATATATATTGTATATAAATACAAAATGGTTATATTTTATTGTAATAATATTTCACAATATAATTATTTTTACTGTATTATTATTAATATTTTTTAATTAAAATGCAGCCAAAAACATTTAAAACATTTAAAAATCTAAAAAATGTTCACATTTCCTTTTTAACCTATGAGCAAAGTAACTGGCTTCATCCTGTTTAACCTGGGTAGCTTTAATAATAGAAATGTGAAATATGTAGCAAAAGTCTTTTTAAAATTTTAGGTTTTTCTGTGGTCATATTTTTACATTTGGTTTGCCTTCTTATCAATATCGTTGCCTGCTTATCCATAAGCATAAGTTGCACAGATGACATGCAGTCTCATGGATATTTTGAAACAATGATTGAGAGACATCGTGTTTAGATTCAGTAGTCGCTCAAAATCTCAAAGCTTGCATTACTTTCGAATGATTCATTTAAAAAGGATTCATTCATAAATTGGACTACACGTGTTGCATGCTTGGTGAAGAGTGGCACCACTAAATCACCACTTCAATGCAATATTCTCATACCATGTGGAACCCATCTTTGAATACCACTCAAATAGGAATCTGCTTCTCTTTATTTCTTCACTTGATCGGGCACATAACTGGCAAAGAAACATGAAACCGGCCCTCTTATATGATGCTTTAAGTCTTTAACCTTCGAAGGGCATCTGTGCCAGTGGCATCATATCAGCTGCCAGGCCCTCCAGTGTTTGAGAGGCGCTTGTATGCAGTTCTTAGTCAGCTGGACTACCCCAGGGACAAGCAAAGTGGAGCAGTTGTTGAGGAAATTATCCTTTTTCCTGGCTCTAAGGCAAGGGAATACTGGGTTACAGTGTGAGAAACCTGTGCGTTTGTGTTTGACTGGCTCGTTGGCATCTCCCAGAGGGAACACCACACCCTTGTGTTGTCTGACATGAGGTACCTTGATTTCTTGTTCTAATACCTTCTCAAGAGGTGACTCTGTTAGTCATTTCATTAGTTTAGGTACTGTGTGTTTTTATATATTACGATCTTATGTCTTAACATGGGAGATATAGTAGATTGTGTAAAACATACTTTGTGTTATTTACAAGAACTTTTCCGCCATGTATGTTTCAGTCTATACACCAGGCAACAATGGAAACAAACACAGGAAAACACAACTCCTTTCCTGCTGGTCGCTAGGCTGATTTTGAGCGTCACTGACCATTTCTCAGTCTAAACAGTCCTAAGTAAGCAATTTTGTACAATATAAACCCACTAAATAAACCCAACAATGAAGATTCGCCATCAGACACACACTACCAGAAGTCTCTTGTGCTCAGGCTGCAGTTATTGGATCAAAATACAGCAAAAACTATAACACCGTGAGATGTTATTACACATTAAAGGTGTAATGTATTTTAAATGTAATTTATTCCTGAGACAGAAAACCCTGAGTATCCACACGATCCTTCAAAAATGATCCTAATTCGCTGATTGGAAACTTTTTTATGATTTTTCAACGTTGAAAATAAAATTTCATGCACAATTTTGGATTACTCGATCTTTTTAAACATTATAAATGTCTTCACTGTCACCTTTGATCAGTTTACTGTGTTCTCAGTCAAACTTTTGTAATTCATACGGTCAGCTTAAAATGAAGATTTAAGACAAAGCACTTTATATATTTGTATCTACCTCATCTAACCGCTTTAAAACATGTCTGGAGTCTCTTGTGATACTTAAATAAGACGTCTGTGCATTTTAGTGTAATCCTACACTGCACTGACCCGGATATCTCCCTCATTGATGTGAAAAGCACTAACAGGAAGTCCGAGGGAGGCAGTTCCTGCATGGATGTAGTCACCCTGGTGCAGGGTCACTGGAAGCAGCAGGAGTCCTTAACATACCAGCATTCACCTAAGAAACCTCTAATACATGCTACCTTTGAAGTTGGATTTTACAAGACATTAGGAAGGCTGATTGTTCCTTGCGGTGTTTTTTTTTTTTTAAAGAATTCTTCATGAAAGCGAATGGCTGTCAATGACTGGACACTAGTTATGAGGTGACAGATGATACAGCACAGAAATCTGAGATACGAGATAAAACTTTATTTGAATTAAACATTCGACGCACTGTGCAAACCCCTAATAACAGACATTATTAGATGCACCTGCAGTAGAGCCTGTGTGTGTTCCTGTCTTGCTGTACACCCTACAATTACTCTCACTCTACTGTGAACATCACCGTGTTCAGGAATATGTTTGTTTAACAGCCCTTTAGAGTTGGGAAGAATTTTGTGTAGCTCTGGTCTACTTTCTGTATCTGAAGACATCTGTGGTGTTTCTGAGCTAAATTTATCTTGACATCAAATAAAATATTGGGTGACACTTTATATTAAGGTGCCTTTGTTGCACGTTACATGTACTTACTATGATAATAACGGTAACACTTTACAATAAGATGTCATTTATGAATGTATTAATTAACATACGCTACATCTATTACAATTGTATTGTTCTTTGTTAATGTTACTTAATATAAATGCAATAGTTCATTGCTTGTTCATGTTAGTGCATTTTAATAATGCATTAGTAAATTCTGAAATTAACATTACTAACGTTAACTAATGAACCTTATTGTAAAGTGTTACCATAATAACAATTATGCATAATTACATGCAAGTAACTGTAAGACTGTAAGTCTAGCCATATAGAAAGTACACATTATTAGTAGCACTTAAGTGTATAATTACACAAATATAAGCACAAATTATAATAAAATCACAATAGAATTGGCCTTTTGATTTATATTGTATCATTTTCAATGTCTTCCGTGTCACACACATATTTACATATTTACCTTTTTTGTTATTAAAATAATTGACCTTATAAATAGTTATTTAGCCTGAGATCCTGTCTAATTAAGCATTCATTTGCCCAACCAGTGCCCTTATTTGGCTTAATATATGGGCAAATCTCAGAACTGGAGAAACATAATTTTCTTAAAAATTCTTCCTTCGATTTTTTCATAATAAATAAAATGTCACACACACACAAAGCAATAAAATTTGCTCAGTCAAAACCTCATTTCGATGAAACGCTCTCAATTGATTTTTCTGTGACGTCTAATGGAATTCTTAACTGCCTTTTATACATCAGCTCACACCATAAAGTTTTAACAGGAAGCAGTGAAGAGTGTCTTTGATCTGGTTTACTGCAGAAGGGTACATGTGCACTCATAATGAAAGAGTAATGAAGGAGTCACGTTTCAATCTGAAAAAGGAAAATCACTGTCAAAGCCAAGGAAACGGATTAAATGTGACTCTAACAACTTTATTTTTGCAATTTGTAAATGTTCTAACATCACACTTTAGGCTATACTATTTTCAAGTGTGTGTTTGTTTTAAAATAATAGACCAACAATACTCACCAGTCCATTAGCTCTAGTGGTAATTTACTCCATTTCATCCCCCTGTGGACACCTAAACTTAACAAAAACCTAAAATCCTTCTGAAAAGATAATGAAACATCAGTGAAGACAGAATTGCAAAAGCTTTGGTGTTGGGAATATATGGGAAAAAAGGTCCCTCCATTTTTAACAATTTTAACAAAACTAAATCAAAAATCGTGTTTTTTTTCATTGTGCATTAATCTCAATCAAACTACATTTGGGTTATTTTAATTTGGTTTAAAAAACTTATAAATAAATAATAATAATAATAAAAAAACAGTAAACTCTTCACTAAACACACACACAAATCTAAAATGCATTATGAAATATATGCTTTCTTTTAAAAAAGCATATGGATTCTGGTTCTGCTGAATTGGTTGCCTACGTATAAAAGCTTTGAATCAAACTGACCTTGGAGAAACTGGATATATACAAAGAAAACGACCAATCCTGATGTGGTTGTGGTCAGAACAGATGCTTCGACTCATGTTAAAACACAGATGCATGAAGACACAAAGTCTTATTCATTGAACATGAGGACTGACAGGGGTCTTTAAATGCGTTGTATGGCAATCTTCCAAAGAGTGTGCGGTCATGCACGTCTACCTTTAACATGATTTATTGTGGGAAGAGGGAATGTATTCTTTACATACACAGAGGAAACACTATATCCTGTTCCACCGCTAGACCTTCGCCCTATGGTCATACTTACATTTCAGCCACCTTTTGATCCGTCTGTCATATGTTAGTCCTTCAGGTTTGATTTCAGTCCATTAAATATGAGGCAAAGCATGAGCTAAAACTTTGTACAGGATTTCAGATGTCAAAATTATTTCTTGAATTTGGGCAGGTTTCAAAATAACAGTTTGTCTATAGAAAAATGTGTTAATGCGTAAATAGTTACGCTCACCACATTTGCATATACCCGCCCATGCTTACCATTCAGAAGGGTCGATGTGCAATCTCAGAACA
>JAUMHQ010000070.1:6718479-6745506 GCA_032361165.1 Enteromius paludinosus
ACATACCTTCTATGTACATATCAGAGAACAATTTAAAATATTCTCTCAATGCATTCTATGGCACCTTTAAGTGAAAAAAGCAAAAGTGTGTTTTCTTTATCAGAGGTTATCATACACTGTTCAAAAACACACAAAGTTATATTTTCAAACTTAAACGTAAATCACAAATTGCATCTATTGCTAACAGGCTTTTCACATTTAAATGTCAATAATTCATACAATTTATACATTTAAATATCTGTTGGCCAGATCAATGCACTGGGTTAATATTCAATGTTATATTTAGTCTGTTTTAATCATTAGTCTATAATGGTGTGTTTAATGGCAGGTTCTGTTGTGACATTTTATGTAAGCATTCTGTGTAACCAAAAATGTAAGACAACAAGCCTTGAAATACTGACTGGAATAAAAAACTAAACTCAGTTTCTTCCCTCCATATTTAGCCCCATGCATGTCTGTATCTCTGTACTTGTGTTCTGTGTAGCACCTCTGGTCTAGGAGGAATGTTATTTCACCTCTATGTGTACTGCATACGTGTATATAGCAGATGCAGTACACATAAAGACGGCCGTGATTTTAACGGTAATGCTACAGTAAAAACCCCTTAAATGGTTAATGGTAAATTCCTGTAAAATGTACAAGGAAACACTGTAAACTGACATTCCCCGAATCTTACATTTTGTTTGAATTTGATGTTTTTTTCTTTGAAATAAGTGTTTCTTCTTAGTTTTTTTGTATCAGTTATGTTTATTAGGGTTGTATTTTACATGTAATCTTGTTAAATTAATTTTTATTGCACATTTCAGTGCAATAATTCTTACCATGACGGGGTTTAGTGTGTCAATGACACTGAGCACCCTCTATATATGTTACTATTTAAAAGTGTCTTATGATGAGCTTTGGTTCATCATATGACTTTCTCATCACCACCTGCAATTGGTAGGATTTAGTGTATTACTAAATTGGTATATTAACATTATAACAGTATGATATTACAGTTTATTATAAGAAATTACGGTATTAAACTGTAAATTTAACATAGCTGTAACCGTAAAACAAAAAATATTGTTACCGTATTTTTCACGGTTTTATTCTGGAACCACAGCTGCCATTTTTACCGTATATTTTACGGATTTGTTTTTTTTTACAGTATGTCGTTGAAGTGACAATAAAGCTTTTTTGACTTTGAAAATGTAAGGTATATTATATTGATTTTGCATGTTTGCTGCTGAAACAGAAGCAAAATCATTTGCTCGTCACAGTTGCTTGATGTTGTGGTGGTGTAAAAAAAAAAAATCTCTGCATAAAGCGTCACATTAACCAGGGGCCTGTTCCATACAACAAGTTTACCAAATAAGCCAGGCTTATGGCAGATAGTCTGACTTATTTTAATACAAATTAACTGGCATTAAGTCAGACTAACTGAAACAAGCCTGGCTTATACTCTAATCTTGGTTTATGGAACAGGCCCCAGCTATTTTCCTGCTTGTTTGCTACCTGTAGATTCTTTTCAATGGCAGTCCAGACGCGAACACGCCCATTTAATTAAAGAAGAGTTTTGATTGGTGCGCTGCTGCGCGCCTCCCCTGCGTCAGTTCGTCAGCAGCGGCGGTTGCCTTGGGAGCGCAGACACCAAAGTGCACACATGCAGTCTAGGCGTCCTGCCCTCCAGAAACGTGACACACTACAATCGATGGATTAATGCGAACCGAATGATGAGGCCTTATTCCTGAGACTACATGTAGACTGAGATTCATTCGAGGGCAGAAATGTCTGTACAGCACCGCTTGGTCCAACTGTCAGCCGCGTCGCTCGCGGTTGTGCTCTGCCGCGACGAGGACAGCAAATACAGCGCGAGCGGCACCAGCGGACAGGATGTGTTTGCGGACTTTAAATCGCAAAATTCGCGAAGCTTTTGGAATAAAAGACTCGTGAAAGCGGTGTCAGAGGTTTCCTTCCAGGGATGGCTGGAGAACTCCGTGCTTCTTGTCCAGGGCAATGCCAATAACTTGGAGGTGTTGAGGGAAGCGTGGATGCGCCGGGCGCTGAGGTCGCCCAAAGGATACATTATCAAAGCAGTGGGTAGGTGATCAGCATTTGGCTGTTTTGAGATAGTCAAAAGGCTTTGTCTACAGCCCATGTAATGGCCACACTGCAGGTTTACCTGAATTTGATCAGAACCAGTGCATTGCATAAAAGCAAATCTGAGGAAGGCTTTGGATATCAATATTTCTTGATGAGTGACATGGCCAAATTTGTAGAGACCACTTAGGATCCTAAAAATGACAGGTCCAGTACTTCTAATTTATTATATTTTATTTTTAAGGCATGAGCTTTAGTTATTTCAAAGATAACTAGTAAAGCTTTGTTCTAATTGAAACAATATATAAATATTTGACAAAACCTTTGTCTGCATTAAGAATAGCAAATAAAATGATAAACACATATATATAAATGGACGGATGGAATAGAAAGATAGACCCTTATTAGTGTGCATGTTTAAGAAAATCACTTATTTTTGTGAAAAGGCACATTTTTGTTCAAGTCATATGGAGTAATGCTGAAGAGTAATGCTAGAGTTAATTCATGTGGATTCAACAAAAACGTTTTATCTTTTTAAACATTTTTTTGAAACCTTTTCTGAAGATTATGATGAATTTGCATTAAAAAGTAAAAAAATATATTACTGAATGTTCTAAAAAAATATATGACATCAGCATTAATTTCTCAGAACTTGGCATGTGTTTTAAATTTGTAAATGATTTTTTCCTTTTTATTAACTCAAAGATCACAGATGTTGACAGATTTCATTAGAAAATGAAAATATAACCTTCAGTGGTGTACCAAGACATTTTCCCAGCAGATCTCTATAGGGGTCCGCTCTATAGGAGATCCGCATACTTCACTGTCCTCATGAATGCCTCTTCCTTCTTCTGTCTCACTGAAAAGGTCCCTGGATTGTTTTTCCCAAGCTATAATAGAAAACCACATAATTTGAGTTCACTCTAGAAGGTAGCCTCTTAACCTAACCTGACCAACAATTCCCTTTGAGACCTCGACTTGCTTTAGGCGTAACAGTGTGCGTGCAACATAAGTGCATTATTTCCAGATGACAGGAAATATGATTTCTGTGGAGCTGTGTAACCCCGCTCTCTCCCCTGACTCAATCCTCAGCGCTCAGTTTCAGCCGAAGTGGTTAACTACCAAGAAAATGGGGCATCTTGATTTGGTGTGGCTACAGAATTCATGTTGGTTATTATTGTGTTTTGATTGGGGATGGAATTGTTGAGGTGACAGACCTTTTGTGACCGTGTGGACTAGTGTTGCCTCAGGTGTCGCTGCTTCTGGGAGGCGTCTGGTTTGCCTACTGCAAACACCAAGCAGATTGTAAGAACCGCCATTTGCTCTTGGCTTGCTGTCACAAGCGATGAAGGTGCATGTTAACACACAGTGTGTAACTAGGGCATTGTTCAGCTAGGACCACACAATAATGTCACTGAGAGAATCACTCATTTCATTTTCAGTCACAAATACAAAGCACTTTCACACATCACAAAAAAATGGCCGCTGTGGTGACATAGGCCCATACCCAGTGTCTTTTGTAATTTATTACCCATTCACTAGATCGCATAGTGCTGAGTTATGTCCTTTATAGTTTGTCCACCAGCCGGGTTTATAGCTTGGCCACTGGAGCCGATGTCCCTTGTTTTATTCTCAGGGTGGTACCAAATAGTTGTTTTATTCTAGAGACGGTGCAAGGACATTGTGTTGGCAATGATTTAGGTCTGGATTGATGAAAATATTGGAATGATATATAACTGTAAGTAGCACCTCCAAGATCTTTTTCTTTAGAAGTGACACACTTTCAGTGCTTTGAATACTTGCAGTGTTTTTCTAGGCCTGTGTTTAGTCAGCAGGAAAGAGTTAGTGGCTGTGATTACCCATCAGCAGATGGGATGATGAATGAGTCTGCCTCCCTCTCTGTCCTCTTGATTATCAATGTATACATTAAGTGAAAAGACGGATTGTTCATGCGGTCCGCTGGTCTTTTGACCCTTTCAGCTCAAATTTTAAGGCTTGTCTTTTGGGTTCTCTTTAAAATGTAGTAAATACATTTCTATACATAACAAGCCACTATTTTAATAACTAAAAAAAAAAGGTTTTGTTGTCATTTTCCCACATTCATGTATTTCTAAACCCACATGCCCTTACTAATTATTAATGGAGCATAAAATATTCACCTCATGTTTTTATGAAGCCTGCATCTATGTCCAGAACCAAAAATGCCATGTTGTTTAAGCCAAAACGGCAATGGACCAGTTTATAGATACAGATATGGTTCATTTTTATTTTTGACAATCTCTGATTACTATGAACTACCATTTTCTTTTGGGAAGAGGAGGATAAAAATGGCATGTTCCATGGAAATAATAACAGTATACGGGGTTGGGGTTGGTAATGGTAAAAGGATAAGAAAATCTTGAACTGAAACTTGGTTAAATAGGCAGAAAGGGCTCAGACACTTCTGTCTTTGGCTGGTATCCTTGATCTACAGAGAATTTTTCATGCATCGTTGATCAGTGAAGCTGTTTAAAACCGGAGGTATAGAAATAATGTTTGGTGACTGTAAAAATCATTTGCAGAAACAAGAAATTCAAGGCTGCCTCACCCTTGTCTGCCTGACTGTTGAAATCTGAGGTGCTAACAATGGCTGTCTGAAGTCTCTGCATTATTGAGGAGCTGTGGATCATGGCGTCATACTCAAAGGGGTATAACATCTAAGTTCTAATGAGGTGTTCAATAAGGTTAAGCACAATTAACCTCACAGATATTTTCAAAAACATACTATGCCATCTGGTTTAGCTTAAGTATTTATCAGCTGGACCGTGGTTGTTAGTTCACATTCATGCTATCTTCATACATAACTGTGAAAATATACATGTGCCTCTAACAAAGTAACCTGATTTGTTGGAGGTTTATGCAATGTAGACTACATCTCTTAGATCTCAGCTCATTAGCCGTGACATGGCGTTGTGCAGGACTCTTTTATCCCGAGGTCAACACCCCGTGGTTCTCATGCATTGAAAGCTGCCCTCTGGTTAACAAGGCACCAGAGGTCATTGCTCCCCAGCACTTTTCTCAAAGATGTCATTGCTGACCACAACACTTCCAGGTGTGCACCGTAAACAGAGAAGGCACAGTTCAGCCAACATGTGTTTATAAAAGAACAAAAGCTTTCTTATTTCCGTGAAAGCATATCTTTATGTAACTTGAGGAAAAACGTAATAAAAGCGAGAAAGAAATTTAAAAAAACATTTGTAAGAGTAGCATGCGATATCATCACATGACTTAAGGATAAACACTAAAATAACCAATGTTTGGTACCCAGAAAACTATTATAATGTATTAAATATAAAAAAAGAGAATACAGGATTTATATTTTTATAACAGACACATAAAGAGCTACTGTAATTTTGGACTTTATTGAATTTAACTTTTTCATCACAGCCAGAGATTTCAGGATAAACATGTCAGGTATGCTTATTTATTTAAAAAGCAAATTATCTAATCCATTTGGTCAGAATAAAAGGGAGACATATGCCGTGTACATGCCCAGTTCTGGAAGATAAAGGTGGAGCTGGATCAGGTTTCTAAGAAAGCAACCAATGGAATGTTTTTCAAGATAGCCAAACACCCAAACCAAAGTCTGCTTGAGCACCCATGCATTTCAGTCTCCTCCAGTTCTTACCCATTGGAATTGTGTATATTTTATCCATCAGCGTAGCTAAACAGCCCTGACTTACGCTTTAGTCCTAAAACACTCTCTCTCATAGAGATCTTCTCTTCCCTTCTGTCTGCTGAAGCTAAATGCATCTCTTCCCGTGACTCCCAATTATCTCAACATCCAAAAATTCAAGCTGTCCATCCAAATGCTGTCTAAATTTTCAGCTTGAGAAGTCACTATTTGTTTTGAACACATGTGAGTGTGTGTTGGCTTGTGGGTTTTTTCTATGTGCATGAATGGCCCGGAGATATTTCGTCATGTCTCCTTGAACACAGCTGACATGGATTTCCCTTTATCCACCCTAATAGGAAGGCATCATACTATATGTTTCAAATTTTGGCCTTTGTCTTAAAGTATGTTATATACTTCTTTCAGCATCCTTTTCTATTAGACAGGAAGAGGATGAAATCTGAACTAGATGACATATTTATGTAGTTTACAGCCAGGTGGAGATCTAGGCCAGTACAAACAAATGAAAAGATTATCCTGCTCTCCTGCCGTTAAACATTGCAGCTAATGTGTTTGCAATTAGAGGACAGGTCTCATATGTATATTCCTCTTGCTAAATAATGCATTTCCGTTCCAAAAATGATGTAAATGGTATATTCTTGAGTAGACCTGACTTGACTAATCAATTTCCATGCTCCTACTTGTAACAGTCTTTTGGCATTAAAGCTGTTGCAACGTAGATTAAGCCTCGATATATGTGCAAGGCCTCCAAATGTAAGGTTAACAAACCCAAAATCTGATGTAGCTCAGCCATGGTCAGAGGAAATAGTTCTCATCTGGTGGAAATTACAAGCATGGAACTTGATTAGCAGTGTATGAATGCTGTTAACTGGCTCCTTTACCTTCAAGCAGAAGGAATAGAGACCGAAACACTTCATATTTCTTCAAGCTAATAATAAATCTAAATCCTGGACATTCCTTGGGAATAAACACTTTATTATGATAGTCTATTTTAGACACTATAAGTAACTCTGTAACTACATGTCAACTAGCTAATTCTAATTAATTTGAAACTACATGTCTACTAACTCTCAGAGACTGTTAGGGTTAGGCATTTTTTTTTGTTTTTTGTTAGTATAAATAATCTGTAACGTTATAAATATCTTAGTACTGCCACTTTTGATTGATTTAATGCTTGCTCGAATAAATATTTTGTTATATGTTCTTAAAATACCTTCAAACCTTTGAATGGTAGTGTAGACATTGTTATTCCAAACACATCACTTTTGATGCTATATGATATTTGTTACTCTTACTCTATAGACGAAAGGTCTGAAAACATGAAGTTTTCCTGTGACAGGTAACACGGCCTGTTTGCATCAACTTCAAAAGAGTCCCTAGTCTTTTGGCTTGAAACTTGAGAGATGCTGCCAATTGATAATGACCTCCTTTCAGGAGACCTGATACAGCATGCTATGGACAAAACATTATTCTCTTCAATACAGCACAGCGAGCTGGTGGGGCTTTCAGAACATGTTTACATGAACGTCTTTGTGACTTCTCACAAAGTCAAAATATTGGCTTAGTCACTCATTTTCGTTGTAAGTTTGTCAGTGTCAATCACTGAAACGGCTGTACCTACTGAACACATACCATTTGTTTAAAATGACAGCATAAACGTGGAGCTGTATTTCGTCAGCATTGTTATCAGCGTGAAGCAGTTTCTTCAGTTAATGAGTTCACAAGATCACATGGTGTCATGAAGAATGTAAACATAGTAAAATGGCTTTTTAATCAGTCTAACAAATCCGCAAGAGTTCATCCATCATGCCTGCGTGGGAGGATTGGTAGAAGAACTTAATTTTTCCGTAGGAACATTTGACACGGTTAACATTTTAAAGACAGGTGTTTCATTTAAAAACTACACCAGACACCTTCTGTGAGAGGTGTGTTAACAATCGAGAATGTTAGTTACTGGCTGAAAGGGATATATGTTTAGGGCCTCTTTGGATTTATGGGCCTTTTTTAACTTGTAAAACCTTCATAGTAAAAGGTGTAACCAGGAACCATAGATGCATCGCCTTGTTTTTGACCTCTATGTGAAAATGTAACCATGCATGCATAATTTTTTGGCGGTAGAGTGTCGTGTTTCAGGTGCACTTTAAGAGGGTGCTGTTGGAGGTTGGGGTCTTTTAAAGTACCTCATAACTTCAGGTGGCTATGGGGCATGTCTGGAGATCTGAGAGACAGTGTGGTGCATAAGTGTGCATGTTCCTCTTTGCAAATTGCTTTTAAGACTGTATTTTGTATGTGACTAAGACTCTTCTAATTCAAACATTAATTCTCTTCTATTGGGAAGTCAAAGTGTGCTTGAAGTTTGTACCATTCACTCAATCCAGTTTCCTTGAACCATGAACTTGAATGTCTTAAAAAATGCCTCTTGACTTTCTAAGGTCACTCTGACATTTTTATCACTGAGCAAAGGGCACAAAAATGTCCAAATAATTGGGGTTTAAAAACTTGTAATATATTGTTACCACCATGTTACCTATTTCTTGTCCTGGTTAACCACAGATAACCCCTATATAATGCATTTTCTTTAGTTGGTCTTTAGATGGTTTTGTAAAAGACATGTTTGTATAGTAAAAAAAAAAAAAAGAAATCAGTTCATTTTTTCTTGATTTTGTCAGTATGTCATGTGGGGACAAAATGTTTAAAATTCTTCAGTGTACTTCTATTAATTTGGCTTTTAAGCACTTTAATTATAATTTAATATTTAATGGATGACACCTAGAAAAGCATATGATTTCAGCCACCCATGAAGCACAGAATTCCTAAAAAGTGGGTGTAACAACATGTGTGGCATTATCAAGTTACCTTTAATTCGCTTTCTTTTTCCCCCTGCCTGGATTGTTGTTGTTTTAGCCACTTAAGGTGGTTCAGAGAGGATAATGTA
The DNA here is from genome assembly GCA_032361165.1 of Enteromius paludinosus. NCBI lineage: Eukaryota > Metazoa > Chordata > Actinopteri > Cypriniformes > Cyprinidae > Enteromius > Enteromius paludinosus. The sequence continues at coordinate 6,727,170 of JAUMHQ010000070.1, forward strand.
AGTAATATTTATTAGCACAAGGACATGGGCACTGCAGAGCACCTTATATGTGGTGTATATGTGTGTTGCTTGAATCAACAAGCACGTTAATTACCTCTGTGGTTTTGTTCTGTGAAGTTTGACGCCCACAGCTGACCAAGTTGTTTTTAACAGAATCGCGAATAGTAGTTAAGTTAAGTTTGATTAAACTGTCTGCTTCTTTAATAAATTTTAATTTATTTCAGTTATCAGTTATTAAAAAAAGATTCAAATGCATTTATTGGTATTTTCCTAAAAGAGTTTTTAATTGACCAACTTTGATAATCAGCACTTAAAGTTGATTATCACAACCATATGTGTGGAAATTGATTATATTGATTTTCCCATTAATACAATATTATTAAATGTATAAAGAATGAAGATATTTCAGTATTTTGTTGATCTTGTAGATCATGTTTTAATGTCTAAAAATGTTAAGTAATATATTTTTATTTCATATTATGTTTTGTTTTCCATATTTTATGTCGAATTTATGATCGTCTTATTATTTTTCAAGTGATCTCACGGCCTTGTTTGTCATTTCAGTATCATGAAAGTGGCCTTTTATGACCTGCGTGATGAGCAAAATGTGTATTTGAGTAGCCATGTGCAAGGCATTCACATGTTATTTTCAAATCTTGTTTACTCAAATTAATTTATGCTTAAATGTCAACTGCTAGTTATTTTTCATATTCATTTGTATTTTAAAAATAAAGACCCTTCCTTGCCGTTGTTTGCAATGGGACATGGCTGCCATGGTATCTGGTGAGGTATTCCTGTGACAAAAGTCTTAATGTTGTCAGAACAGCTTCATGAAACAATGAGCCCTAAGTGTTTCCCTGGAGACAGGCATTAAGGGTACATGTGTCCTTAGTAACAACCACATGCCCACGTCAGCTCAATTGATTCTGGAACTTTCAATTGTTGTGCAAAACGTTTCCCACTTTCTCTCTGAAAAGAATATTTGAACTCACTTACAGCTAAAAAAGTTTTTACACCACTTCCCTGAAATTAAAGATGACGACAAGGATTGATTTATCTAGTGCATGCATCAGTCTTTCCTTTTTTCTTTTTTTAACACCTCTCAAACTACATGTGGTCAGAGACCTTAGACAGGATGTATCCTGTTTGAGACCCTAGATAGGATGTTTTTCCCATGGAAAACAGTGTCAAAAGTGGAAGTTTCAGTTTACTATTATTTCTGGGCTCCCCTACAACAAAGTAAATGGATTAGTTGCCAAGCACGCAGAAAGTCATACATTTAATGGGAACTCTATTAGTATGAATGAAGCTAAATGTGCAGGTCAGGAATAGGAGTGGCTCTTGTAAAACTGTCTATGCCTCTTTAATGTACTTTTGCAAATGTATATAAAGTAGTAATGCAGTAACAAGTTACAAACATGTGATTTTATTTCTTATTATTATTACTATTTTTTTTATTGTGTACATAGGAATCCTATAGCCAATAGACACTGGCAATAACAAGTTGTCCAAGTGCAGCAGTTACAAATGTTAACAATAGTGCCTGCAGAGAGTAAAAAGAGGCACACAAAAAGGCACCTGACATTTGATATGTGGCAAAAAAAAAAACCATGACTCACCGTATGTGATGTTTTCAACTGTACGTACTAGCTACATTATATGTGTTATGATAACATAATATGATTGGCCCTTTAGGTACTGATGAACTCTATGGTGGGAGTAGGTTTTACCTGGGATTTAGTTAATTAATCAACAACAAAATGGAAAGTGAGTACTGGCAAGTGTCCAACATTTAATGTAGTCATCCTTAGTTAATGATCTATACTTTGGCTCTATCCATGGTCACAGTTAGCCAAAAAAAATCGACTTACTTCTGATCAGTGGTTAAAAGTTTGAAAATGCATTAGATGCGGGCAATGCAATAAACAGCTATGACATGAATACTTGACTACTTATAAGTTGTTTGTTCCACAATATTTCCGCAATCAGCAAGTTTTAGTCTCTGATTGGTACTTGTCTACTTGCCTACAAGCAAACTATGCTTTAGGACACAGCTCTTCATTATCAAAGCAGACACTTTATTTGTGTTATTCTTTGTGTGGTATTGTCTCTCTCTCAGAGCTACAAAGCAGTCCAGAGATAAAAAACTTACTTGGGAAAAAAAACATTTCCAGGTTTTAGAAGAATTAAGTGAAATTCTTTGAGGAAGTTTTTTTTGAAGATTAGTTGCTCATATTTTCTCGTTGTGTTTTCGTCTAAATATTCCACCTGTAATAAATGTTTATTGAAAATCATTCAGTCTTGCGTTTTTTTTTTAGTTAAAATTTAGATTTCAGGATTATATTTTTTTCTGCCATGTCACATTGTATACTTAAGAGGCTCTTTGCCCATTAAATAATATTGTATAATCTATTATGTGTAAAAATGTGTATAAAATACATCTCTTAAATGACTACTTTAACAGACCATGTTCTATATATTTTGTTTTTCACAGGTGATCTGTCCCCTGTGCAGATGTCACCAATTTCCCAGTCTCAGTTTATTCCACTGTCTGAAATACTGTGCTCTGTCATATCAGACATGAATGCCACCAATGTGGTTGTTAATCAAGAGGCATTGATCAATCACATGATGAAAGCACACCCAGGTAACACAATAGTACATCATGTTTCACTTTACTGTGCTTACTTGTACACTACCTTATGGATTTTTTATTTTAATTAATATTCCTTATGAAACGGCTATATTCATAACAATAATATTTGTTTCAGGTATGACCATTCCCACCCAAGACATCCTGTACAGTGCTCTGGGAGCTCTTATTAAAGAGAGGAAGATCTATCACACTGGCGAGGGCTACTTTGTAGTCACCCCTCAAACATACTTCATTACCAACAACATGGTGAAAGAGAGGAATTGGTGGAGTGCTGGCGACAATGACCTGCCATCACCTCCTCCCATAACATATCTGGTGAGCAATGAGAGCTGCATGGACACCTCCACTGAGGTTCCTGCAATGGCCCACTGTAAGTCCTGTAGCTGCTTCACCCCTCCCTCCATTGTACCTCCATCTGTCCAAGATCACCAATCCATCAGCATCAGTGAGTGCACTGGAAAAAGCCTCAAGTGGCCCAAAGAACACAAACCTTCCATTCAGCACCAGTCCACGTCTACTGCAGACTACCAGGCCAGTGAGATTAGTAAATCCACCAACACAAGCCGCAAGGAAAAGGAGAAAGCTGGCCGCAAATTTGGCCTTAACCTCTTCCGACGAAACACTGGGAAAAAGGAGAACAAGGCGAAGAAAGAATATGCCACATTCTCCGGACAATTCCCACCGGAGGAATGGCCTGTCAGAGATGAGGATGACTTAAACAACCTCCCCAGGGATCTGGAGCATGCCATCATCAAACGGATCAACCCAGACCTGACAGTGGACAATCTTGTAAAACACACAGTTCTAATGAAGAAGCTTGAGGAGAAAGCTGAGAGAGTGATGGAGAAAGCTGTGGACAAGGGCATTTCCACTGAAGCTCTTCTATCTAAGCAGAGGCATCATACCTCAAAGCCTGTGGGGAAGAAATCAGTTCCTAAAGCTACTCGCAGCAAGAGAAGAGGGCATGCATCCAAAGAGAAACAAAGGGCAAAGTGTAAAACCTTGCAATGTGCTGAAGATTTAGAGGCGGATGATCAAATTCTACCTCACCTTCAAGCGGAGTTTGCTTTAGATGAACCTGACAATCAGGAAGAAAGTACCATTCTGAATCAAAAATGTGTCTACAAGAAACGGATAGACAACCCGTTTCTGGGATTACCAGGAAGAGATGTGGAAACAAACATCAGCCATAAAGAACAAAGGAGGAGAGAAGCCAAGATTCCAACCTCCGGACGCCGGGAAAGACCAGGTCACAGGTCAAAGTCCTGGGATCCTCACAGAGCTAAAGCAATCGCTGACAGCGTGGAGAAGTCACACACACTGAAGGACGCAGCTTGTGAACAGCTCCATGAAAGTGCACCGACTGTAGACACCACCCTGGATGTTCAACCGGTTCATGAGCTTTGTGGAGATTACAGCTCGGCATACCCTGAGAGTAGCACATTGAGGATAGAGGACAAAATTAGACTAAGAGAGAATAAAGTCCGAAGTAGAGAGTTCAGAAACGGCAGAGTAAGAGAAAATAAACATCAGGGTGGAGACTTGAGATATGTTCCTGACCAAAAGAACATTGTAGATCATGCTACACACTGTGATACAACAGAAGTACCCCTGTCGTGGCCTAAACCTACAATTCAACGTAGACTTTCCCTACATCTACTTAACAGTAAAGAAGAGTCTCATCACCGACCTGATCTGCTATCCTCACACCAGCAAATTGGCAATATTACTAGCCATCAGCTGTCAGATGGTCAAGCATTAGACAGAAACACAAGCCAGACTGAGAGTGAAGTTTATACAGATGATGAATATCGCATCTATCAAAAGACAGTGGAGGACGAGGATGGGTGTAGCTCTGTCTGCCTGAGCAAGGAGTGTGTTCTTGACTGTGAGGTATCACAGACCGGCACAGCTCGTTGCCGTGAGCCTGTCTGTGCAGATGGTGTTTGGGATAGACAATTTGTTGAGGAACATGCTCATCACAAATCCACCAGAACCACATACAGGTCACATGAGTACAGGTGGCAGTCATCTGATCACCAGATCCTTCAGAAAGGTGCTAACTTAAAACAAGAAATCCAAGGTCTGAGGAAAAGACCACAAGAATCCAATTTGGCAGATGATGAACATACCGAAGCTCTTGAAAGCAGCATTTTTGACTACTGTCAAACAAGCGAAGTGGAGTCTGATTCTGAGACCATACATAAGTCTGCAGATGAAGCAGAATCTGGCAAAACTAACCACTGGATCTGTCACCCAGAATTAAAAGACTGCCATCAGAGAACAAATGAGACATCTGAGGATGCTGGCAACATCAGGACAGGCCTTAATGACCCTATAGGGGCCTGTGCAGGGGAAACCACAGAAAATCAGAGTTATACAGCTGATAGTGGGATTGACTCTCCAAGGTTAGTCTGAGATGTGCATTTAATCCATAAATGTATTTACTTAAATCATCCAAAAATGACTCATTCTCATGTCGTTCCAAACTTGTAAGATCTACTTTCATCTTTAGGACACAAACACTGGCTCCAGAGTCAGCAGCACCACACACATATGTTGTGCATTCTCAAGACAATGCATCAAGGATTGACAAAAAAAATCCCAAAAACCATGAAATCATTGCACAATCACAGTTGTGCACAATCAGTGCACAAAAAGTATTCTTGAAGCTTCATAACATAATGGTTGAACCACTGATGTCACATTAACTATTTTATTAACGATTCTTCAATTCCTTATCTTACTGCCCTTCTGTGCCTTGAATGTTTTAGTTGCCAGGGCTCCAGACAAAAAAATCCAGCAAGGAGCCATTGGCTCCTATAAGAAAAAAACTTCGGCCCCAAATTATTTTTTATGTGCCACAAAATATTATTTAAATATAATTTTATTTTTTAACATTCTGACATTTTCAATCATACTGTCATGTGTTTATTTGTAATACTTTCATGTATTTATCAGCATTTTAATGTATCTTGTGGATTAATTAGCCCAAATATTTTTATTTATTAGTTTTTTGGAAATATAGACAATCTGCTGCATAAAAAGGTGGGTTGTTTATTGCATTAATACGAACAAAAGGCGGCGCTTTACGAGCAAATAGCGGCTTCTCCGTTAACAGCTGTAAACACCGCGCTTTATTTATTAAAAAGTAACAAAACTTATAATGGGTTTACAAGTGCGCTGCATACAGGCTAATATGAAGCTCATGCATTAACAGAACACAGCATAAGAGCTTGATAACAACAAGCCGTGTTAGTAATGATTATAAACGATAATGGTTAACAATTTTGCATAGATAACGTTGCACCGCTGACAGCATTACCTGCTGAAATTTGTGGAAGTTGTGTACGAAATAATACACTGCTTTTGTCCTTTTCACTTTGCACGTCTCCGTCATTTTCCTCTCTCTCGTGCAGCACAGCCTAGCCTGCGAGATGAGGACTGTTTTAAACTCTTTTCCATTAAAACTTTGATGCGCATCGTCTCAGTTTAACACGTGAATATTTTTGTCAACATTTTTGGTCGCAAATGCAGTCTGGAGCCCTGGTTGCACTGCTGTATATGGAGTCATAAAGTTCTCAGATTTTATAAAAAATATCTTAATATGTGTTCCAAGATGAACACAAGTCTTACGGATTTGGAATTAACATAAGGGTCAGTAATTAATGACTTAATTTTCATTTTTGCTGCAGTTGAAAAATCTACTTAAATATTCACACTGCAATCAACCTCACGTTGTGTCAGTTGCAATTACACTCCGCCTCCGAAATCTTCGTCTGTCATAAAAAAAAAAACCTTGCCATTTACTAATATTTGGAGATGCATATCTGGAAATGTGAGATTTCATCCAAGATTTAAAATTTTGCTTTTTAATTGATTATTTGCAGGACACATATGAGTGTGACCTCCAGTAACTCAGCAATACTTAAAGGACTGAAGCATCGCGGTTTCCTGCAGAACCTTGAAAATCTCCACTCCAGCGGCATTCACCCTCAGAGTTCACTCCTCAAACTGACACCTGTCATGAATGTTTAAGCAACTGAAAATGTAGCTCAGCAACTGGGTATAGTTATATGATGTAAAAAATGTATATAATCCAACAAATGTAAATATACCACCCCACCCCCATGACAAAAAACTAGTAACTGAATGTAGGTAGTGCATTTATATACTTAATTCATTACAGTTTTACATTTGAACTGATTAATAATGTTCATTGTTTTTTCCTGGAAACATCTTTTTGTACATGGATCCTTTGTTTAGAGAGAAAATTAACATTATGAGGAATTATCCTCTAGGATCTATATACGACTAGTAGGTAATTTGCTGAAATAAAATGTTGATAAATAGTGTCATTCTCTTTTTATTACTTGTTGTTAGATATTCTTCTGGCCTTAAATAAACAATTTACACAAATGGGTCAATCCTGAATTACATTTTGCAGGTGAACAGATACAGCCTCGTGTTGATATCTGAATAAGTCTGTAATGAGAAATAATGCATATGTTTTTGTATTACCATGAAAATAACATTCTCCAACTGCTTAATTTAATGCATTTTCTAAATCAAGCAATGTTTAGGAATATATACTACCGTTCAAAAATGTGGGGTCAGTAAGATATTTAATGGTTTTTAAAGATGTTTCTTCTGCTCATCAAGGCTGCATTTATTAGATTAAAAATCCAGAAAAAACTGTATGTATGTGTAATAAATGTATGTGAGCCTGAAGCACATATACAGGCTTTTATTCTCAGGTTCCTCACATTATTTTAACATTTTTCATCTGTACCACTATGAATGAACAGATTGGCCTCCAGTACAGTTGAATGTTGGTAAATACACTGTGCATTCTTCAAAATGTTGCATGTGGTCTTTTGTTGACTTGTTACAACAAAGCCTGCCTTCACAATGACACTGCCATTGACTGTCATGAAAAATTCAGGATCGGCCTGCGGTTAATCCAACATTCAAACTGACAAAGGCAAGCAGAGGTAGCCATAGCTGTTGTAAGAGTTGTGACACAGACACATTATACGGCACTGTAAGTAAAATGCATGGGACGTACACCAATCTATTTTAACTTCTAAACCACACACAGTTTGATTCCAGCACTTTAACCAGGGAGCTGAGGTGAGAGGCTCTACAGGTTCAGGCAGGAGCTCAGCAGATGGGGTTGCTGAATGACAGGTATTGAATGATGGCTGACTGTGTCATGTTTCATTCAGCCTCACTGGCAGAGAACAAAAGCCAAATACTTCCTGTGTTCATAAAAGACAGCACAAGCATACTGTAGGCTAAAAAACACTGTTATTTATGGGGTCAGTGACGTAATGTAGGTTCCTAGCACTCTAGATTTCTAAATTGACAAATAATAATAGCGTAAAGCTAGTTTTAAGGTGTCGTGTTTCTCTTTTAAATAACATACCACCACTGTATTTGTTTTTACCCTTTTCTTCAGAAATTGTAAACAAGCACTGGTTCTTTGTGTTTCCCAGTTTTAAGGGAAAGGGCGCACCCTAGTGCTCCCTGGTCCCAGTTTCAAGAAGCCATGTTTGCTCAGGATGGCCACAGCATATCCATATGTTAGTGTTAATGTGAACTCCTCCCTCACATGAGTCACGGTGGCAGCACATCCTGATAGTTGTTTCTAGCACGACAAGATCACATTTTTAAAAGTGTCTTTTTCTTGCTTTTCCGTCAGAATCTATGCATGAAAAAGATCCGTTTAAAATCCTGAGAGCTCATTTTGAGCAAGCAGGTCAGATCCATAACACTGACCTTTATGGCTGTCCTGTGCTCCCACAGTCTTTATTTTGCCTAAGTCACAGTTGGTGACTGTAGTCTACAGTATAATTTTATGTGGAATCATTCAAGTATCAGCCAAAGTTTATTTGGATTAGTTGAGCAATGTCTTGGTAGTGCTTTAATAAGGTTTAATATATTAGTAATGCATTAAATATAAACAAACATAACTTCTAGATTAATATATTGTTTATGTCAGTTCATAATACATGGACGTACAGGGTAAAAATAACTTCAGCTGTGGTTGCCAGAATAAAACTTTACAATACAATAACACCTTTACAATATTTATTTTACTGTTTTATGTAAAATGTACAGCTAAATACCTTATTTTTTATTATTAAACCTTCATATGTAGATGTTATAAATTGTCTTACTAACGTTTTAATTGTTAGTCACGTGGTACTATATCGTTTCGCGGAAGGATAAAATGTTAATTTAAAACAAATATGCCAATAAAATGTTTCAAATTCATATTCATGTCCAGTTTTTTTCCTTATGTATCAAGTAGCCGTGTAATAAGCGGGATAATGTGCAGGCAGCCGGTAGTTATCGCGAAATAACCCCCGACAGTGTGATCAGGCCCCGACGCGCGGAGGGTCTTGTATCACGCTGAAGGGTCTTGTACCAGCTGCCTGCACATTATCCCTTACTTATTACACGGCTCTCTGGAATGCTTGATTCTGATTGGTCAGTTGAGACATTTTCAGGTTCAATCTTTTCAAATAATAACCGCTCCAAAGTAATAACGCACAGCCGGTACTACTTGTATCTTTAAAATCCCTCCGCGCCAACAAAGATTACCGCTTGGCGCCATCTTGTGACTAACACTGGACAACCACAATGGAACATGTTCCTATTAATAATTAATATTATTCGTATGTAGATGTTATAAATTGTCTTACTAACGTTTGAATGTTAGTCACGTGGTACTATATCGTTTCGCGGAAGGATGAAAATGTTTATCTAAAGCAAATATGCCAATAAAATGTTTCAAATTCATATTCATATCCATTTTTTTTCCTTATGTGGCAAGTAGCCGTGTAATACGCGGGATAATGGACAGGCAGCCGGTAGCCGCAGAAATAAGCCCCGACAGTGTGATCAGCACCACGACGCGAAGCGGGTCCTGACTGAAATAATGTTGATATACCAACCTATTAAAATACAAAAATATATTTTGTACCTTTGGAATTGATATCTACTAAATGAGTGTGGTGGTGAGTAAGTCCAATGATGAGTCAAGGCCCACCACAAATAACTTTTTTCAGTAGCAACATAGTTAGAAGGTGCTTCTGTGTCATTCACACAGACACTACATACCATCATGGTGAAAATTATTAAACTGAAACGTGCAATAAACATTAATTTAACAACATTACAGGTAACATACAACCCTAATAAACATAACTGATACAAAAAAAACTAAGAAGAAACATCAAATTCAAAATGTAAAATGCAACGCAGGGAATTATGGGAATGTCAGTTTAGGTGTTTTCCTGTACATTTACTATTACCATTAACGGGTTTTTATCGTAGCATTTTCAGTTTTTTACCGTTAAAATCACAGTCATTTTTTACAACTTAAAATGTAACAAATAAAAATGTGTGCTTGTAGGAATGAATCCGAACCAAGTTTAATAATCATTGTTAGCGCATGATATCTCACGCAAGGAACAAACTGGTCCATTCCCTACTGTAAGTCGTTACCGTGTTTTTCATTGTTTACTTGGGTCTGATGGAGAATGTGCTTCCGCCAGAAAGATAGGGGGCGATCGAGCGCTTGTTGCGTCACTTCTTTGTTTTTTTGTGCTCATGCGCTCCAACATAGTTGGCGCCAGATGATCCGCGGCGCCATCCCGCTACGTACGTGCGAAGGGAGGGAGAAAGAGAGAGAGAGAAAGAGTGACAGAGTGCAAACCGCAACCAGGCAGTACAGACGCAACAGAGCGAAGATCTTCAGGCCGTTCACTACGCCGCGACGACCAGCAGCGCATCTCGCAAAAGAGCATTTAAAGGGCAAAGAGGTCGGAAATGTTTACAAAAATACGTTAATATATGTACGTTTAATTTGTATGTGCGTCAGGGTTTTTGGATTACCTTTGCTAGTTAACTTAGCTGGCTAACTAGCGTGCTATATTTGATACAAGGTTGTTATTTTATTCGCGTTATGTCATGCGTCGTGGCGAATTCTGTATCTTGACACATTTTATTAGCTCTCTGCGATTAGTAGCGCTCGGTAGGCGATGCCGAGGAATTGTGGACGTCACGAAGTTCGGAGGTGTTCAGTAGCAATGGCGGAGGGGGCAGCTAGTGTTCCGCTAGCGAGGCAGCTTAGCAGGAAGACGGGCCATGTTTGTTTCACGCAGCTAAAAATGGGCTAGGACTATAGCATGATAAGCGCAGCTTATAGCTACGCTATGCTCGTGCCAAACGATTCAGGCGATTTCAATAGCGTACTGCCATAAAAGAGGTTGCGAACACGGTATTTTGTTTTTAATTCGACGCCACAAAACAAAACCGCGTTATGTAAGAAGGGGGGCGCATTTCCCGGGCTTTCGCGAATAGCGTACGCCTGTGATTAGCCATTAACTCGAGCTGCTTGCCGTGTTTGTGTCCCGATATCTTGACTTTTTTAGAGCTGTGACAGCACAGCTTCCCAGCGAGCAATAAAACTAGTCAACTAACATGACCTACTTTATTTGCATTTGCTCACGTCGTGTGTTGCCTCTGCGTGCTTGCTTGAGGGGCGGAAGCTAGTCGCGGCGGCCATTTTACAGCTAGTTAGCTCTTCCAATCTCTGGCGCACAAGATGCCCACCGTTAAACTCCTTGTGTTTTCTCGAAGCAGTCGTATCAGTCTCTACATGACTTTATGGCACTAAGACGTGTATGTATAACTGAGAAATGGTGATTAAACATTAGAATTTAAGGCGGGCTGTCAGCTTATCAATTCAATAATATTTTGATCTAGCTTTAGTGCTAGTTAGCCAGCTAGTTAGCTGATAATACATGCTCAAGGAAGCTAACTAGCTGCTATTTAGCCAGCTAACCTAGCCAACAGTGACAAACCAGCTGTGCGAAACTTGTAAACATGGGTTTAACAGCAATATTCTAAATTGATGGCATGTTTAAGGGATTTCTTTGTTATTCGGTGTTGTTCATTTGGCTTGAGGCATTTGAATATCTGAACTGTAGATTTATATATATTTATACCTAGCCTGTCAAGTTAGCCAAATATAAACTGCCCATAGGCTAACCTTAGCCAATTTGTAGCCAAAGATGTTTCTGCTAACTAGCTTTTATGATCATTTCTGGATCAGCCTCATGTTTTGTCATTTTAATCATAAAATGTTTTTGCAAGCTGCGGTGCATACAGCCTAGGTCCCAGTTGTTTAATGCAGCCCTCTTTTTTTATCTTAAAGGATGTTCATTGTTTTGTTTATTTGTGTCAGCATCGTAATTTGCCTTTTTTTTTCATTGACAGGGTGTCAAACTCAGTTCCTAGAGGGCCACAGCCTTGCAGAGTTTAGTTCCAGACCTGCTCCAACATACATGCATGAAGTTTAAAAATAAGCCTGAAGGATTGATTTGTTGGATCAGGTGCATTTAATTAGAATTGTGTCTAAACTCTGTAAGGCTGTGGCCTCCTGGGAACCAAGTTTGACACACCTGAGTTAGTTGAAGCTGTGTATTTCTTTGTTACATTAAATGGCAGATAGTCACTTAATGTAATGGGTATTTACTTAAAGTAGTCAGAGCATTGCTATAATTTTTTTTCTTAAGCGGTAACGCCTCTATAAATTGAAATAATTCTTTGATTATGCAGTTGAGTTTAAATATTTGCTGTCTTCCGACAGGCAGGACCGATCCTGACTCGAGCTGAGTGAGCCTGCAACAGGCATCTATTCAAGTTTCTTTGCGGGAAAGCGGGGCTCGTAGAGCAACGCTAAGTTTCACTTAACCGGGAAGACGGAAGTCGTCAGGCTGGAGTGCGTCCTGATGGCTGAGTCAGAGACTGACTGTGACACACCAGGTCTCGATACGTTGGGATCTGAGTGTGTCATCGCCCATACGCAAGTCGGTGACTTGCATTATGGAGCGGAAACTGAGATCATGACTCAGGAGGACAAAAGACTTGACCTAGAGGCTATTCACGGTGATTTAGGGGCAGTGACCTGTGTGGATGTTGTAACGGAGACGGACCATGACTATATTAAGTCCGAAATACACCACGATCATCATCATTACTTCAGCAGCGCAGAAATCAAAGGCAATGAGCATTTGCTTGGGGAGGTGCTGTTAAAGACGGAGATAGGTGGTGGAGAACACATTGTAAAGGTGGAGTCTGACCATGGAGGGGAGCTTACAGTAGAGTCAGAGAATGGCGTTATCATCCACGAAGCCCATGGCCTGCAATGCAGTGAGTGTGGTGAGATTTTTGGCTGCATGTCTGATCTGCACGAACACTTTGAAATCCACAAAGCCACTCATCCCTACATTTGCGTCCACTGTGGTGAGAGCTTCGCTGTTGAAGCCAGTCTAAGAAGTCACATGAGGATCCACATGAAAGAGAAAAGTTATACCACTGGTCTTGAGATGGTTGGTAAGGGAGTCATTGATGCATTCAACTTGAAACCCCACCAGATGATGCACTCTCCTGAAAAGCCGCACAGATGTTCCGAGTGTGGCAAAAGCTTCGCTGCCGCCATCACTCTCCGGGAGCACATGAAAATGCATTCGGATGATAAACCCTACAAATGCACCCAATGCCGAAAAAGCTTTGTGCGCCGACGCCATCTGAAAAAACATCAAGAGATGCATGCCCATGACAAGCCGTTTACCTGTCTTCAGTGTGGTAAAGGCTTTACAACGGCTTCCAATCTCAAACAGCACCAGAAGACTCATGCTGGTGAAAAGCCACACCGATGTACCCAGTGTGGAAAGTGTTTTGCGGCAGCAGCCACGTTAAGAGAGCATCAGAGAATCCACTCAGGGGAGAAGCCCTACAAGTGCACCCAGTGTCGGAAAAGCTTCGTCAGGAAACGCCACCTCAAGAAGCATCAGCTGGTTCATCAGGGTGGAAAACCCTACCGCTGCTCTCAGTGCGACAAGGGTTTCAACCATTCTTCTTCCTTGTCTCGACACCACAAGGTCCATCTGGAGGCCAAGATGTATGCCCAGGCGGATAAGGATTTCCCCTTCGATACTACGCTGAAGAGGGGAATGCACACAGGTGAGAAGCCATACAGCTGCAACCATTGTGAGAAGAGCTTTAATCACTCGTCGTCGCTATCCAGGCATCAGAGGACTCATTCTGATGGAAAGTCCTACACCTGTGCTCAGTGTGGGAAGAGGTTCAATCACCCCTCCTCTCTTGCAAGACACCAACGTGTTCATTTGGAGGATAAGTCAACTTACAGTGCTATTGCAACAGGAAAGGGATTCCCTCACACTACCATCTTGAAACAGCGAATCCTTCAGAGTGAGAAACCATATAGGTGCGCTCAGTGTGGAAAGGGTTTCAATCATTCGTCTTCTCTGTCTAGGCATCACAGAATTCATATTGATCAGTAAGCCTGCTTTCCTCTCCCACAAGTGGTGTGTACCGTTCATCCCGTGATTCAGGCCTGCTTGTAATGTTAAAGAGTTTGGCAAAAGATGCAAGAAAATCCTGAAAGTTTGCGTGGACCTGCTCTGAGGGAACTTACGAAATCAAGTCCTTTTGACTTTTTAAGAGCAATGAATTTCAATTTGGTATGATTGATTGACACTGAAATCTCCTGTGTAATGTGCACATGACTAGATGCATACATGTCATTCTGGAACATGGTGTGTGTGTGATTAAAACTTTCATCATCACTGACTTGTGCTTTTAAGCGGGAAGTGTATTGAAGCCTGGCACAATCTCGAACCGAGTATTTGGTCAAGTTGGTTTTGAATGGTAGATAATTAAGCAAATAGGTCTAGACACAACCATTCACTCCCCTAGTTTGTATCTTTTACCCATCTCTCTATCATTAATGGGTTGGGAAACTGATGTCACATGTAAATATATGTTGATTTCCTTTTATATAGATGTATAGGTGAGTAGTGTGCGGTTCTTTTCTGAAACAAAAAATTGAGCATTTTTGATGTGTGATCCAGTTAGTCTTACATCCATCTCTTGTAGGTGAAGTGGGATGGTGCTTTTAGGGGGAGACACTAGTTTTGAACAAGCTATCCTACATAAAGGCTATATTAACCATCAAACCCAACCGAGTCTGCAACCTAAAACGGTGTATTAACTTGACTAACACCCAGAAATCAGCTCAAAAGAGCAGCACAAAAAGTAAGGGGAAAGAAATGAATCGTCATCGAGTCAAGTTAAGAAAACCCAACAAAATCGGGTGGCACATACATTCTGTTGGGGAATTTGGTTCACTTGTAATTTTGCTAGTTTTCAACACTTTATGTTATGCAGACTTGGTACAGCCTAAGCATTCCCCTGAATGACTTCAGTGCTTCTCCCTGCTAGCCACCTATGTTACCAGTGACAAACTGTGCATTGAAGTTTTTCTCAAGTCAGACAGCCATGTATAGCATTTAGTTGTATTCTGGATACATTTTGCTGAGTATCAACATTTAATAATAATAATAATAGATTGTGTATACTTTAATGCAAATACAAAATATAGCTTGCTTTTTTGAAATGCTTGATTTTGTTTCCCCCACCCCCCCTTTAATTCCATGGGTTTGTGCTTTCTATTTACAGTTCTGTGTATGGAGAAAATCTTTTACAAACGGATGTATTTTTTTAACAAGGTTTGGGTAGTTGAAAGGGAAATGAAAGGAATACTGTTTTTATGGGAGTGAACGTTGTATCAGAACTATTCTCTTTCTTTTCCATCGGATAACAATTGTGCTTCATCATGTAGCATAGGTTTATTCATTGTGTTAGTTAGGTGCCTTATTGCATGCCATGTAGAAATGTATGCTGAGCTGTAATAGAAAAAAATAAGGTTTTGGCTCCTGCTCCCTTTTTGTTTGTTCACATACTAATCAATGTTTTAATTTGATTATTATTATTATTTTTGCTTCTCTGTACATGAATGTTTACACTGTTACTTCTGTCTTTTAATTTACTTGTCTGTCAACAAGCCTCTTTGTAGAATAGAGGTTAAAGAAAGTTACAATGCCATTGATCCATATGTTGATTGCCCTCTATAGTGGTCAATTCTTGTCCTATTTGTCTATCCCCCTATCTTTGAGTGGCTCACATATATGGATAAATAAAGATTGTTGACTATCAACAAGTTCATACAGTGTTTTTATATAATACCTTTCTGCTTTTGTCATGGTTTTCACTGTGTGGTGTTTAACATTGTAAAACAATGGTATGTTAAGGAACACGCATTATTGGGGACGACCTTTAATCTGTAGGATTGTTGAAGGTCAGATTATACTAAAAGTGAAATTGAGGTTATTGTAGCAAAGTGAACAGGAAATGTAAGTTTCTGTCTGAAATGACCTTGTGTTAGATGTGTGTGCGGGGTTATCTGCTGGTAGCTCGTGTTTATTGTTCTTTTCTTTTAGGTTTAAACATGTTTTTCTAGTTTTTGAGCTCCTGTACTTTTACAGTGGACCTGCTTTTGACATTAGATGGAGATTATTTATCAGTGACGGTCCTGATCAGTCAGTTACGTGTTTGCGAAGTCGTTGGTGATCGTGTTGTTTATGTCAATTTCAACAATTTATGTTAGATTAGGGTGTATTTATTTTGACAACCTTTTATTTTTTTTCTTTTAATTTGGTATGTTTTGGAAATTAATGACTTCTGTTACTTCTCTATGTATTTTCAGCCAAATGTACTCATTGTTTAAAACCATGGCATTAGTTCCTCCTATGTAGTGACCTCAAACAAGGCTGCCTTGTTTTATGACGGGTTGAGAAAATCTTTATTGGAGGATTCAAGATGAACGTCTTCACTATTAGCTCTTGCTTTATATATTTTTCTATTGGGGCTGGGCAATCTTGCACAGAAGTAAGTATCCCGAATTTAAGTTTCTTCTTAATTATATACTTTTAATTGATGTGAAATTTAAGTGTTTTTATTTTTTTAACTGAAGATTACTGAGAATCTGCACTACTCATGCATGGGAAGAAACCTCAGCTACATACCACCCAGTATTCCTTCCTCCATTGAAACTCTGGATTTCAGTTTTAATGTTTTGAAACGCTTAAAGAAGACCGTTTTCCCAGGTTTCTCTCTTTTGCGATCCCTTGATCTGTCAAGGTAAGCAATATTGTTAAATCCTCAAAATATGATGTATGAGGTGTTGCCACTCTATAAATTACATTAAATTTAGGCTATGCATTTGTTTTCAGATGCTACATCATGCACATTGAAAACGATACTTTCTACAATGTGAAGAATTTGACTACTTTGATTCTCACTGGAAACCCTGTTACGTATTTTGGACCTGGATGCTTTAATTATTTACATAATCTACAGAGACTGGTTCTGGTGGATGTTGGTCTCTCATCCTTACAGCTTCAAATACATAACCTAACCAAGCTGCAGGAGCTTCGAGTCGGGACGAATAACATCCAGTCCATGTCTCTCCCTCCATTCACGAGCACTTTCAAAGACTTCCGTTTACTTGATCTTCATGCCAATAATATATCCATCATCAAAACCGATGACACTGCTGTGTTGCGAGAGATTGGAAGAAACATGACTTTGATTCTCTCTATGAATCCGTTATTATTCATCGAATCAGGAGCTTTCAAAGATATTTACCTCAGAGAACTGAACATCCGATCTGCTTTTGTTTCACTTGATGTTCAGAAAGCCGGTCTAAAGGCTCTATATGGGCTTAATGTTAGAAGGCTGACATTTGGGAAGCACACAGGCGATTTCAGTTTTCACTTTTCAGATCCTGACTTTTTAGATGGTCTGTGCTCTATTAATTTCCAGGAGGTATATTATTACATTATTGAGAAACCTAGTGAGCCAATTTCTGTCTTTCGTTGTATGATTAATGCTACAAATGTAGCAGTGATTGGAGGTCTAATTAATGAAATGGAGTATGTACGTTTTCGTGAAATCAAAGAGCTTTATTTGATTTCTGTCAAGTTAATTTCTGTACCAGGCAAACAGCTTTCACATTTACATACTTTGGAAAAGCTGGTAATTACACACAACAGTGCATCTGTTTGGGCTGATGCCTTTGTAGACATGCCTAACCTTCAGTATTTGGATTTGAGCTCTAACAGAATTAGATTAATTCACTGCTGCACCACATTTTTGTTTGGCACCCCTCAAATCAGATATTTGAATTTGAGCGTTAATGCAGAAATCCACCTTGACTACGGAGGACTTGATGGGCTTGATTTCCTTGAGATTCTAGATTTCCATCATACAACTGTTGTGCGTATCGGATACATTTCAGTTTTTTCTAACTTAAAGTATTTGAGATATCTGGATGTTTCCTATTCAGGCATCACCTTTACTAACATATTCAGCTTTTATGGGCTGAGGAATCTTAATGTTCTGAAGATGGCTGGCAATAACATTCAAGGTGATGTAGTAAGATACTTGTTTAATAATCTCACTCTTTTAGAGCATCTTGACATGTCTTTTTGTCGAGTGGTACAGTTACATCCAGACTCATTTAAAAATGTTCAAAGGCTTAGACTTTTAAATTTGAGAGGAAACAGTTTAATGACTGTCGATTTTCTGGCCCTCCTAAACCTGAAACAATTAACATCATTTTACGTCGATAAAAACAGCATCACCAGCATCCCACTTCATGTTCTACAAAAGTTGCCCAAAAATCTTTCAGAGTTCGATTTATCCTCTAACCCCATCGACTGCTCCTGCTCCCAGACAGAT
>JAUMHQ010000070.1:6760027-6782676 GCA_032361165.1 Enteromius paludinosus
CTGTTTTTAACATAAAAAAATATATATATTAATAATAATAATAAAAATAATAATAATAATAATATATATATATATATATATTGGGTGCAGTTAATCATGACTAATCATTTGATAGTTATTTTCATTTTAATTATTAATTTTACATTATAATATCCAGTTGTAATATATATTGTAATAGTATATGTATATATATATATATATACGGTTTTAAATCAAATTAAATCTTTTTTTTTTTTTTTTTTAAGTTAGGTATCAAAGCAATATCTTTAGACCAGAACATTATAGACACTTATAAACAAGTGTTTTTTTTTGCCAGTAATAAACTACTGCATAACAACACTTAGAATGTCCCTAGTAACCACCAAGAAAACCTTACCAACTGCATATGCTCTGGTGACACCCAAACATATGAAAAAATCCTACGTAACACATTCCTTGATAAATCATGAGCAATTAGACCAGGTGCGCGTGTTAAATAAGGTCTATTTTCATTCTATATTGTCTAAGTTACACCTCAGGCTAGATAATTTGCACTTTTCTGCCATTTCAGAGGGCAGTGGGTTATATTTATACATATGGCAGTTTCTTGACATTAGCGTGGCCCCTCCAGCCCTCGTCCAGACAGACAGACACATATACACACACACACACTCATGTTCATTCATTATACCTTATCTAGCCAGGGCTAACCTGCAACCCTGACACAGGATATCCTGCTGCCTTCATTACAGTGCCAGAAGTCATTACTCCACGTCACACACACACACACACACACTCACACAGACACACACCTCCTAACTCTTTCAAGCTGCCTCCACTCCAGACTCGAGCCACACACACCAATGGCAAAGCTTGCATCAAAGTCAACAGCACAGTCTGGGCTGCCAATGAGGTGAGACAGAACAACAGCCATCTCCAGACTGTCAGATGTTATTAGAGAGGAAGTCTCACTCAATCTGCGGTCAGACGAAGATAATGATGCAGTGATGCGCTTATGAAATGAAGATGTGTGTTTGTGTGTTTCGTGATGGACGAATCGTGTTTCCAGATTAAATATGTCACCTGTGTGTCATCAGTGATGCATTTTTTGCTCATGCGATGCAGAAAACACAAATGGAGTTGGAAGTCTTTACGATATTAATTAACAATTTTTGGAAGGAATATCACGCACAATTTCTTTAATTTTAAAAGTAAACCTAATAAATAAATAAGTGAATAGTTAGTGTTCGTTAGATTATATTTTAAAAGAATAGTTACACTAAAGTTGTTTTAATGCCTTCATTTGATTACCACCACATTTTTGTTTGTATTCAATCAGTCATAAATAAATCAGACCATAATCCTAAATTGTTAACCACATACTGGCAAACTGAACATTTTTCATGATTTCATGTTTTCAATTTTTTTTATTGCTTAAATTTAATTCAACTTTCACCATAACAACCCCCCCCCCCAACACACACTTGAAAATTTGTTTAAATGAAATGAAACAAAAACAAAACTCGATTCAATTAAACTGTCTAGTATCTACAGAGAGGGTCTGAACTAAACTTTTTAGATAGACAGAAAGGAGAAGAAGACCATCGATTCTCTCAATTCTCCCCATCAACCCACTTGACGCTGTTTGATATGTTTCTAAATGTATTTGTGTTGCCAGATCTCTCCCATCATCCTGCTCCTCTCTTTCCAAAATCAATCCCAGACATGTATCAATAAAAGTCAGGCCACTGCTGCAGTCTGCAACCACAAACCAGCATGTGCTTCAGACAGACAACTGCAGCTCTGATCATCAGCTTGTGCTCCGTGACTATCAAAACGCCTTATGACTAATGACTTCACTTCACTGTCTCGGCCCAAAACATGTAAAAAGAGTGTTTGCAGCCAAAGCAATGCTGATCCAAACCCATACGGCCAGAGCAACCTCTGACCAAATGCACCGTTTCATGGTAAGTCTAAACATGATATTCCTCCAGTGTGCACAGCATTGTTTCTTTTTTGTGTGTCAAAGTTTTCATTTTGGAGAATAATTAGACAGAAAAAGTTAATTACACAATGTATCATCCATGTTATTTGAAAACTATTTTCTTGATAACTTTTAGTGCATTGGCAAAAGGGGGAAAGAAACAACAATAAACTGAATTATAATGCAACATATTAGTCATGACACAGCACAAGGATGCTACAAATGAATTAATCGCAATTGCTGATGAAAATTCTGCATTAGAAGAGCAAATCATATTTTAAAATATATTCAATATATGTAATTATATTTAATAATAACATTAATATACATTTTCTTTATCAAATGAATGGCAAAATGGGCATGAATTCAGTTCTTTGTTACTGGTTACACCTAACAACAGCATCTGGAAAAGCTCTTCCTCCACACACACTAAAATGTTTGTGGCTTAATCAGGTGTTTGTAGGTGGTGTGTGGGAAAGCCTGGTTGACGGGCGACAGTCCGTCTTCTTCACACACACCCAACACCCTCTAACACCCCAGTGACTGGCTCACTGTTTGGGCACGCAGGGCAAAACGTTCACAATTTACTACCTGTTTCCCCCTGCGCTGTCATTACGGAAGAACACACAACACAGATGTACCATTACGTACAATAATAAGAGCCATTACACACACACACACCTTTGTAAATCTGCGAGGAGTCATAAAATTTATTAGGAAAACCCCCTCTTCGGCCGCTCAGCTGTGTGTGTGTGGGAACGTCGAGCTGCGGTTTGTGTTTCGCCGTCATAATTTCTGTGACTCCTCATCTTGCGAGGGCAGGCTCTGGTTAATTAAAAAGCGGGTGAGTCTGGCTGGTTGGCCGGACGCTCTCGTAAAAAACACATCTGGGCTGCGATATGAATGGCGTGAGGTGGGCCGGCGCTTCATTGCCACTGTTGAGTGTACGAGTGCTCTGATAGCCCCACTGTCACTCTGAGAGTAACACAGAAGCGTGATAGATTGCAGACGTACAGATATAGAGACACATCCAAAACACAGCCGCCACACACAAAAGACTTTATATCAAAAATGCAAGCCGTTATGCAAGTCTTGGGGCAGTCGTGGCCTAATGGATAGGGAGTTGGACTTGTAACCTAAAGGTCGTGGGTTCGAGTCCCAGGTCCCAGGACTGAGGTGAGACCCTTGAGCAAGGCACCGTTTCCCCAACTGCTCCCCGGGCGCCGCAACTATGGCTGCCCACTGCTCTGGTTGTGTGTTCACGGTGTGTGTGCGTGGTTGATCACTTCTCACTGCTGTGTGTGTGCATGTTGGATGGGTTAAATGCAGAGCACAAATTCCAAGTATGGGTCACCATACCTGGCCACAAGTCACTTCACTTCAAGAGTTACCCTTCTGCTATGTATACGTGTGGGTAACATAGCAACTGCGTATCTTATTCAAATATTACTGTATATGACATGTGCTTGCAATTAATAATCATTTTGCCATTAATTGCAATAATTAAGTGAGATTTTAGTCTGATGACAGCCACTGCCCCACACAGATATCTGATGTGATCATCATCCAGTCTGTCTGGAGTGACATGAAGTAACAGAACAAACTGAGGCAAACCAAATCCAAAAGAACGTCTCCAAGATGTTTCAAGAAAGCTCCCTGCAAAGCTAAATAGGGATTTAGCCGAAAGCAGTAAATAAAAGCAAAAGATAGAAATAACTGGCTTAAAACCATGTTTTAGCTGGGGAAAATATTAGTGTTCCACCACTGTACAGCTTAATATGAATTCATCCCAGATCTATACAGGTGGAGCTGGGGGAGGCGGAGGGCTGCTGAAGAGTGCTGCATCTGCTTACAGCAAACAATAGCCAAGTTTTTTTGAATGTTGAGCAGCAAGGTCATTGACTCCTGATGTAAAGAGAACCAATCAGCTATGGCATGGAAAAATGATGATGTCATTATGTCATGAAACACCTTTTAGAGTTTCATGACAGAACTGTGTATTCAGAATATCTGGATTATCAAACTAAAGTGGTACCACTGCAAGTTCTCATTTGTAAGAAGAATGCATACAGGCCGGTGCTGTGGGGATGATGTATTTGTGAAGATGCCATAGAAGAAACCTTTTGTCTAAATGGTTCTAGAACGACCCGAAGAACATATTTTACACAAAAGGTTCTTTGTGATGAAAGAAGGTTCTTTACATTACAAAAAATGGTTCTTTGTAGAACCCAACATGTTTTTTCGATTGCATCTCTGTGAAGAACCTTACAAAACATGCCATCACCTGTAATCCCACAATGCACTAAAACGAATAAAGTAAGGCGCATGCATTATAAATACAGTATATTTAAATTCATACAACATTAAATGCAATTTTCAGTCAACATTTCCATTTGCTATGTATTTTATGCTTATACTATTGTATTGTAGCATTATCTAAGTCACATGCTAATGTCAAACTCCATTGGAATCAATTGCCTGATATGAGACTCGTAAGTGCTGCCCATCTAGACATTTGACTTGATTTAGGAACAGGACTTTAGTGAAGAGGCAGAGTGAAAAACAGTGGAGCGACAGCCGTAGGACTCATTTTCCTGTCTTGACCCGTCCTCTTGATAGCACAGCGGCTGGTATGTATTAAGGTTTGACAGCATAGGCCCCCATTAGACAGCCAGACAGATTCCGCTTATAGAAAAGCGGTCCATTATCAAAGACACTCAGATGGAAATACAACACTGATGGGAGGAGGAGGAGGAGAAGAGAGGCATAGGACAGGCCCCTGAATGCTCATTTGGTCACTGTGGTCAAAAAGAACAACCACACAAACGTTCTTGGTATGAAATGCATTATGTGCTGAAGTTCAATACTTTTATAGTTAGTTTCGTACAAAATGCTTTCTCTGGATCATCCGCCAGGCTTTGTTAAAGTGGTGAGTAGGCAGTTTTACGCCAAGGAAGAAAGCAAAAAAACCTAGTGGTTTTGCAAAAAAAGATACATTTCAGACTGCACCTCCATAATGAAACCCCCTGTATGTAATTTATGGGTCCTCGTTAAGGCCGGCTCAGGAATGGCACTATTGCATTATGCTTTCCTTCTTTACTGGCCAGCTTTGGAAGTCCGCATTTTACAGCCAAGCTTTATGATATGTATTTAGGGCAATTAGGGAGGAGATATATTGACTCATTACGACAGAGCAGGTGCAGGGGGAGCGAGTGGCATGTATATAAATGCCTCACGTGGGGATTGGAGGCCTGCTCCGACTGCACAGAGCGTGTCCTCTTGCCTTATGAAGTCCAGGGGGCCGTCGCAAGACTTCATCTATGCCACAACGGGGCCAGATCACCCTCGATTTCATTTCATGCCCGGTCCGGGCGCTGGATCTGTCATGCGTTTGGTCATAAAGTCTAGTAGGATTGGGGTATTACAGGCTGGAAACCAGATCAATGCTTGTAAATTTCATGTTAAACCTTGACAGACAAAAAGAAATCTGTGCAATGTAATGCACATTAACAAGTTCATGTCTCGAAAAGTTCAACTGGAATACAATAATTCAATTTAAGAGCTTGCTTAAGCATTTAAGCCACAATTTTCTGTAGATTAAAAAGTTCGGTATTATTTTATGCACTATTACAGGTTTTGTTAATATATATTTTTTTATATATTGTCCTAATTTTGATATTTTCTATTGTATTCACTTATACTGTCTTTGATCAAATTGTTTAACTAAAGTTTTAATATTAAGTTTAGTTCGTTTCTTTTTAGTTTATTTCATTATCCTTAAACATATGTATGTTTTAATAGTTAGTGTAGTTATGTTGCTTGTTACACTTGTTAGCAAATGTCGTGCATGCATACACATTCACATATCATGCACAATTTACATGTTGTAGTATTATGATCCGTATGCTAGTATGCTATCTTTAATATAACCTTTGAATTTTTTTCTCACTCTAAATTGACCCCTTTTTTCCATTTGCATGCCTCATCATAAGATCAGGCCCATTATGAAATGAGTACGTATAGACTGTGATGGCAAAAGCACTAAACTAAATCACTCTTAACTGTGAGCTCACACTGACTTTGTATAATGAGGCTAATCACGGCCGTGCCCCCCACGTGCCATGAAGGAAAATGTGCCACATGGGGTAAAATGACACGGCTTCTCTAATTGTGACCAAGGACTTCAGCAGAGAACCTGCGGCCGGTCGTCTGTGGACACGACCAGGAACCGTCATCGGCCAACGCTCATTGTGGCCTCTTCAACATTTTCACAACTGGATCTTGAAAAGAAATTCATACAGCAATTATGATAGCCACAGCCTCACGGAGAGAATATAACCGAATGTGATTATTATACAAATGACCAGACGGCTGCTCACTTTAAACATCAAGAGCAATTGAGCATGCAGAACTCACAGCAATCAGGGAACCGCAGAGCCAATTGTGTTCTTCAGATCAAACTGATAAGAGCTCTCAGTGTCTTAAGATTTCCCTTTTATGACTTTTGTTTTAGACTCCTTAAAACTGATACTGAAAGTGTTGATATTGAACATGCTTTAAAGGTTCAAGGTGTCTGTGTGATGTTCAACCATGTGAGCTCTTCTCAAGTTGGCAAGTCTGCAGTAAAAATTAGCTGTTGAAGAATTTGCTTTGACATCATTATGTTTATGTGTTATGTTTTGAAGATTGTTTATCTGAAGAGCTGTTCGAGTTGCCTCATCCTATAATTGAAATCCCTGTTATTGTCAAAGGGATGAAAAAGTTTCATCATTGCCAGCTTTCCACAGTTTTCAAGCCTCGCAAACAACAGTGCTGCTTCTGCGTTAGTCTAGTGTTAAAGTAATGCAAGATGTTGAGATATGCTCATGGAGCAGATACATCATGACATCACAGGGCAGTACGGAGCAGACAATTACAAAAGAACATTTCTTGGACATAAAATAAAGCCAATCCGCAGAAACCATAGAAGTCAACTCTACTATGTCACCATCATTGTCTAACTCTACGAGAAAGCGTTTTCCCCTCAAACATCAGTGAGATAATGTTGTTCATCTAGCAAGATTTGGAAACGTATTTTTATCTAACAAATCAGCAAAACCATCATTTTCAAAAAGGAAACATGTTTAACATGTTCATAATGGAAGTGTGTGTGTTAAAAATAAAAAATTCCACATGTTGCTTCCTTTTTGGGAGAAGTTCTAAAACTGATGTTTCTACAGTTTACATGATAGAGAGAGAGAGAGAGAGAGAGAGAGAGAGAGCAACAGCATCAACGGAAACAGAAAGTATTTACTGTATATCAGTTCATCTGATCAGAGCGTGCTCTGTCAATAGATACTCAATATTTGCACCTACTCAAGTATAGCTCATTGCAAGTTCATATTTAAAGCAAACACTAGCTAACATCTGCTGGTTGGCATTAGCAAACTGTCTTTCCCCCCAAAATGGAGTTTGGTATGTGTGGTTTTCCCTTTCCTCTCTCTTTTTTTAACGTTGTTCTTCCCATAGCGAGGGCCTGTCAGGATTAGCCAGAAATTACAACGTGAAAGACCTCCCTACTTTACAACTACAGTATAAACATTTAATAATATCCCAAAACCTTAAATTGTAAAAGGGTGACAGCTGAGGTAAAACATTAAAATAAAACAAATAATAATACAATTATATATATATACGATTGTTATGTTTTACCTTCTGTTTTGTCAGAAAACACTTAATTAGAGATCATGTGGGGATATACGTACAATTTAAATTTTGCATGCTTTAAATACAACTGAATGTGTATACTGCTCCATCAAATGTGTCCCTGCTACCAATGAAAATTAAATTTCATTTTATTTTTTCCTAAAAACCACTAGCTAGGTATATACAGTACATCACAAACACACACACACACATGTTGGTTTTTGTGATTTATGGGGACTCTCCATAGGCGTAGTGGGTTTTTATACTCTACAGACTGTATGTGGTATTGCCCAACACTGACCCTACACCTAAACCTACCCCTTACAGGAAAGGCCTTTCAAAAAAACACCATTTAGTATGTTTTTTAAGCCTTTTGAATTACGGGGACACTGAAAATGTCCTCATTAATCACCTTCATATTGTAATACCTATGTCATACCCATGTCATTATACAAATTTGTGTCCTCATAAACTACATAAACACACACACACACACAAATATATATACACACGTTCACTGCAAACATGGACATTTGAGCTATATTTATTACTTAAATTACAGTGTAAAAAAATCTGTAAAGTTTACAGTAAAAAAAAAAAAGCTGTGAAAATATAATAACATCATTTTAGTTAAATTTACAGTTAAATACCACTGATATAATGTTAATATACCAACCTATTAAAGTACTGAAATCTGATAAGATGAGAAAGTATATATAATATATAATATAATAATAAACATGACTGATAAGAAAAAAAAAAAACAAGAAGAAACATAGTTATTTCGGAGGAAAAACGTCAAATTCAAGCAAAATTAGAAATGCAAAGCAGGTTAGTTAATAGTTTTTCCCAGTAAAATGTACAGAAATTTACTATTAACCATTTTACAGGTTTTTACTGTAACATTTTAACAGTTTTTTTACCATTAATTTTTTTACAGTGTATGATAAACTTTTAAAGTAGCCCTTATTTATATGATTATGACCCATGATATTGTTATTGTCAGCACCTTGCATGTCCAGTTTAGATAAAAGAAGAAACTCTTACTTATTTAGTGCTTTGTTTTAAAGAAAGAATACCTCTTAATCCATTAGAACTGACTTCATCTAATATAAAGTGGCATTTGATTCAGATTTGTTGACAGTGCAATAGCACTGCACCATACATCTTACTGCCTGACAAGTAAATCTTTTAACCATAATAATATCGAATAAGAAGTTGCTGACTATGGTTTGATTTATTTTCTTATCTTTGACAGACACATGACAGAGAGAGAGAGCAAGAGCGAGGGAGCAAACAAGGGAGAGAGGGAGAGAGAGAGAGAGAAAGAAATCCTAACTATTTCCTTAACTGGTCCTTAAATGAAAGCAGACAAAAAAATCTCCAATTCCAAACAAAAATTTACAGGCATACTCTGTGGTATACCTGCTCAAGATCAGACTGAATCTATACAATCAGCGGCCCAAATATTTCAAAGCCAGCGCAATTTCTCAAACTCAATTTGTAAATCTGCAGTGATATAGAGTAAACAGTTGAGTCAACTCTGGCAATTGCATCTGCCTGGGTCGGAGAAGTATTCGATTACGCCTCGCTTGGAGTTGCAATGAGATGGAAGATTTTCAAACGCACCTCAGTGATGCTAATTAATTCAAGACGTTTACTTTTTCAATAGCACCATTAGCTTTCATGCTTAGCTTTGTGTACAAATTAATTGAGTGTTGCATGATTAAATCGTCCTTGTCACTAAAATTTCTTTATTTTAAATTCTTCACATGTCTAGAAATATATATACAGTATATATATATATATATTCAGGAAAAAATTATGGGAATAAATTAAATGAAAAATAAGTTTATGTTTATAACTTTATAAACATTTCAAGATAGACTCTTACTGGATTTAAGCAACTTAGATTTACTTCTTTATCAATGTTTATTTACTTATTCATTGTACAAAAGTCATGTTTTTATTCATTCATTTAAGAATAATTTAAGGAATGTTTATTTGTTCATCTCTCAATCAGAACTGCGAAACATTACATTTTATATTAAAACTACAGAACTTACTTTATAAGTTCAATTAAATATCATCTTACTATGATACATATTGTTTGAGATATAAAGTGTGTGTATTTATATTAGTGCTGTCAAACGATTAATCGCGATTAATCGCATCCAAAATAAAAGTTTTTTTTACATAATATTTGTGTTTATGCTGTGTTTACTTATTATGTTTATATTAAAACACACACGTACAGTATACATTTTGAAAGTATTTACATGTAAATGCATTTATATATTTATATTTGTATATTTGATATTATATCTAAATATATTTAACATATTTTCATTAAATATATACATGCATGTGTTTGTATTTACATATACTTACTAAATATACACAGTACATACAAATATATTATGTAAAGAAAAACTTTTATTTTGGATGCGATTAATCGTTTGACAGCACTAATTAATATAACTCTAATTGGATTCGTGCAGTGCATGAACAAGTCATTAACACCTACAGGATGCTTTGAGGGTGATTTAAAACGTACTAATCTTCATGTTTGAGTGAACTAATGCTTTGAAAATAAAGGATCTTTACTGGCATCAGTGTTTCTATATGGAACCTTTAGCACCCATGGAACCTTTCTATTCTCCAAAAGGTTATTTAAAATGTTCCTTACAGTAAGAAATATATGGCTCTTTTAAGAACTGTTCAGTAAAAGGTTCTGTAGGGTTTTTCTACTGTCTCATCTGTCTCATGTCTTAAATGAGAGAAAACATTTGACTGGTAAAAAAAAAAAGTCAATAACAGTCCTAGTCTTATCCATGATTTTTCCTCATTCTAGCATTCATCTCAGAGTGTACTAGATGAAAATGAGCGTATTTTTGCGGAACTGCTGAGGGCACTAGAGAGGAGGCACGGAGAAGTGAAGGAGATGATCAGAGCCCAGGAAACCCTTCTGTTGACCCGTGCAGAGGGACACCTGGCCCGGCTGGAGGAGGAGATTACATTACTGAGAAAGAAACATAATGATCTGGAGCAGCTGTCACAATCTGATGATCATATTCATTTCTTACAGGTATTGTTGAAAAGCACTGCGGCCCACAAGGCCTTTGCATTTTCACTAAACAGGTTCTGCTTGTTTTCTCCTAGAGCTGGCAGTCTCTTTCTGCTCCTTCTGGATATGAAGACTTGTCCAAGGTGACATTAGCTCCTCATCACACTTTTGACAATGCAAAGAAAGCCGTCTCTGACCTGAAAGTACAATTAGAAGACACAAGCAAAGAAGAACTGAACAAAATCTCATCAGCAGGTGTTTAAAATACTCTCTTACAAATTTATAACTGAACAGTCTTCAGTGGCAAATGATGCTTCTGTGCTTTTTTGAATGATTTGAACAATAGGAAGTTCACAAGGACTGGATTTATTAGAATTTATTTGAATTTACTGTCTTTTTGATCAATCTAATGTGTCTTTGCTAAATAAAAAAAAAAATAGTAGTGTATACAGCCTATGATATAATATATTTACACACATGCTTTTCATCTGCAGTGAGGGAGGTTAAAATTCTCCAGACTCTGGACCCTGCAAAAAGGGAGGAGTTTTTAGAATGTAAGTTTATAATCATTATATGTATATGCAAACACAAATTTGTTAATGCTGATCAATTTAACAATCCCTTTTCAAACTAGATTCCTGTCAGCTCTCAATGGATCCTTTAACAGCCCATTCAAACCTGCACCTGTCAGACAGAAACACAGTTGTGCGGATGAGCAACGAGCCAAAGTCGTACCCGGAGCATCCCGATCGCTTCGAATACTGGCAGCAGGTGCTGTGCAAGGAGGGTCTGGCCGGCGGACGCTACTACTGGGAAGTGGACTGGAATGGCACAGAAATAGACATCGCTGTGACTTACAGAGGGATTCAGAGGAAGGGAAATGACCGAGCTGGCAGCTTTGGGGGGAATGACAAGTCTTGGAGTTTGTACTGCTCTGATTCCAAGTACTCTTTTGTACATAACAACAAAAGCACTACTATACCTGTCCCCGATTCCACCAGGATAGGGGTGTGTGTAGATTACGAGGCTGGAACAGTAGCATTTTACAGTGTGTCTGACACCATGAAGCTCTTGCACAAGGTTCAAGCAAAATTCACTGAGCCTCTCTATGCTGGCCTTGGAGTCTGGGGATACGGGAGTACAGTACGACTGTAATCATAGAGCAAATTGGTATATTGTCTGCGCTGTGTTACACAGAAAAATAAGAATTGTAGATGTAAAGATTATTATATCTGACAAATTATGAAAATGTTGACTGTGAATCTTTTTGCATGCTGTGGTACAACACTGTATATTTGTATTTTAATACACGGAGGGAAATAATGTACTTAATTACATATCTGAAAGGTTTCTAAACCAAAAAAATAAAAAAAAGACTCTTTGCAATGGCCTTCTTTTTTTCTTGAAAACGTATCCACTAGATGGAGCCATTCTAAACGTTTTAAAAGTGAGATTTGAGTTTTTTTAATACGCAAATTTAGTTTACCGTGTTCTATTTGACACAACAACACATTTTTAAATGAACTGCAATTATCGAAATGACTAAGTCACTATTTTCAGACGTAAGAAATATTTATATGGTTAAATGTCATAAACTTTTCACAATCAATATCTACATTCACACGTCTGCTTTTATGACTCATGCATCACTCATTCCTCTGACCACGTTAAACATGAATATTATTTTAATTATTTGCACATAGCGTCAGCTGGTTACGTCACGGTCAGAACATCATAGTACAGCTGTTTTTTTTGTTGTTTTTTTGTTGTTTTTTTGGATTGGCTGTTGCTATGGCAATTTATAGAAAGACAAATGAAATACCATATTTATTATTGAGGTTTGTTTTCATAGCAGGCGATTCTGTGGACAGAATACGTTTGGTAACAGCTATTCTGAAAATCTGACCAACCCTGCAGCGGAATAATAATAATGTCAGTTGTGATGCCTGGCTGATAAAAAGTGCTTTTTAGACAAGATGAGTAATGCATTGCACATTACAACACCAGTAACACGTTCATTTTGCATAGCATATCATGTCTAGCAGTACAAAAACAACAGATGCACAACCACTTTAGTAAATAACAGTTTTTCATAGACATGACATAGTGATAGCATAGTGATGCTTATATGGTTTACATCAGAGGTACCTCAACTTGTGATGCAATGATGTCTAAGGCCTAAAAAAGCATTGCATTCATTGCACAGTTTTTCAAGACATCAGCGACTCAATATAGTTTTCAGTAAGTTTGAACAGAAAAAAGCAGAAATTCTTTCTTCAAGATGATAAGCAATTAAGCATTACTCAAGACACTGGTCACTGCTCAAGGTGACCACACATTTTTTTCCTATCCCTTTTAATGCTTTGTTTTTATTCATATTTAGGCCTGTTAGAAAATATTTTATCAGTATAAAAATTTGCATGGAAAGTGTTTTGGTAACATCTGGTAACATTAAGTCACATGAATAACATTTGAAGATGGCTGAAAGTGTTGGGGACATGGATGATAATAAAGAACTTTCAAATCAAATCACAGTAACTTAAGTGGATCATTCTCAGCAAGCAATTATTCTCAGACAATTCAGATTATTACTTCTATCTCACATAATGTACAATAGCTTTTCCAAATTTATGTAATTAAACAATTTTTATCAACCATGACTAAAAGTAGAAACTGTAATTATAACACACACACACATATTTGATTGCACATATCCTATAGAAACTGAGCTGATCTAGACAATGCATTGAATAGTGAAATGCCTTTAGCTGAAAATTAAGTTTTTAATCTGATCATTATACATTACTGACACTCTGTTCTCCATTTTGCTACTGTTCATTGCTTTGACACAATGTGTATGGTTAAAAGTGCTTTATAAATAAAGGTGATTGTTTGATTAAATGTTTATGTATAGCTATGTTTCTGAAATGAAATCTTTGTATAGCTATGCTAGGAACCACTGGCACTGTACAACAAAATATGAAACATTATTTAATATTTTAGAGCGGCCAAAGGGAATCAGTTGCCTATTTTTTAAATAAGAATAGTAATAATAAAATGTATATTTGTATTGCACTTTACACATGAAGAACACGTCTCAAAGTGCTACAGACATAAAAAAAAATTTCTTTAGTTTACTTTTAAAAACATCAATAGGCTGTGGCAACCTCAGGTGGTTAGGGAGGGCGTTCCACAGTCGAGGCGCAACCGCCTGGAAGGCCCTGTCTCCCATGAGGCGTAGTTTTACTTTGGGGACCTGGAGTTGGTGCCTGTCAGAGGAACGTAGATGTGGAGATGGGTTATGTATGTTGATGAGCTCCTTAAGGTACACAGGTGCACTGCCGTAGACACTTTGATAGGTCCGGAGGCAGACCTTATACTCAATCCTGAACTTAACAGGGAGCCAATGAAGCTTATGGAGGATAGGTGTAATGTGTTCCGATTTACGGACCCTCATCAGGACCCTGGCAGCACAATTCTGAATGCACTGCAACCTCTGCAGGCTTTTTTGGGATCCCAATGAGGAGTGCATTACAGTAATCGTGCCTCTATGTTGGGGTGTGTGAAAATATTCCTTTGTAATCATCAACATTCTCAGAATATTTAACTGTAATAATTATCATATTTCTTACTAACTAACTGATAAATTACATTTATTGTTTGTAATTGAATTACGTATCGACGTTACATGTAGTTACTCCCCTTACTGAATACTAACTAAACTTAACTATACAAAAAAAGCACATGTTGGATGTATTATATAGCCTTTGTTTGCTGTAAATTAAATACTTGATGCTAGATCTAGTTTCCTGTGGGATATGGTACACTTCAAGATGACAAACGTTTAGTACCGTGAGTCAGGATGTTGCAGTGTGTTGTGTCGGGAGGCGGAGCTGTGCGAACAGCTGGACTGTTTTAAGTGCTCCTTCAGTCCACGCGACGGGACACGAGACAGAGGAGCGAGGCGCCACGAATCTGCCGAAAAACACCGAGAGCGAGGGAACTTTACACAGCCGCTGTCAGCTGGACGCTCGAGGAATAACGATAAACCTGCAGCGGTCACTGGCGATTGATGCGGTCGGTTTCTGAACAGTCTGCGGTCTGTCTGAGGGTTTAACAAAGGTGGGAGACGCGTTTGCTGTCCCCTATCACAGGGGGGAAGGTGAGATGCGGTGTCCACACTACACTACACTACACTACACTGACTGCACAACATACACGGCTGTTACAATTAGGTTAAACTATAACTTCAATCGGCCATTTTCCTTGTTACCAAAATGATTATTGATGCATCCGGTGTTTTTAAGCGAGTTTTCAATTGCAATCAAGTTTGTTCATTCAGATGCACACCAGCTATGCGTGCAGCAGTAATTGCATGCTACGAAACGTTCTGTTGTTTCTGGAGGTCCAGAGAAGAGCATAGGCAGAATGACTGTAGAAGTTAAGTGTAAAAATGTTTGTAGAATAATGCAAATTTCACAGCTTGACAAACAGGTATGCATTGTGCATTGCAATATCATATAGGCAAAAAAACAGAAACAGAACAAGGGAAGGATTCATCGTAAAGATGTTTTATTTTATTTTGCAGACATGATCTTTAAAATAAGCCGGTTTGGGGTCATGCAACTAGTATAAATGCACATTGATGAGCAGAGGGAGACAGGCTGGCGAAGGCGAAAGAAGTGGATGTTTTGAGGGGAGCGGAGGAGGATCGTGTGCTGGAGATGTCTCTGTGGATGATATTACCCGTCAGCCTCCCAGCTCTCACCATCACTGGAATATGGGTCGTGTAAGTGCATTTCATGTCTTATCTTATGAAACGGTCATGCTTTGAATATTGATATGGATCATGCTCTGGATGCATGCCTATTATGGATAACACGTGCAGGTGTCATGTATGCTTTGATAGATGACATAACTTTCAGCCTCGTTTAACTTTTAACTGGATGCACACGAATTCAACAGTGTTTATTTTTTAAGTGTTGGTCAATTTGCAACTTTATGGTCTGGAAGAATAAATTATGTAGCCTTTATGTCTCCCTCGTAACACTTTATATGTTACAGATTGTTTTAATTGTGTGATGTAACCAGTGCTCGGCTAACAAAAAATATGTTTTGCTAAGATTCATATTAAGTTAAAAGATTAAAATATTTATCTGAACATCCAAAATGTCTAGTTGTGTACAGATGATGGGTACATTTCATTTCAGAATTTGGCAAACGTTATGGAAAAAAACATTTGAGAATTTATACCATGCATTGTGTCACTTTTGATCAGATCTTTAAGAGAACCTTGTCAGAATATGTTGAAGCCAGTTTATTTTATGCAAATATATCAGTTTTATGTTTGTGCTTCACTGAAATATTTTTTCATAGCATACAGAGATTGCCATCTATCTCTCACAAAATTATGTCTCTGTTATTTATTTCTTTTTTTAGAGCACCTCAAAGTTGTTTCTGAACTGTGCCGTTTTCAGTGCAACATAATTTCTTGTGGAAAGGTGTATTATTTCTGCGAGCATTAAATCATGAACCAACACATCTGAAATCCAGCCACTTCCAGTAGAATTTATAGTCAGATACGTAAACCTGCTCTGTGAGGAGTGGGCAATACATAAATCTACAAAGTTGCCCATGACTCGCCTGAACTTGCCTGAAAAATGTTGATGACTTTGAGGATTTTTAGTAAAGTTGTCATGGTTCAAAAATGGAGAGAAAACCCATGATGTTCAGGAAAACGAGCTGTGCATGAACCGGCATGTGATTGAATGAAGGGTCCTTTTAAATAACTTCATGTGTGATCACAGTTGGAAGTCTTTGATCAAGTGGATGTGGAATACTTTTTATGCGGTTTTATTTGCTTGAAGGTGTGGAGCTGTGCTGGCGTCTCATTGCTTGTCCCTGCTTCCTTCCTGTGGAATGCTTGCAGGCGCCCTGTTTCTAAAGAGAGTTCAAGATCCCCTTCCTCTCCTGTAGAGCCTTGAGTTTGAAGTCACTGAGGTGGTTACATAAAGCCTGTGCGAGTAAAACAGGGGAGGGCAACTTAGAGCAGCATCAGCGGCTTCTCATTTACTATGCCAGAGAGAGAACGTTTGGTTTATTCTTTCCATGACTCCTGTAGTGACGGTCTGGGAGAAGGTCCCAGTGCAACATAGACTAAACGTGTCCTGTTCTAGAGACTTTTGCTTCCATTATCTGTGCAAGAAAGGGCATGTTTTCATAGCTGAAAATGAAACCTCTAATTATGACCCATAAAAGAAACGAGTTACGGTTTCCA
Organism: Enteromius paludinosus; assembly: GCA_032361165.1. Taxonomy (NCBI): domain Eukaryota; kingdom Metazoa; phylum Chordata; class Actinopteri; order Cypriniformes; family Cyprinidae; genus Enteromius; species Enteromius paludinosus. The sequence goes on from JAUMHQ010000070.1 coordinate 6,777,020, forward strand.
AAAATAACAACAAAAGTCCAACTGAAGTCACAACTGAAACCGTTTGCTGAATGGGCACACTGAATTGTTTCAAAATGTGAGATTTTGTTAGTTGAACGCATAGTTATAGGCAGTAGTACATTGCCGCCAGTTACACCCCAGTGAAACGGTTGTTTAAATTATTTAGGCTACATTGGAAAAAAAAAAGTTTCCATTTATGCAAGGCTAGTTTCAAGTCAGTGTTTCCATTTGGACGTTATTGCTATACGTTGAGACTGTTGTTTATGGTATCGATGCACTGGCTTGAATAGTCCCACAAATACTGTTTCCTGCAACGTTGAACACATTGTTTATGCAAACAACATTGAGAATATTTATTCATAACAAAGTCTTTATATTTTAAAGCTTGTGGATGATAACAGCTGAAACTGCCAGTGCTACATCTGTGTTTGTGATGAAAGGTTTGGAAATAGCATCATGCCTCTCTGGTAGGGGATGCAGTCTGATTTTTCCAATCAGATCAGATTTGGTTCAAGATTTTGCTCACACTTACATGAGCTTGCTGTGGATGTGCAGCACAAATGGTCTTTGTGAATGACCGGAGTATATGATGCTGTATGGACACCGGTGGAGCCTAGCTTCTGTTTATGAGGATATTCCCAAAAAGACAAGAGGGATTATTAATTAAGACGTGTTTCTAACATTAGGAAGCATTCAACCTAGCCTCTTTCTTAGATAGGAGAGTGTACTCCAGTCTAATATGCTGCTCAAGAAACATTTCTTCTTATTTTCAATCTTTTGCTGCTTAATATTTTTGTGAAAACGGTTACATTTCGGAACGATATAATTCATTTTAAACAGACAATATTTAAGTAAAAAATGTTACAAATATATAGAATGTAATGAAATATACATACATAAATTTTTTGCATGTTGCATATCAGTTTTCATCCCTGTTTCACATTTTTACTTCTCAAATCTGTCTGTGTTTTTGCAGTGGACTCAACAGAATGCAAACAATAGAAAATAAAAAAGATTTCCAAAAAAATGCAACTCCTTCGCGTTTACATTTTTGTTGAAATATTTTTTTTTGTTGTACATTCCTATTTCAAGCCGTAGTATTTGCATTCTAGTTTTGCCTTGGAAATGACCAAACACTACAAACCTACATGACCTTAAAGTCATTATTTAAAGTGATCTAAAAATGAAAATTTTACCCCCCCCCCAGAAGATATTTTCAAAAATGTCACAGTGTTTTTAGTTTATACAGTGGAAGTCAATAGTGACCAAATCTGTTTGTTATATTTTAGAAAGAAAGTCATACAGAATGACATGAGTAAATGATGACGTAAATGTAATTTTTGCATGTGCTATCCCTTTGAAAGAAACAGTTTGGAAGAACAAAAATGAAGAACTGTGATTTAGCCAAAAAACTAATTCACTATCGACTCCTGTCACGAGTTATTTCAGAGAGCGAATCCAAATCTTATGGTGAGCAGATGGGCCGGGGGATATAAGCAGGAGCAGGGTTACTCTGTATGCAGACTGTGTGAGTCTCTGATGTTGAGAATGACCTGGTAACAGCCTGCGTGATTATTCAGCACACCAGCCAGGGCAGATGGCAGAATGTTTGTTTACCAAATGTAATTTCTCTCAGTGTAGTACAAGGCTCAGGTGATCTGTCTCTTGTGGACACACACACACACACACACACACACAGACATGCACACATTTTCTTGAGATGAAAACAAACCTAATTGCTGCTTAGCCCACTCCTGACCCCGCTTGCTGTCAGATGCAGTTATGCAGGACAAATGCAAATGTGTTTGTGTGTGCATGTCAACAGTGAGATCCGCATGGGAGAAAGACGGACAGAGATGGTATCCAGCAGCAGGTGCCGGGTGTGTTTACTTTCCACAGAGCACTTCATAGCTTTTCTTGCCTCGTTGCTCATTTGTAAGCAACTTTTGCTTTGCTTGGAAATGCTCTTTCATCAGATTCTGTTAAAAATCTGTAGGCAAACGTTTGCTTTGACCGTTATCTGACGGTCTTGTGTTCATTGACATCTCTTGAGGGTCGAGGTGACCGGATCAGGAGGGTGTTGACCTTGTTGCATCAGCGTGAGTAAAGAATGACACATAATGCCGATGTACAGATGTACAGGTCATATTGGCTAAATTTCCAGAGCTTTCCAGTTTTTGGTGGACATGGAACTGGTTTGAATTGGTTTTGTGGTCAGCTTGACTTGAAACAATGATTTGACAAAATTGTGGTTGCATGCAAAGAGAGATTGTATTAGGACAGATTGTATTTATTTTGATTCGTTAACGTCCATTAAATATTTTTTTTTTTGTACAGATGCAACGGTGACACATTACCGTTAGAAGGTTTAATTAGTTTGCTACATTAGCTGACATTAACATTTATCAGTACTTCTAAAGCTATTATGAACCTTTATGAATAATAAAAAATACAATTGTTCATTTTTAGCTCATGTTTGCTCACAGTGCATTAACTTGTGATTTTATTAATGCGGTTGCAATTAGCATTAACTAATATTAATACATTCTGTAGAAGTATTGTTTGTGTTAGCTAATGTTAACTAATGAATGGTATTGTAAAATTACTTTAAAACTGTTCATTTGCTTTACATTGTTCATATTATGTGACTAATGTATGATAACTTCAATTTTTCTCAGGTATGCCATGGCCTTGTATAACCAGCATGTCTGTCCTGTGGACAACTGGTAAGAATTTAATTAAATATTATTGGGCTTTCTTTTTATTAATTGTTACATTGCATTATAAATATGGAATATTTTATATTACATAAAAATTACATATAAATTACATATTTTAAATAGTAAAATAATGTAAATTCTATAACACACATGAATTGTGAAATACTAAAATGACGAAATAAAGTATTTTTATTTTTCCATGTTCATTATGTCGCTAACTGATCTGCATATTTTCATCTTTTGAAAGAAAAGAGCTCATTCTATTAATCATTTACTGATTACACCTTTTGAAAATGCACACATCAGAAAGAGACCTCCTGACTTTGTATCTCCTACACTTCTTCTGGCGTCATCTGCTCTAATGAGTAATGTATTTGATATGAGATGTTGAACGGGGGTCTGAATCCTTTCTTATTAACTTTATTCGGCTCAAGGACGTGTCAGCCAGTAAGAAATTGAATCCTGTTTATTTTTATTGTTAATCGCAGTTTAACTTGTGCTTAGTACCCCGAGAGCTTTAGTCAAACATTAGCATATGGAGCATAGCGGTGACTAGGTAACTTCAGTCTTCGCGCTGCTCTCAGGCTTCGGGAGGTGGCATATTGTGGTTTAATTATTTAAAGCAGTAATAATGGCGTATGTGCATGGGTCCGTGGGCAGTGGCGATCGCAGAGGATTACTCATTAATATGTGTGAAGAATAAAAATCACACTCCCAAAATATCAGTGAAAAGTGCTCACTTTCTGACTAGGTGTCATATTTAGAGCTGAAGCTGAGCAAACAAGATCAGATTTGGTTTGTTTAATGAAACGTGGCCGACAGGCTGCCTTTACTGTAGTGCTTTGCATTCCTGGGTAATTTTTACATTCTGGAAACAACAGAGTCTTTCATTTACTTTTTTTCGCTTGGAGGGAGGAGCGTTAGTCCTGGATGTGTTTCCTTTAGTAATGAAGTGTAGCCACATTATGTTTGCCTTGAGTTCTGCATGGCGTAGTGTGAATTGAAGTTATGGTGACTGTCAAAACACGTTTATACTGGCAGTGAATTGTAACAGTGCTCGTATCATCCAGTGTACTGTAGGAATGCAGCGGCGTGTAACTTCTACACATTTACAGACAGATGCAGCCGTCCTACTGAATACGCTCAAATCTGTCTGATATGATTGAGAATTACTTTTTGCCCAGTGAGCAAATCTCAATGTAGACTCATACAGCCCTGAGGGACTCATTTAGGCTGTTTTACCTCCACATGGGTACTAATAACATGGTTGTCTGTGTATTTATTTACTTACAGGATGTATAACCAGTCATGTGAGGTGGATCTGCCAATGCAGAGGGGACCAAACATGTGCTGTACTCTGGACAATGTTCCTCTCATAAGGTCCGTAAAACATCAAGAAAAACTACGGCAATGGATAACAGGCTAGCAGCTATAAGGCCTATATATATATTTATATGTATAGCTTGGGACTGAAGGTTAATAATTAGTGATAAATTTATGCTTAATTCAAAAAAATATTTGTGTAATTTTTTTCATGCAATGTTCAGGGTTGAATACCTGAGCTTTACATATGCAGACAACACAACAATTTGATGCTATTGTACTTTTTTATTTTTATTTTTATTATTATTTTTTTTAATCATTTCTGTTTTCATTTCAGGTTTTCTTGTATTTTTGTTTGTAAGTTTTTTTATTTTATTTTTTTTTTATATTAGTTGTTTTGGTAACACTTTAGAATAGGGAATTCTATTCTTGTTCACTATTAACTACGTCTGTCCCTCAATAAATTCCTAATTTGATCCTTATGAATAGTTAAGTTGAGTTAGGGTTTAGATATTGAGTAGGATTAGGGATGTAGAATAGTCCATAAATGTATCCGTAAACTTAATTAGTATTATAAATGGCTAATATTCTATTAATATGCATGCTAATAAGCAACTAGTTAAGATACCCTAAAATATATTTTTATTTATTTGTATTAATTTATTTGTTTATTCTAGTCTCTGTTATTTTTTAAGTTTTATTTGTTTGTTTTTTTGTACAGTTTTTTTAAAGCAGTTTTAACTGCTGAAAATGTTTTAAATAAAATATTTGTTATATTTAAATTAATTCTAGCTTCACACTAAAGTTATGATAATGGTTTTAACATTATTCTTTTTCAAGTAATGAAAATATTTTTTGATGATTTTAGATTCAGTTTTAGATGCAGTTAACTTTAATAACCCTGGATATAGTTTCTCGTAACTTTCCAGTCATTCTCACAAAAAAAATAATGGATGCATTCAAAAAAAGTAATTGAACACCAAAGTGCACCTTATTCCTGGAAAGTGCCGTTTTCTCAGCCCGCCTCCGTACCTGAAGCAGTGGTCTATGTCAGCACATTCTTCTGCCGCAACCCCTTCCCTTCCTCTGCATACTTGTCTTTTTTTATTTTTCTTTAGTCTGAAGACCGAGAGAAACAGGAATCTAAAAGCATGTGATCTATATGGCACCCTTGCGAAACCAGATATTTCACCTTTACAAGAAATCTTTCCTGCTGAAAGAAAAACACTTAGAGGAGCTGCAACTTGTCCACCACGCAAAGGAATTTCCCAACTTACTGAGGAAGAACTGAAACCAAACTGACAAAAATGCAAGAACACTGAGATAGTTACAGCCAAAGCATGTTGTAAATTTATTTGACTCTTCTAGGTATTTTATTATCAAAGGGAAACCTGACAATGCATATATTGTGGATTCTGAAATAACTAGTGGGATCTTTGACGCGAGGAATAGACTGTCTGTCTCCATTGCTTTCAGAGCTGTGTGGTTTAAAGGTGACATAGAATGCATTGAGAGAATATTTTTAATTGTTCTCTGATATGTACATAGAAGGTATGCAGCTTAGGTAAGGGGAAAAATGCCCAGAAACGGTTTTACAGGTCCATTTACAACCCT
>JAUMHQ010000070.1:6794502-6817033 GCA_032361165.1 Enteromius paludinosus
AAATCAAGCAAAGCTACTCCCATGCATTTCTTTAAGCTTAGTCCAATAGCTGGACATTGAAATGTTTGCTTGTTATGTCCCGAAATGCAAAAATCTCATTGATTCATGCTTAACATGCTCAAACTACTTGATTCATATGGGTTACTTTATGAACTTATTAAAACTTTGATTGCACATTTTGGTTGCAAGGACTTTGAACAGATTTCTTTATAAATATTTGTGTTTAGAGGATGATAGAAAGTCTTGGATCAACATGAGGTTGAGTAAATGATGATAGAATATAATTGTTTGGGTGAACTAACCTTTAACCACCTCTACCTACTTCACCAGAAAGGTCACAATATCTGAGCGGCATCTCCAGCATGAAAAAAATAATGGAAATTCATGCTGGTTTAGCCCAGTCTTTCCAGCAGGGAAGATAGCTTGAATGCCTTGCGTTAGGTCATTTATGATGATACGGGACCACCCGCGCTGTGTTCAGAGCAGCAGTGTATACTGAGCAGAGAGAATCCATGTTTGGGTTGCACATGTGAAGTCTGCAGTCCATTAGGTCACGTTTGCCAGCCCTCTTTCCATTCCGCTCTGCTGTTTTCCTCAAGCTGTTCAAAAAAAAAAAGCTGTCTGCTCTTGAAGCACCTCCCTCCTTCTCTGTTTGTGCAAGGAAAACGTGTACAGAACATTCCTGCCCACTGCCTGCCACATTGTGATCCAATCAGGCCTTTATTTAAATGAGCTGAAATGCAACAGGGATGCCAAATAAACCATAAACTTCCCTTGACTTTAGAGGGGTTCTTGCCGCAGCAATAGAGAAAATGTGTTAAAGGGGCCATGAACTGCCTTTTTTATTATGTTGATACTGTTCTCTGAGGTCCCCTTAAATATTATCAAGATTTCTACACAAAAAATTTAATCATTTACTGTAGAAGTTATAGGCTATTTTCTGTCCTGTTTTAACCCCCCTCATCAGAATGTGTTTAAATGGATGTGGTGGATTGTACACTAACTAGTAAACACCCACTGCTATGACTGGCTAATAGTTGTGTATGTTTGACAGCCTGTGTTCTTTATAGCTGGATGCTGCTTTTATTTAGTTTAAAAATGCATAAATACTCAGTATACATAAAGGGATCTGTTTAACAGCCAAAGCAATAGTGACCACATAGTAAAAACAAAACTCAAATATTTGTGTTGCAGTACCCTAGTGTAAAACAAATATACTTCAATGTATTTGAATTACATTTATTTAATTCTTAGTATACTACAAATACATTTTCGTATTTATGTACTTGATAAAATGCCATGCAATTGTACTTTTAGTATACTAAACTGACATACTTAAAGTCTGCTAAACTGGAACAGCTGTACTTAATGCGCTTTAATTGTGCAGAAGTAGTGCTGAAGTCCAATTAAAGACATATTTAGTATATTTGATTAAAGTGGAACTATTGCAAGTATACTTTGGGGACGCTTTAAATATTTAGCATTTAAAAGGCAATATTACACAATCCTTATTAAAAGTGGCGTAAACATGCGTCTAATCATCATTAAATTATATCCTTTATCCTTTAGACCTGTCTTTCCCTTTCACATTATTTACCCAGGTTTAAATTGGTGGGTGGAGCCAAAGAGTATAGAATACTCTTGTCTGGGACAGTTGTGGCCTAATGGTTAGGGAGTTGGACTTGTAACCCAAAGGTAGCGGGTTCGAGTCCCAGGTCTGGCAGGGATTGTGGGTGGTGGAAGTGAATTCCCAGCACTCTCTCCACCTTCAATACCACGACTGAGGTGAGACCTTTGAGCAAGGCACCGTTACCCCAACTGCCCCCCAACAAATTCCAAGTAGGGGTCACCATACCTGGCCACAAGTTACTTCACTTCACTTCATACCAAAGACGTGTCCCATTCCTTGAATGGGACAAAATGCAACACTTAAACACTTATAGCGCTATTTGAGCAAAACAAACTACGTTTATGACACAGTTGTTTCTGTGATTTCAAATATGAAGTTAAATCGTAAGCTCTACAATGGCCTCTTATACAGTATGTCAAAAGATCGTGGTTCTCAAAAGTTATAACTGTTTTCTATTTGCTTACATTTTAAAATTAATCTTGTTCCTCTGATAGCTGAGCTAAATTTTCAGCATGATCCATACTGATTATCAACGTTGAAAATTTGTTTATTAGACATTTTAGATTATTTACAACAGAGCCCAAGATCTGCCCATATAAGTATAGGATACAAAAGGGGTAAAAAGTATTCATAGTTTTGATGTAAATGATGGATTATATTTTTTAAGGAATACTCTTCTAAATGTCCTTCTAGTTCCAGTAGGAAATATGTCAGCATAGGAAAGAACACTGCTCTCGTAAAGTGACTTCATGAGGTCTTAACAGTCTTGAAACTTTCTTAATAGGAAATATTTCCTAGTGAATGGAATATTTAACAAGAAACTTTTGTAGCATGGGACTTGATCTTGTCCATCGGGAGTTGGTTGAAAAGTTCAAACGGATCCAGAAGCTTGGAGGGAAAAAGCTGAAAGCCAAGATGGCCTGGTAATTTTGCCACCAAAGGACAAAGGTTTCAAACATTATACCATTTTTACAAACACGTGTACCAATGAATCACGTACAATACATTAAAAAGTAGTACAGGATTTTTTTTAGTAGTACATCTTTATTTCCAGATGATGGGATTGTCTTGATTATAGTTGAGCATTTCAGGAATTAGTTTGAACTGTTTTGTTATGACAACTTAATTATTTCATTCGCATCACCAACATTCAATCCTGAAAATGTTTTTGGAAAGAAACATGGATTGCTCCAGCCTTCCTATTTTCTACGAAAAGGAGGGAAGTTTACTGGAAATGTGGGTGAATGAGTCACGGCGTACCATGTGCTGTTTGTACGGACAACAGAGCTACCATGATCTGACAGGCAGGAGAGGCGGGAACGAGCACGTGGCCTGACCGCCACATCTGCACCTCATCAGCAGGCCTGCCTGCCCTTCTGGAGCGCTCCACTGCTGCGGTGTAGGATGACAAGGGCGCAGACTCCTTATTAGCATCAGGAAAAAGGGAAGTCATGTTACGTAACTCTGGCGATGTCCAAAATTTGTTAGAACTTGACAGTCCTGATGGTCTTGGACTTCAAGGTTTGGTTTTAGAATGCTGTGGTGGAGTTTATCGACTGGGAAGAACAAGGCTTTTTGGAGTGTGTCCTGTTTTGATAGGTACAGTACAGGTGTGTGGCCACCCTGTTACAGCAGACCTGTTTGAGCTTGCACTGGTGCCTGGCGTTTCCTAATAGGTTAGTCCTTTTCAAACGCGTGTAGGTTTTTGGGCAGATACACTTTTAAGCTTAACCAGACACAGAGCGAGATTAAGTTTGACCTTTTGTCTTTCGTACTTTTCTGCACCTTGACAGTCGTGATTGTTTGGCAGTCAATGGGACAGTCACAACCCTCCCACTTTTCATCAGAAATATCTTAAATTGTATTTCGAAAACGAACTAAGCTGTTTTGGTTTTGCAACGAAATGTGATTAATGACAAAAAATTATTTTTTGGGGGGAGGGGGTGGGGGGAGGTAATGTTAAGTCTTGTCTATTCAGACAGTATGCCCATATCTTATTAAAATCTCAGTCCCATATAAATAATGCTTAAGTCAGAGTTACTGAGAACTGCTAGAGCTCCTGTGAACATGTCTGCATGTTTTATAGGTGAGTGTGAATGTTTACGTTTATGTGCGCATGCTTGTGTGGTCCCATATAAACATTTAACTACAGCCAAACGCGTGTTTCTTAGTCAGAATTGGACTGGATGAATCATCCTGAATAAGTGAAGCATGGGGCTCTTCCTGTGTTTGTTTGTGTAGCGTGTGTAGTTGCACACAGAGTTTCTCACTTGGTCTTGGTCCTGATGGTCTGACAGCTACTGGCTGCCAAAGCAAACCTTCTGCCAGCCTGTGAAGATCTTTTCTTCTGAATTCACAGAGTAGAGGAAGAGGCCCCTGAAGGAAAAGATGGACATGTTGAATCAAACGCATCGCAAATCTTATTATTAGGCTCCCAACACTGTAAATTAAATTTGACAAAATAAAAATAGTGTGATAAAGGATATATGCAATTAATCATGGCCAACTCTTTTTTTTGGCGATTCCTGCTTGGAATACCACTTTTATGCTTTTGTGAAGTCTACTATTACTGCTACTACTGGCAACGTGCCTTGTCAAACCACACTTGCTGAAAGCGGACAGCACAGAATGAGTGGAGCTGTTCTCAAAGGACATGTTCATGTATTCAAAACAGCTGGAAGGAGCCCAGCAGAACAAAACGTATAAAGTTGAACTACTTTTAACTTTTCATTGCATCTTAAAGACAAGCTTGAGATGGTGAAAAACAGCAAGACCAAGAGATATTATCTAATTCGACTAAGATTTGTATTTGATAGCCCTGCTTATTGTATGCTGTCAAACTCCCAAAGATATTTTTATTGTTCTCAAAAAGAGAAATGGATCTACACGTTTTTCTGTAAGGCAGGCATTCAATCACATGTTAAAGCAAGTCTATATGAGAGCTCCTGTTCTCTGTATTGCTAATTTTGCAGCCCAGGGCTTTAGAAAATAACTTGCTCTTATATGTCTGTTACTGTGCTTAGTTTAGTGTCTTGAGTGTTTGCGTGGATTTCTTATTTGGGCATGTTATAAAGCGCTCTTTCATGAAGGAATAGTTCATGCCAAAATGAAAATTAGTTGAAAATGTACACACCCTCAGGCCGACTAAGGAGGAGTTCATCTCTTTATCTGAAAAGATAGCATTACATAACTTGCTCATGAGTGTTTCTTTTGCAGTGAATGGGTGCCGTGAGAATCATAATAATCCACATGACTTCAAACTGTTGCTCCTGGGTAATATACGAGTCCTCCATTTATAATGTTGCTTCTTATATAGAAATTAGAGAGATGTGCAAATACTAACAGCTGTAGACATATATGCTGGCAGATGTTTTAGGTGAGAGGACAACAAGGGATGGACTGGATGGCTTGAAGCATTATTGTTGTTTATGGAGCTGCATTTTGGCCAACACATTGATAGATGATGGATTTATTGGTGTGGTTTATTTGTAATTATTGTGATGGTTTTTATCAGCTGTCTGGACTCTCATTCTGACGGCACCCATTCACTGCAGAGGATCCATTGGTGAGCAAATGATGTAATACTGAAATTATCCAATCCTGTTGCAATAATAAACAATCAAACTTATCTTTGATGGCACAAGAGAAAGTAAATTTTCAGCTGATTGTAATTTTTGGGTTTAATTCAGGTGTTCACTTGAAGGTGAAATGTGAGTGGCCAGCATTTTCTATGTGCAGATTAATGCATCACAGTGTATTTCCATGGCATGGGTCACACTATTATAGTCTCATCCCTTGTGTTTGTTTCCCACCAGACCTTCGATCGTCCTTATACCTGAGATGCATATTACAGAGCTGAGAGCACGACCTTGTCATAATGACAGTGCAAGCAACAGCAGCTCAATATTTAGACACTGAAGTGAAGGGGGAAGTCTTAGCCTTAGGGTAACATACAGGATATCATTTGCTGAGATAATCAGTGGTTCGCTGACAAAGCTTGGAGTTGATTTATGGTTTCCAAAGTTCCTCCTGCAACACATGATACTTGGCTTTTTTTTTTGGTGTTAAAAGAATAAATACAGATAATGTTTAATTGAAAGGGGAAGATTGAGGGACAGTGACATATTGTATGCTGCTAAAATATGCAATACTAGATTGTTATGCAATATTGTTTTTTAAAGAAATTGATAATTTTAACAAGCTAAGAGGCTTTACATTGACCAATAAAGACATGTTTTCATTGTCAACATTGATAATAATAAGCACCAGATCGGCATATTAGCATGATTTCAGAAGGATCATGTGACAGTGAGCATTGGAGTAATGATGCTAAAAATCCAGCTTCGCATTACAGGAATAAATTACAAAAAGAATAACTATAAAATGGCTATTTTAAATTGTGCTAATATTAAACTGCTTTTGCTATAATTTCAATTAAATAAATGGCGCCTTGGTGAGCATTGGAGACTTCCCTTTTAAACATGCATGTTCCTTATATTATAGTACTTGTTTTATTTAATGACTGACATTTTCCAGGTGTTACAGACCCTGCCTTGTGTGGTTTGCCGTATTGTTAACAGGGCTCATTGTAGTTGTGGGTGTTGTGCTGCTTTCTGCTGCCCTCTGCTGCTGGTGTGATGTGGCATTGTAAACTCCCCTTTTTCGCCTTCAGCATCCAGACCATAAATACACCAGATAGTCATATGTTGGCAAGCTCAGCAAAGCTTGCAGCTATAAAAATGGAAATTCTTCCTAACCAGCAATTTTCTTTTGTGTCCCAATGTGTCCCATGACAATATTGGGACTGCTGTTTTGTTACTGACCAGATCCATTTAGACTTATGCCTACTGTACCGACTAGGGATGCAACGGTTTTCGGTGGTTTATCGAACCGTTCGGTTCGCCCTGTTTGGTTCGGTACACTCACGTGAACTGCGATATTTCTGTAGCCTACTTGAGGCATTAAACTTTCCTTTTAATTAAAATGGGCATCTTCTGTGTATTAAGCGCATAGACAACCAGGCGATGGTCAGAACTTCTCAAGACTAGTGATGGGTCGTTCTTGATAGAATCTTTAATGTGACTCGGGAAGAACGAGTCGTCTCGTTGGAGTGATTTGTTGTCGCGCACGGCTCAGGCTGCATAGGTGAAGTTTACGGGGCTGTCACGTGATGAACGAACGACTCGAAAAACCCGAAGACTCGAGAGACGAACAAATCAATTCTGTTTCTGCCTCAGGCTGCATAGGTTAACATTTCAGCAGCAAAATTATTCCAGAACTTGACGACGCAAGTAAGCGCCACCACTTAGTGATACGTTTTATTATTGTTGTTTGTTCTGATGATGTATTTAAAAAACTGAAGTATTTTCATGTTGCTGTCAATATTTATTTAAATAATGTTCATGTTTATATTTCACTTTATACTGGACTTTTTATATTGTCGGTTTTTGAAAGAGGGCAAAAATAAGTGTTCTTTTTTAAAAATTAAATGTTGTGTTTTGACTTAATCTGTACCTTTTTTACATTTAATATAGTCTCTGTACCTTGATAACTTGAAATAGAACGGGCAAATGACCTCCCGCTATGTTAGAGCTCACATACAGTACTGTACAGTAATACTGATGTATCGAAACCGAACCGTTACCGTGGCCAGAAAACCGTGATACAAACCAAACCGTGGGCTCACTGTACCGTTGCATCCCTAGTACCGACCCAGCTTTCATTGTACAAAACACAACACAAAAACAATTAAAAGCTGGAATATTTATGTGCCTTTGTGAGCAAATAATATTTATAAAATCATGTCATTCTGATTACAGATCAAGTCTATAAAATATGTTGACATGTGTTTTCAATATGAGTTCAATGTGTTGCAATAAGACTCATGGTTTGTATGGTTTTAATTAGTCCTTCCTGAACTGATGTTTATTCCGGTTTGTACGGAATCTTTAGGGCTCTCTAAATGTGATTTTTCCACAGCTGGGAAAAATGAAAATGAAAAAAAAAAAACATTCCGAGCGATGTGGCTATTTTTAGAGAGAAAAAAACTCAGTGTTTTTTTCATTTGGAATAAAGGGAAAATACAGGACACTTTTTTTTTATGGTAACCATTGAATCTGTACTCACTGTTTTCTGTCACTGTGTTCCTCACAGGTTGATAACGCTAAGGTTCTTCACTATGTTGGAGCAGGGGTAGCCTTCCCCACCAGTATGCTGTTTGTGTGTCTGCAGTCTGCGCTGACCTACCGCCTGGCCAAGACTCAGGGAGAATATAATATAGGTCATTTGCGGCTCTTTATGACCCTTCTGGCCTTTGTGGCCCTGGTGCTCAGTATCCTTTACAATACCACTCATTCTCATGTTGCTATACTGTATATTTGTATTAAGATTGTAAATCAAATGGGGGCTGTCATAATATCAGATTTTCACTACATGATTATCGTGGCCACAATAATACATGATAACAATAGCTATAAATTTCAAATCCATCTCCTTCTGTTTATTTAGCTTGTTTTCTCCAAAGAGATGGAAAGAGAAAATGAAAATGTTTACATTTTAAGCAATGAAAAAATGTGTAATTATTTGGTCTTTGTTCATTTTTTTTCAGTAACACTTTTTAGTATAGGGACCAGTTCTCACTATTAAGTAGGTGCTTATTAGCATGTCTATTAATAAGCGTTTGGCTGTTTGTTAGTACTTATAAAGCAATCCTACCCAATACCTAAATTGAACAACCTTACTAAATAATAAGAAAATTAGGTGCTAATTGAGTGTATTAATACATTTAATGTAAATAATCTTTTTAAATATCGATATCATTTATTTTAAGCAGCAATTCACACGTTTAACTAGTTGCTGATTAGCATGCATACTAACTTATTAGCTGTTTATTTGTACTTGTAATTCACATATTAATGCATTATTTTCTGTTAACATCCTCTATTAACATTAACATTTTAGGTCCTTTAGTTTTACCCTATACCTAAACTCAGCAACTACCTTATTATTAATAAGCAGCAAATAAGAGGTTCATTGATGCCATTGATGTGATAGTAAAAAGTGAGTTCATGCATGTTCTTCCTGTAATGCAAACAGGCCTGAGCATGAGTTTACAGTGTTCACTATGAATCCTTGACGAAACTTTCCTCAGGCGGGGTGTTTTTTGTCCAGGAGAGTTTTGTCCTGCAACATGCATCGGCCATTTTCGAGTGGGTCTTCTGTGTCATTATTATGCTGTTCTACGGCACATTCGCTTTTGAATTCGCCGGGATATCTAGTGACACAATGATGGTGCTGGCCCGAGGGCAATCCGTAAGCCGAGACCGCAAAATGGAGTCTCTCGCTGGGGCCAGTCAGCTCCAGCCTGAGAGCCTGTCCATGCTGTAACCTCAGTGTCCTGTATCTCTCTCAACAGTCCGAAAAAAAAACACTACAACCGCAGAGGGAAAGTTACAGAAACTGGACATGGCTCTCGTACACCTTTGCCAAAGAATCCACCTCAGATTTTGCACATTTTTGAGAGACTTCTTCACTCTCTGGGGACCTTTTGAATCGCACAGCTTCCATGCTGGAAAAAACAAAGAGCATTGCCTGGATGTATTGGAGTTTCCATTAGATAAGTATCTAGGTTACTTGGATAAAAAACTACAGACTGCTAGTTGACAAAACTACATACGTCCATTGGTGAAACCAGAGGACGCTACATCAATGGTGTAGTAAACCGAACCGAAGCCTTTTGCAGCCACCAACACTTTTAATATAGTGCCTCAAAACAAATGTGCCAGTTCCATACAATGCAAGGCAATGGATCTCCCAATGCTGATGTTTTCTGTGCCTTAAGTTTTCAAAGATGGTTAAATAACAGTTTATTGTCACGTATCTCTGCTGTCTGTTAACTGATCAAGGTGTTTCATTTTGCCTTAATCACCGTATGCTGTCTGAAATGTATTTTCCAGGAGATTGTCATTACCGATGTGCCTTAAACCAAAAACCAAATACTGATATTTAATAGAAATCTATGTCCATAGTCTAGGCATGTATTTTTTTTTTTAAATAAGAAACAAATATTATGCTGGTTGTAAACAGCTAAGCTGAATGAGATCAGCAAAAACTCTCGCGAAACAGGTGCATAAGCTTATCACATTAAGTAATTGGTGCCATTCCAGATGTCATATTCGAGCCTATGAGTATTGCTGTACATTGTGACCAAATGTAATTGAGAAGAGAGTTTGTCCTGAGGTCAGTGTGATCATAGGTTTCCCTCTTTTTGTCAGTGTGGGAATTGTTTTTTTTTGGGGAGTCGGTTACAAGGAAGCGTCTTGAAATGAAAGACTGGGTTTTCTCAGAAGCTGCCCTTAATTGTAAAAGATGACTAGTTTAGGTGCTCTTAAGTCTTTGTGAGCTGTTTTTCGCAGACAAATGCAAACATTTGCAGCAGGACTGCAAGTTCGTAATTGATTTATGTTTTGAAAAACGGATGCAATTTGGTTTACATCGGTCAAATGTTTTCACGCGCCCAGCATTACAGAATCATATTGTTCCTCAATTAATATCAAGAGAGTTTTGTCATTTAATTGGTCAGGATAAGAGCCATATTTATGCTAATCACTGATTGATCCATCAGTGCCATCCGGAAAAAAACATCTTTCGTGTCATTTCAGTTTACTAACTCTCTTCGCTCAGGAATTTCAGATCTGTTTTTGGCGGTCACATATCTTCTCTCTGCATTCAAGACGATGTCGATGCTCCATTACCGTTACTCAATCAGAACATTTCCTTCATAAAGAGCTTTAGTTTGCTTCAGTTGCAGTTTGTAATTCTGTGTAAACCGCGTAATTTGGTTTATTTTGTTGTTTAAACCATTGTCTCAGAAATATTTATTATATGGCTTGAAGTAATTGTTCATCCAAAAAATAAAGATTCGCTATATGCTCACTTTTATTTAGTTTCAAATCCAAATGCTGTTATGTTCCCCTGTGGAAGTCAAAATAAGAAATTTGAAGAATTGTTATGCAGCCCTATTCTTCATTGGACAATTCATATAAGTATCTCAACTGAGACATTTCAGTTGTACCATGTTATTTCACTGATAATGATACCATTTTGGGTAAAAGTAAATTAAGAATAAATAAATTTGACGTATCACTCTATTTTGAGATTTGTGCAGAGCAGAACAAGGGAGGCATTTTTTGTGAAAAAAAATAACATGACTAGAAGAATTGAAATACAGCAATCGAGTCACACTGCTTTTGTGGAGCTTAACAGACATGACTTTAATTTTTAAGGTAACATGCAAAGAACCAGCATCTTCAAAAGTTTGGTGATATTCTCATTTTGTGTTCCACAGGGGGAAAAAAATAAATAAAGATGCCAACATGAGAATGAAAAAGCCATTTCTGACTAGTCCTTCAAAAACAGTTGAGTCATTTTTTCTGCATCACCTTTTGCCTAGATTTGTGTTCCTTCATGCATTATTTATTAGTTTGCTTAATCTTTGACTCTGACCGTCAATAGCTGTACTGCTGCAAACCTGCCGACATCATTCAATATGACTCTGCCACACATCAGCATTTAATGACATAACATCAGATAGCAAAAACACCTTCATGTGCCTGGATTTGAAATAAGATTTGTTTGATAGTGCTGTAAATTCGCCTTAAATGTATGGAAATAAAGCAGAATCAGACATTACTCTCATTGACCCTTCTCTCTCATCTCTGCGAATGAACTTTGATTAAGTCATGTAGACTCTGGTGCACAATTCTTGTTAGTGGTCACCATGGCCTTCATGTTTATTTAAACAGATTAGATTTTTTTTTTTATTCTTGTTTGACTTATGTGTTTTACATCAGCTGTTGGTGACCTATTGCAAAACTGTGTGGTAAACATATTATTTGCACAGGTTGGCATATTAACCAACTAATTATTCATGTGTTTAAAGACATCCATATTACCACCAGACATTCATGAAGAATTTTTCACACTTTAATTATTCACAATTATTTACATTTCAAATTCTTAATTCAATTCTTAAGACAAAAGGTGAAAATCTGAATGAAAAAACTAAGAAGAAGATGGTTTATAGTGTTTTTAGGGGTTAATGCCTCTGTTGAACTCCCAGACGTCTTAAAAAAAAAAAAAAGCAAATGAGTGGATTTCACACACATCTCAAGTGTGCAACATAATCTGGCTTTGTTCGAAACTGAAGTACATACAGTACATACACACACACACACACACACACACACACACACACATATATGCTCATTCTCCAGGGGTGACAATTAATGTAAGACCAGCACAGGATCTGTACACGTAAACAACAATATTCTCAAAACATCCCTCTGCCTTTATCAAACATTAATAAGATAATGCAGTCATAAAACGAAGCACAAAAAAGCACGTTCTTATGATGCAAGAAAAAGGCACACAAATTAGACCCTTTTAAGACTGTAAATATATGATGCAAGGAATATGTTAATCAGATTGTATAACATATAAAACCTAAAGCTCCCAATGGTCCACAATATGCTTAGTATAACTCTTAGCCACACGCTGCTGTAACTGGTTACATCCACGATGAAAATCTGATTAAATGGTTAATTTTTTAAATAATTTGAAGTATAAAGCTGAAAATGTGTTTTTCTGAGGCACTAGTGGCACCAAACAGAATTGCACTGCAGTTTTCCCGAGCTGTCCTCCACTGATCGGTAAAAGATATATCCCGTCCAAAACTCTTATTACACTTATTAATGTATTCAAACTATGGACTGATTACTTAAGGTTTTCTTTAGATTCTAAGCTGGTATAGGATGCACTTTAGCTTCAAGGAATGATAGATTGTCATGAGTGCTGATGAAACAGTCGTGAGGGATCCTTTCATGAAAGACTTCCAGGGGCGTCGTAGTTGGATGAAAAGTGGGACTAAATTACCAGGGTCCCAAGGCAGGGAAGGGCCCCTGAGAAGTGTAATTAAATTTTTCTTTTTAAGATCACAATAAATGTTGTTAACTAATGCAAACGCTAATATTTTGGGTAAATGCATCAGTTGATTGATATATTAAATGGTGTCGAAGGTAGTTGTGAACCTCATGCTTACATGGCCCTGCTTGTGCATAGGGCCCAGAATTTGGTGCTACGCCCCTGTAGACTTCTATATAAAAGACCGTATTTACTTGATCAATCTTGACATTTACAGAATATTCGTCTAATTTGAAATTGTAGCATATGCGGGAAGAGAACTTAAATCAGAGGGGCGCTGGAGGAAAGAGCGACTGAATGACTGAAGGTAAGGCTCGCGGCGGGCTTCTCAGTTTAAACCTTTAGACTCTTGGCCATCTCCCAGGGGAAGTCTGATCGGCCAAAATGACCGTAGCAGGCGGTGCTCTGGTAGAACGGTCTCTTCAGGTTCAGGTCCCTGCCGAGTAGAAATAGAGTTTGTTAGATTTTCACCAAACTACTATTATCTGAATACTCACCAAGGTTGCACTTGATTAAATCAAATGTACTTAAGATGCATTGCATCGTTACTTAAAAGGTGCTTAATACATAGTAGAACCTCCATAATTAGGCCTATTTGGTGGTAGCGATACTCCCCCTGGAGGAAATATTGGGGAATGTCATGTTTACACAATTTAGACTACTACCATGACGACTGAGCAGGATGTTTCATATTTTAAGATGTGTACACACATAAAATAATGGGGAATTACAATAGGTGTATTGCATTGTTACACTCTCTGATATAATTTACTATTATATAAATAACATGCAAATCAGAATGCATGAGTCATGCTGTACTAAAACCTTAAATGAGTTAATGTAAATAATTCCCATTCTCTCTTGCTGTTTATCTTAAATCCTGATAATAATATATACTTAAATTAATATAGTAAATGTTCATTTAATTTTATTTTGTGCTTACTCGTTGTCTGCTAAAACGAGCTAAGTAAACCTGACTGGATGAGTATAACATTACATGGCGTTTATTGAGCATAATAGCAAAGAATAGCCCTTAATTATTTTAGTGAACTAAATGAAAGGCAAATAATGTTTCCCTCTATTACTGAACTAAATTAACCATGTTCTTAAGGCTAAAAAAACCCAAAAAATTTTGTTTTCCGTCCCTAAAGTAGAACATAATAAGAACATATTATCTTATTAATTGTTTACCTAACAATGACACCTGGTCGGAGGTCAAAGTTCTTGTTGACAATCTGCAGCAACTCCTTCTCTGTTTTTTCCGATGAGCCGTAGGTGAAAAGGGAGATTGAGAGAGGGTGGGCGACTCCAATGGCGTAAGACACCTACAGAACACATCAATTACTCAGACACCAGCTCATCCATTCCAGATTTAACCCATATCAAATTGGCCAATAAGTGTTTTTTTTTTTTTGCTTTAGACACAGCGTTATGCATATGCATAGTATTTTATTTAAGATGTCTACACTTTCGTCTTACCTGCACCAACACTCTTCTGCACAGTTTGGCTTTCACCAGAGATTTGGCCACCCAGCGTGCAGCATAGGCAGCAGAGCGGTCTACCTTGGTGTAATCCTTTCCAGAGAAAGCTCCACCACCATGAGCCCCCCATCCACCATAAGTGTCCACAATAATCTTTCTACCTGTGACACCAGCATCTCCCTAAAAGGCAAAAATGTCCCCAAAATTGAGTCATCCTCGTATCATTCCATACTAGTCAGTTAAGAAAAGCAAGGGGAGAACTTCACCTCATAGGCATTAGTGTCTAGTCTGTGTTAGTGCACAGATTAAAAAATGGCTCACCTTGTTCTGCTACAATAAACATACTAGTGCTGTTGTGGTGTCAGTGACACTGGCATGACAGCTTTGACATACATTAGGTGAACATTTTCAATAAATAATGATTTAATTTTAGCATGTTCCTCACACAAGGAATTGTATTCCTTGTATTGCTTCAGAGGACCTGGAATATAGTGCACAAACAATTTGTGTGTGTTTTTTTTTTTTTTTTTTTTTTGATAAAGCTGCACAAACATTCATTCTGTAGAACAAATACAGTGTAAAGGTTTAAAACTACACATAATATAATCACTGATGAAAAAGAAAAGAAAAATGAATTAAACCTTTAACTTTCTTTATACAACCGTGTTTTCTACAACCGTTTGAACAATAGATGCTCACCTGAGGCCCTCCGATGACAAAGCGCCCACTTGGCTGCAGATGGTAGACAGTCTTATCGTCGAGATATTTTGCTGGCACCACAGCTTTGATGACCTTCTCCTTCAGAATACGCTGCTGCTCCTCCAGTGAAATGTGGTCGTCATGTTGGACGGAGATGACCACCGTGTGGACACGCAAAGGAATCACAGCGCCCTTCTCTTGCTTGTAGTGCACAGTGACCTGAAGGTGTGGAAAACATCTGAAGTCATGATTTCAATTGACATGGGGAATGTGAAGGACATTTCCTGCTGAAAATGGCAGAACTCTAAAATAGACCAGAGGTTTCAGCTTCCTGAGAGCTGCCCAGCTTGAGTTGCTGGCATGCTCCTGAGATTGACGGGTGCACAGCCGTGTCCTCTGTCCCACTGGGAAAAGTAAGGACCGGCGGCCCTTGGTGTCGTGCTGGAGGTCATTTTCTCTCAAGCGTTAAAAGAGACCGGCTCATGGTCACTATCTTGCTCAACCGCCGTCACACCTATTGGCCAATGTGTTGGTTCAATGAACACTCAGCTGATAAGATAGCATGGTCAATGTCAGTCAGGGGCTTTGAACCTGCACATTGTGGCTCTAAAGACTCAATTATATCAACTTGTAATAGTAAGTGTGCAAAACTAACATAATATTTATTTTTTTTCAGTCTAAATTTGCTGACCTGAGTTTTTGAGTCTGGGCGGAGCCATGGGATGGTGCCATCCCGCCGCAGCTCAGCCATTTTGGCATTGAGTTTGTGAGCGAGGACAATGGTGAGTGGCATGCACTCCTCTGTCTCATCAGTTGCGTAGCCAAACATGAGCCCCTAAGACATAACAGGAATGCAATATGAGGATGTTTGTCTCAAGCGATATGTTCAAACACATTTTTATGCATCCGTTGTGTTCTGACCTGGTCTCCAGCTCCAATATCTTCCTCGTGTCTGTCAACGTGGACACCCTGCGCTATATCAGGAGACTGCTGCTCGAGGGCCACCAGCACATTGCAGGTTTTATAGTCGAAACCTGGACAGATGGAAGAAAAAGTGGGGAAAAAATGGTGGATGAGTTAGTTAAGATCTGAAGTACTAGACAGTATGCTGACAAATCAAAGTATGTATTGATCTTGACCTTTTTCAGAGTTGTCATAACCAATGTGTTTAATGGTGTCTCGCACAACCTTCTGGTAGTCAACATTGGCCCGAGATGTGATCTCACCGCAGAGAAGTACCATGCCAGTCTTACAAACCGTTTCTGGTGATTAAAACAACCTTAAATAGTCAAATAACTTCAAATGCAAATAAATACATTTAAATGCCCTTAAACTTTAGGGAAGGAAAGAGCACAAGAAATGGTCACTCTGTTACTAAACAAGAGTCAAAATAAGTGACCTGCTGTTGGACTATAAACTTTCAAGGAACATATTTACAGTCATGTTTATACAGAAAGCCTTTTGTTTGCGATTAAAAACGTTCACTCACCACAGGCCACTTTGGCATCCGGGTCCTGCTTCAAGTGTGCGTCAAGAACTGCATCACTGATTTGGTCACAGATTTTATCTATTAACGAAATCGCACCATTATGAAACAAAGTTATGTAATGGCTCAGATGAAGGTTCAAGTGTGGGTTTAGTGTTATAACACTGTGTTATAATAGTGTTATAACAGAACATTTTAGTTTAAGAGTTGAATGCCTCTCTTATGGGAAGACTGTAGGACACAGGAAGCACAACAAAGCAAAACCCCAGTTGAGCAGCTGGAGGACAATACCAGTGGTCCTCTCCTTTCAGAATCATTCACTCAGTCTATATTTGGGCAGCTAGCTGAGGCAACAGTGTAGGTGAGTTACATCAGAAAATGCGCTGCCAAAACAACATTTCAGGTGATAATATGAGACAAACAAGTCAAATCTATGAGATGGCTTCAGTCTGGAGCATTGTGGAATAGATTTTTGTGCACCTTGCACATGCGCCCGTATTGATTTATCTGGTGAAATATGTGCTGATCTGAGACTCTCAAAATTTGCTCATGTGAACCAGACAGCTTAGTTTGCAGTGTTGCAAAACTTGTGTAGGAGGTACCAGACCAGATTATATTAAAAGTAATTAAAACCCATTAAGAGTCAATAAGTTTGAAAGAATTAAGCTTTGAAATATGTATTGCGAAGTGCACTATGCAAAGCCAACTGACTGCATATGAAACTGTCCACAGCACTTTTGGCCTTGCAGAACGACATGAGAGAACCGCAATATGGTTGATAAGAAAAATGAGGTCTGGCAAGTTCCCACACGAAAAATAAATAACTACCGTAGCAAAATCTGTTGGCATGCAGGTGCGATGATAGTTGACTCGCTAGACAACCATGGGACGGTGTCAATCAATCAAATCGTTCACTGTAGCAGTAAGTTCATTATGAAATAAATAGCATAGTAAATATGTTACTGAGAAAAGCCTCCCAAGTGATCTGCAGTAATTTAACGCCTATGTAAAAGTCATGACCCCTAATTGACTATTTTTGTCTACTACACTTTCACTCAATGAAATACCAGCTAAGCACATGGTACTGTGGAAGTTTTGCTACTGAAAATGTGAATGAACCCCGTTGAACTGCTGCTTAAGCAGCTTGCTTCTGTACAAACTGTTGCTTAACCAGCTCAGTGCTTCTAAAATGTTGCAAGGACTTGTCAAGGCAGGTGAATTAGTCTATAGGTACATGTCTCAAGGGGTTTTCACCATGCAAGTACCCAGGTCCAGAAAGCTAAAGTTATACAGTACATACTACAAAATTGAATTCAAATGTAAAAGTTCAGATTGAAAATCACCTGGATGCCCTTCTCCCACAGACTCTGAAGTGAACATGAAGGATCCGTCATCGTGAACGTCATTCGTTCCTTCCATGTTTGCCAGCAACTGAACAGGTCTTCGAAATCAACAGGACAAAAATAATCTATAAAGTGCTGAATAATTTCCCTCCAACTTTGGCTAAAGCAGGCCAAGTATGCAGAGCTCCTTGTAGTCCTGAGGGTACAGAAGAAAGAATGATAGAAAGAAGAGAGGTTTGCAGAAAGATCACAGACTATATAACACACAATCTCGAAGCAAGTTTGCCCCTATATATGGCAGAGAGAAAACACACACACTAAGCTTTACTCACTCTCTCACTCACAAACATACACACATACACACACGTGTCATGTGAACGAGTGGGGCAGACCATTCCAGGGGGTGTTGTTTGGGGGGGAGGAGATTCAAACTTTCAGAAACGCTCTGTTAACCCATTGTGTGCTCAGCTCTGCCATAGGACGGTTTGGGATGGCATGGCTGCTGCTGTCAGTGGACACTTGTGGGCTAGAAATCTGCCTCACATCATACTAATATATATCAAGGCAGGGGTGCTTACAATCAGGCCTGAAGGTGATTTATGATAAACTTTGTGGAAAATGTAAAGTAATATCAAATCTAAAGTGGGATGTGGTGCAGTTAACTGCAGATGTGATTGGATGATACAGCGCTTCTCTCTTTTGAAAAAGACATGCGCTTGGCTACAATGAATTCTTTGTGGTTGTGTAATAAATGCATTGCAAAACTTAATGATTTAACATATAACTATCAAGTTGTGGCAAGACATACTGTGCTAAACTTTGTTAAATTTTAAACTGTCTGTTTCGGATTGGTGTGTATCCTGATATAACCAATTCCTCTTTCCTGCAGTCAATTGTAGATTTTCCCAATTTTATTGAAAAGTTCCTAAAAACTGCAATATGGTTTAAGCCAGGACGTGCCCGAGGGTTTAAAAATTCAAATGAGTAAAACCTACTGGATTATAACTTTGCAAAAGTATGGCAAAAATTGTTTTAATAGTACAGAATTTATTTGTTTAAATTTCATTTTGCTGCAACTTTCTATGATCCCGCTCATTTGATTGATATGCATACCACTACGTTTGCCTCAAAAATCATAAAGTATTTCAATAGGTCTAATGCATGAATGAAAGCTGAATGACTGCACTTGTCTTGAATTGCTCTGCAACAGAATTTGAATTTGTCTCACTCAAGATTGCATTACCGATCCTTTTATTTCGTTGTTTATTACTGTGACAAAGCTGCGTAGTATAAGGTGTATTTTTTAATTAAAGATTTGACTTGATAGAAAGCAAGTTTAATAGTTAATAGTTTATCATCATTTAGTAGAAGCTTACAAAGCAACTTGTAGTACAGTAAATGCATGGCCCTCCCCTGAAATAATCTCAGAGCAGAAAGACAAACAAAATCTATAAGAACCTATAGGAATGACCTATACAACGAACCGGCTGAACTGTGAGAGAGGATTGCACAGATGTTGAAAAAAATGTATTGATGTGAACAGATGTGTTTAAAAATATAATATATTATTATATATGATGTGTTTAGCATTAACATTTTGCAGTTGGCAAATTGAGTTTTTTTACATTGCAGTTGTTATTTTGGAGGGAGGGATTTTTTAGTAAAAAAATGAGTCAATGAAGTGAGATGGTGAGACAAAGGTCAGTTTCTTGTTGAGCTCTCAACCTGAGACATGTGGCATAAAAGATGAACTCAGATAAAAACAGATAATTAGGTCCACTGACATTTTTCCACTGAACAACTGAAGACAATTATTTTCAAAAGTCATTACGTTATAAAATAATTAATTGTAATAAAAACATTTTTACAAAAAAATTTAAAATTAAAATGAGCATTAACTACAAACTGACAAACAGGGCACATGAGACAACACTTCATGAGCTATGATCCTTCAGCAGTGAGTAGATATGTGGTAGCTGTTCAGAGATGGCCAGAAAATTTGACACAGCAGGATCAGAAAACAGATGCAAGCTGAACCGATTTGAAAGTGCATGGCTGACAGTCGCTATAGTAATGAATTAATGATTGATTCATTTATATAGCACTTAATTGTGTACTGCTGTACACCCAAAACACTTTCATGTGGTAATTTTGTTGTTAAGTTCCAATAATATATTAAATATATGGTCACACTTTAGTTTGGGGATTAGTAACTATTAACGATGACCTTTGCCTCAATAAACCTTAGTAAGGTTGTTGTTATAGGTATGGGGTAGGATTAAGGGATCTAAAATATGGTCATGTAGAATAAGGCATTACTACGTGCTTTATAAGTAGTAATAAACCAACATGCTAGTAATGCATGTTAATAAGCAACTAGTTATGATGAAAACCAGTAACCAGATGTTGTTCAGCATTCTAGCTCTCTCACAGTAACAAAAAAATGTTGAAACTAAAAATGTATTGATACTTTCATTAAATTACTTTAGCTATATGCCTTTTGGCATAAGTATATGGCAGGTTTACAGACTGTCCAGATATGACCCATTAAACAGGGTTTAGTGGGTTGACCCAACTCAGAAAATACCACAAACATTTTCAAAAATACCACAAACCCCATCAATGATGGGGTCAATTTTAGGACATTCACCTTTTTTCATCACCCTAGTGTTCATTTATCCTTGTCTTTGAGATCATTGTCCAGCTAAAAGATTAACTTTCTCCCACGCTTTAGTTTCAACAGAATGTAGGAAATTCTACAATGCTTTTTCATCCATTCCTGCTTGATTTCAACAAGACATATAGTTGTTCTACTAAGAAATGCCATCGTCATATTGCAATTTAGATATTTTGAAGTCTGGGCTTTATTTAGATTTTATTATTATTATTTATCTTTAAGAAAAGCTGGTTTGGGGGTTATCTGACCACAACGGCGTCTTTTTTGGCAAACTTCAAATTTGGCTGCTTTTGTATCATCACCCACACAGACCTGTTTTGTTTTGTTGACTGATTCACTGTTACAACATAGTCAGTTTCTGACCTCTGTAGCTTAAAAAAAAAATAACAAAAAAAAAAAACATTACTGACTTGTGGCTTTGCTTATAGGTGTTACTTTTGTTGGCATTTCAGTTTATTTAAACTCTTCTGATTTTTCTTCCATTTTGACCAGGTTCATTCATTCAAAATGGTCATTTAATCATTACCGCTTTATCCAGATTATGACTCCAGTGTGATGGGGGTGCATTGTTTAGGCTTTGGGAGGTGTTATTGTTGCTTCTGCTGCATGCAAGCAAGAGAATGCATGCATAATCATAACACGCATAACAAGATAATAAGTTGAATATATTGTATATAAAAACCTGGATGGATGCAATCGTTTTACGTCTGTTTGTTAGGCAGGTCAGTTTTTGTATCAAGATGATGACGTAGTTGTAGCAAAACTGCACAGGTTGAAAGGTTGATGTTACTTGAGGTAACAAGCATTTGTATATATTTACCATTCTCTTGGTACAAAAAGTATGTGGCTGTTGCTGGTTGGTGTACATTGATAAACACAAGTTGTCACCTGCCCTGCCCCATTTTTTTTAAGGTGAAATCTTTTGATAAGCATGGAGGAGTGAAATGCATCAGCCAATTGCTAACTGAGACGAGGATGTTTAGTAGGTGGGGTACCTATGCTTCCAGCTGATTGGCCCGTAACCCAGACACATGGGTACGACAGAAACTCTTGAAAGTGCTCCAGTGTGGTGGACCTAGGTGAACTTTACAGCTGGTGCTGGGTATGAAACCTAAGCTGCGTCTTGGACTTGAAACTGTGCCATCTATTTATGATCTTTCATTATGTCTAACACAGTAGATCAATAAACTCACGCGTTCTCCACCCTGACACTCACTGCCATCTCAACGCCAGTTTAGAGCCTTCAAACTAAATCAAGTTACTGTGCATGGAACACAGATGAATGATTTCACAGTTATTTAGCGCTCTGTTACTGCTTCATTGTCATTACTGTAATAATCAACTAGTAATGCTGCAACTGCAGTTGCTACTCTAACAAGCGAAGGAGGTTTCCCATATTGGCTCGGCGGTCAGCTGGAATGCAGCAGCTGCAGGAGGGTGGGATTTTGGGACAGCTTATATCTCAGCACATTCCAGCCTACATCAGCCAGAAGCAACTGGCCTCTGGCCCTCACCCCTAAAAATAACTTTTACCACCAAAACAGAGCTGGCCCAGATCCACGAACCTAACCGTATCATCTTACATAATCAAGTTCTTAACACTTGTAAACAAACACACCTGGGACTGACTGTGTGCTAATGTAGTGGAAAGAGCTCTGGAACTCATGATGGGAAAATGTGCAGGTTTGTGTGGGGTTTGTGGGAAATTTAAAGAAGGTTTATTTGGGAAATGACTGCTGAGATGAAGGCCATAATATATGAACACAAATTTAATGTAAACAAACATACCTTGCTATTACATAAGTGTATACTGGACTTCTGTGCATATAAAATATCTGCAAGAGCACCAGGTCCACAGTGAAATAGGGTATCTTCATTTATATACAAAGCAATAACTGGTGCATGACATAAACAACAGATATACATTTTAGAGAAATAAATCACCTGTATCCTATCAGAGAGTCTATCCAAACCAGAGGACTGTGATTTACAAAATACAGTAGTGCAACTGCTCAAAGTACATGGCCGTATATTAACCTGTAGAGGGCAGTAATGTATAGATGTATCAGGTTTTTCTCCATAAGAAAGATTAGTTAGATTTTATGGTTGTGAATAGATTCATTTCACGAATTCGCACTTCTTCGTTAAATTTAAATGAGCAAATTTGGCGTGCTGTCCGGGGAGCGAGCCGGGAGCTCAGAGGACCCCGAGCCCTACTGAATGGAACCCTAGCA
>JAUMHQ010000070.1:6850045-6862006 GCA_032361165.1 Enteromius paludinosus
CCTTCTGAATGGTAAGCATGGGCGGGTATATGCAAATGTGGTGAGCGTAACTATTAAGCCTCTAGACTGTTACGAAACAGTCTGTGTTGTGTTGGAATTTGAAAGTTTTTCACTCGTCTTTTGCAAACACTTGATTTATATAAGAAGTAGGAAACGATTATTATTCAACCATGCCAAGGTCAATTCAGTTTTCCATTCTATGGCACCTTTAAATGGAAAAAACACATATTTTTGTGTTTTAGGACTAAGGGGGATAAATGCGATATTTGTTTGTCAGAATTAAGCTACATTACAGCCCTAGTTGCACTATAGGGGTTTGTCAGAAACAAAGCACCATCTTTGAGGATATCCTTCCCTTCACCAGTGGCATCTATTAACTGCTGTTCACAGTCATTGTACATTCACCTCACAGGTTTCCGAGGCAGGAAGTGATCACAAAGATGTCTAAATACAAGCGTTCCATGTTTTATTGGCCTCTTCAGGCATCACAACAATAACTTGCCTTGAACACAAGTCTTTCTGAAATAGTGCGGAGAAGCATGCCAAATGAATGCTCCTTACACAAGCACAGTGGAAATTCATTTTCAGTAAGAGGCAGGTTAGATTTCAGTGGCAGTGATCTCCTCGAAATGGATCTCATTGCTACGCATGTCAAACTCCTCCATGTCCCTGTTCTCCAGCTCTAGGCTAAGTTCCCTCATCACACGTTCTAGGTCTCGGTTTCTGCGGTACATCTGGATGTAGTTCTGCTGCAGCTGCTTCTGGTAACGGATAACCTTGTCTTTCTCCTCCTGCCACACCCTGCGTTCATCCTCAAAGGCCTCCAGCTGGTCCTCACTCCGCCTCCTCTCATACATCAGCTCAGCCCTCAGTCGGTCCACCTGCTGACGGAGACCGTGAAGCACATCCACGCTCTGACGCTGCACCTTGGCTTCATCGCTCTCGTACACCAGAAACTGCTCTTCACTGCCGTTGTCCCGAAAAGCAGGGCTGATCCCGTGTGCAATTCCTCCACGGCTTTGGGGCAGGGGCAAGCTCATGCATTGGACCTTAGAAGGAAGAGTTTGGGACGGGGGCACTGCCAGGGCCTCTTTAAGACGGAGTGACTCTTCCTCCAAACGTCCCATCTTCTCCCGCAGAAGCTCCGCTTCGCTTTTACGCCGCTGCAGCTCATTCTCGCAAACCTCAAGTTCTAGTGTACGAGTGCGGGCTGTGGCGTGGGCTTCCTGCGAGCGAGACTGGCTGGCTTGGAGTTCCAAACGAGCCTCTCTCAACTGGGCCTTCAAAGCAATAATCTCGCTGGCCTTCTGTCCAAGATCAGCCTGCACGTCCTTCAGCTGCTGCTTCAGCAGAGAGATCTCACCTGACTTCTGACAGACCTGAAATACAGAGGCATTCGAGTTCACTGAATGCAATTATTGCTCATTGCTAGATCTAAATGGCTACGAGGTCTCACCTCCCACTTTGTCTCTTCTAGACGAGGACCTAGTTGAGTCTGCTCCTTCTCAAAAGAGGCACATCTCTTCTCCAATGCCTCCCGTTCCTGCAGCAGTTGAGAGAAGTCCTCTTGCAGTTTCTTCTTCTCCTGCTGCAGCTGAAACACCTGCAGCTGCAGGACCTGTTGCGCTCGCTGTGCCTTCAGCTGCACCTGCTTCATTTTCGATGCGCAGCTCTGCCGAAGGTCCTCCAGCTCTTGCTCGCAGCGCTTCTGTTTCTCCTCATACACCTACATGAAAAAGAGACATGATTTTACTCGCGTCATATTCACTGTATCTAACAATTATCTGTCAACAGCTGGTAGAAAACAGTGCTTGTCACCTGACAAATGGCTGCCTCATTCTCATCCAGGTTGTCCCTGAGTTGCTGCAGCTCCAGGTCTCTTTCCCTCAGCTTCTCCTCAAGTTCCCGAATGACACCTTCATACCCTTCTCCTGGGGCCGGGGAGCGGCCACACGATCCGCTGTCTGAGAGCGGCTGGCCACGGCCACTTAAAGACCCCGTGCTCTTACTGGATGATGACCGACCACTGTCGGAGTTAGAGTGTCCGTGGCCACCGCCGGAGCGAGTGCTTTCCATGTGCCCGGTGGGTACCTCGCTCTGTGCCAGGCTGTACCCTGTGCTGCTGTAGGTGGGTAGGCTGGAGAGTGAGTTGCGGCCTGAGTCGGACATAGTGCAGGACTGGCTGCTCCGTGCATTGCGGCCACCGCTGTAAGAGTTACGTTTCTCCGTACACCCCAAACCTGCCCCAGTGCCAGGAAGTAAGAGGTTGAGGCTGCCTTGGCTTTCAGACAGACTGCCGCCTGACCGCGGAGACAGGTACTGCACAGAGTTACGATTCTTGGGCACGACAGGCTTAAAGGCAGTGGGACGGATCAGTATCTTCTCCATACTCTGTGAACAAAAGTAAATTGTATTTTAAGTAAATACACATGCATTTGAACTAAAATGCTAACTACTCTGCTGTTCAAAACATTGGGGTTGGAAAGATTTAAAAAAAAAATTTAAAGGATATGCTTATCAAGATGCACTACCCATGATGTGCAAAGTTAGTGTTCTGCACAGTAAAACTAATGAAACCATGACAAAATAACAATAAGCAGAATTAAGTTACGAAAAGAAACAGTCTAGGTAAAAACAATGCATGTGTAGCTTGTACTACATTTAAAGCACTTGTGCTTATTCTTGTTTGAGATGTAAGGTTTTTTCTTGTTTACCTCCCAAACACTCACCTTTTCCAGCCTGCCTGACACTGGGACGAGTTTAGGAGGAGGGCCACCAATGTTGCCATTCACGCCTCTGTTATCAGGGGGCTCTTCTGTATCACTGGAAGGGCTGCATGTGGTCACATGATTATCATTCCAGTCGCCCACTGGCTCGTCACTCAAATAGCCATAGTTGCCATTGCCTGCAGAGATGAGGGCAGAGGACCTGTTCTTAGCAGGTAAAGGAGGCTGGCTGGTGAGAAGCTGCTCCTGGGAGCTGGCGCTGCGCAGCGTGCCCTCCTGCTGCCTGAAGCAGCTCGTAGCTGGTGTGGGTTTACGATACTTGGCACCAAAGTCGCTTGCAGCTCGGCAGTGACGCTCCTGGTAGGTACGTCCAGAGATGAGGCTGCTGACGGAGCCCATGGTGCCTGCTGCAGCTACGGTGGGGGAGTGAGACACTGAGCAGTACTGCTGGACGTCAGCGTTGGGTTTGGATTTATCAGTGGGCACAGGCAGTGCCTGAACTAGAGCCATGGCGAACACACGCCCAGGACACACACTCTGTGAAGAGAAAAACAGGAAGACCAGGATTTAAGATTACAGTCTAAATGTGCTTATAGTCATGTAACCTTTAAAAAGGACCACATGATTTAGGTCACAATTGCAGTTTTGGATTTCAAACATAAAAGAGTCTTAAATCTTTAGACATGGCCACTTGACCAAAGTAGTGCAATTTTTCTCTGTAACTTTACACAATATTGCCACAGAATGGGATCACAGACTTCTAACAGGTTATTGAGGTTAAGTGCCTCGAGTTATTACAGCAATCTGTGGTTAAAGACAACATGAGATTCAACTTCTGTAGCATTTAGTCAATGTCTGAGACCATCTATATTGTACAAAACATATATGATTAGTATATTGCTAATTAGCAATAACAGTAATTTCTACTCTTTCATTCCCCCCCCCATCCCATTTAAACTGCAGGTTGTGATTTCATTTAAAACATTTTTTAAAAGGTTTAAAGTCAAAACTAACTTAGCATATAGATGCAATTTAAATTTAAAATGTTAAATTAAAATGTCCCTCACCCTAATACTACCGGTTAATGATACGAAATAGCAAGTAGCACATCTTGGTTTATGGTTGCAAGTTAAATGAAAGGCTATTGGTTATTTAAATTTCAGTTTTCTGTTTACATAGAATTTTGCTAATTACAGATCCTAGGGCTGTTTGTGTATTATTATGTAATTATAATGTAAATATAATCAATTAAAAAATATTTACTAGGGCAGAATGGTGATGGTGCCCTTTACAGGGATTGAGCAGCATCCTTTAAGCTTTGGAACTATGGCACTTACATACTTGTCCATCTCACCAAAGACACTTTTCTTTAACAATGTTCCACTACTGTATGCCATCACTGTACAACCCTTAGTTAGCACAGCATGAAAGGAATGGACAATGTAACCGCACAATTAGAAACAGATAACCAAGCATT
Organism: Enteromius paludinosus; assembly: GCA_032361165.1. Classification (NCBI taxonomy): domain Eukaryota; kingdom Metazoa; phylum Chordata; class Actinopteri; order Cypriniformes; family Cyprinidae; genus Enteromius; species Enteromius paludinosus. The sequence goes on from JAUMHQ010000070.1 coordinate 6,854,249, forward strand.
AGCAGTGAGTTATGTGTTTGTGAATCAGTGTGGGCATTGAGGGGAATATATTTAGCCTTCTGCAGTGTGCTAAGAGCAGTCTGACCATGTGGAATAATCTGCAAAGAGCCTGCCAGTCCTGCCTGTACACACACCCTCAGTGCACTTCGCAACACACTCCCAATGCACTTCAAAGAGCCTCATACAGGGGAAACACACAGTCTTGAGTCACCAGGAGAGACCAGACCTGCTCTACTGCACTGCCACCCCACTGACTCAAACTTCTCATAAGACATTCATTGTTCTGTTCAAACATCCACATGGAGCCCCCCACATGCCATTTTAGCTGAGGTTTGAAATCTGATGAAGTCAAATAAGCAGACTTAAGCATGGGAGGACAACATTTCTGTTGTCTTAACCATCCTTTCCTGTCCATCATACCACCATGTACCATTATGGTCTATGAGGAAGAATTCATATTCGGGTAAATACATAATTTAAGGCGTTAATAAACCAATATGGATCAATTTAACCATTATTTTTGATATTTTTCTAACTACTGGAACTTTGCATACTGTACCTTAATTCACTCCTACAAGTGTACACTCTCTCCTACCAGCAACTTCATAAGAGAGGTTTTGTTTTTCCTTCACACTGAGGCACAAAGTCACTTTCCATGAAAGACATCTTCAGAATAGTCCATCTGCCAAATTTGTTGAATAAAGTTGTTATTTTAATTTAAATTGTTTTGCCTTTATAATGTTTCAGTTGAACCACTGATGGTAGATGGAATATTTTGCTGATGTCTTTTATACTTTTCTGGACCTTGACAGTGTTCCTACTTGGCGGTCAATGGGATAGTCACGAGAGTTTTTATCCAAAATACTTAAACTGTGTTCCAAGATTAACAAAGCTGATTAATGACAATATTTTAATTTTGGGGTGGAGTAAGCCTTTAAAAAGTAAAAAATAAACAAATAAATGTTGTTCCATATATTCACCCTGTAGTACCTTGAATGCTCGGAGGATAGACAGTTCTTGTCTAAAACGTTGGAAGGTAGATTATGCTCCTCTAAATAAATCCAGGTGCACTGACATGGCAACGGGTATTTCTCTGTCACAGCTGAGAATGTGGATATTAATATTAATAGCAGAGCCACGAATGAGATTAAACAGAAAGTTTGAGAAAGAAGAGAAAGAGGGATAGCGTGACTCCCTGAGAGTAACAGTTTCCAGGGCGGCTCTTTGCGAGTGCTTACGCACATGGTTCCACTAACGTGGCTATCAGGTATTTCTGCTTCAGCGCTTCTTAGAAAGTATGTTCCTGCAGCCAGTCCAGATCTCTAACTGCACCGTGGCTCTCCTGCAGGGCTCAACAATCAGCCGTTAATGCAAATAAACACCAACTATGACAAAAAACAACAACAAGCAACTAATTGTATAAAGGTGTTTCTACAAGACAAGGTGCATGAAGCATTTGAGGACTTTCAGGCTAAACTTACTCTGAGAGGCGTTTGAGCAACCGCCAGCTCAAATCTGAATTTCTTGTGACTGTGGTTTTCATCACACCCATTATCGTATCTCATATCTAAATTCACACTAAATTTCCTAAATTGTAACTCTTCAAACTGGAGTCAAATTGCAAAAAAAAAAATAAAAAAAAATCTTTTCTATTTTTCAGAATTAAAAATGTCACATCGGGCTTAAATCATCATGGATCACTTCACTCTTTTTAAACTCTCTTTAACTTAATTCCACCCCCTCTTCAAAGCCAGTCCTTCCCCTTTGTTGAACCCAACCTACACCGTTCCCACCCAGATTCCAACTGTTACCCTAAAGTTACCCCAAAAAGAGCTGCATGGCCACTCACAGAGCCTCAGTATATTCTGCACCTCATACAAACACATTAAACCAAACAGAACCCTGGACATTCTCCCAAAGCCTGTGATCATATAATGAGAAGATCCCCTCTGGATCAGCCCCTTGCAACCCTGTGAACTTCAAACCAGCTGGTCAGAGACCCGTCCCCTGCTGAATGACCCCCAGATATCTCTTCTCAGCTCTACCTCATTACAGTTTGAGAAAGGCTAATTATGTTGCTCTCCTACATCTCTGCTGAGGTTACTGAAATTCCTCTTCCATGTAATCTCCCTCCAACTTCTTACCAGCCATGTGCGAAAACCTTTACTTTGGTTTTGTTTTGTTATGTATTGTCTAATCTGTTGAAACTTCAACATCATTTTGTGGAAATAATTTATTTAAAACTTAAACTTATTTCAGTCAAAACATTTATTCGTAATAAATGTATTATTTATCCAAAAATTTAAATAAAATAAATAAATAAATAAATAAATAAATAAATAAATAAATAAATAAATAAATAAATAAATAAATAAATAAATAAATAAAATAAAATAAAATAAAAATTATATGGGACAGTATATTATAAAAGAATATAATATAATATAAGATAAAGAGGCAAGCATTCCTCTCAGTATCGCTCAGTCTTTGATCTCTCCTGTCTCGACAGTGAGAGAATCTCTCTGCTGCAGGTGTTTCTAATCAAATTCCACAGTGAGGTGGCTGGTGGCTGAAATCTCGTTATGAAAAGTCTTTATAGCGCCTCTGCCACCGGAAAGGCTTAGCGGCGAGGTGTGAATACCCTGGGAATCACGGAGCTTCTCTGCGGAGTCTGAAGCAGAATAGGATGGAATGCCAGCACTGAGCCTGGAACCCAGCAGAGCTCCAAATCTCTGGGCAGAAATCCCTAAACCCTTAATCACATTTGGTCTCTGTTTGGTTTAAGTGTAGTTGCAGGGCTAGGATATTTGATGTGTGTGAAGATCTCGATCAAAGCCTCTTCCCATGGAGACGTTAGACATGACATTGTGGCATCCAACACTAAAGCCTTTGTTCTGATAACGGCAGGCTTTTCCTCTTAACTCGCTTAAGTGATTTAGCTAATTTAAGATTTTTATGTCATGCAAATCTGTCAAAAAAGTACATTTTGTTTTCAAAGTACCCCAGACAAACCGTAATAAACATTATATTACGTAACCCCAATGAACATCCAGAGAAACACAGGAAACTAAAGAGAAGTGGAAGCAGCACAAAGGAAATGCTGACCTCATCCACTAACTCATCTGACTGTTAAAAATGCAACCGCACATGCTCATTAACTCTCTGTGTGTGCTCTGCAAAAATACAGAGGACAAAAGTGCATGCTTGAATAAATATGGCCCCTGAAAAGTAGACAATTAATCCACAAGAATGACTCCTTGTGCTCTAAATAGGGAAAAGTAAGAGCTGCATAGTCTCTGTGCACTCAAGTGATAACCATAAAGTGATCAGTGGAACTTATGATATTGTGTTTACTGATTATGATGCCTCCAGCGAAACAGGAACATCTGAGGACCGAAGCAGTCAACTGTGTTTATTTACATTCTTAAGGGATCTCCGTGCCCTGATGACCTTCTAGTCTTTCTCATTAGTCACACTATCCATTCCTTTAGTTTCTTTTAATCATTCTTCAACCTTCCTGCTCTCCTTTGAGTCACTCCTTTTCATTCCGTAAAGGAATGTTCCAGGGTTCATTACAACTTATCTACAGCAATTGTTGCATAACGTTTGCCTGTGTACCTGGTGTATTTTGCACAAAGGTAAGTCTTTTTCTTGTTTGCATGTAACTGTGGGTAGTTTGACTGTTTGTTGTCTTGAATTTGGAGAATTTAAAATATTAGTGTTGTCTGCATACATTCATTATGTACAACAACAAAAACAGCTCTTTGCTACATGTTTATCAGACATCTTGCAGTGATATTTAAGCATTATTTGTATACTATTACAGCATTTTTTTTGTTTTTTATGTTTTAATGCATATTAATATTTTGAATTATTTTTATACTTTAGTTTTTTTGTTAAAGTTGTAATTATTTTGTTACGTGCTTTTGTAATTTTTACTATTTTTGAAAATATTTAGTATCTAAATTCAGCAATATTTTATCATGCATTAAATGTATTTTATTTTTACGTTTATTTGAAAAAAGTTTGTAACTCATTTATTTATTTATTTTATTTGTTAATTCATATTTTGTTATTTTCATTTTTCTTTATATATTTTTATATATAATAATATATATATATATATGTAAGTGCTTTAAAACAGTTTAGTTTCTTTGCCTTTACTCCCCAGTTATTCCTGTGGCAATTCCCATAATTTCCCATTTCTCCCACAATTTAACACATTACATGTATGAGTTATAGATATGCATCAGGGTCTTGTTCTAGTCACATGTTCAGACCCCCCAGAGAGCTCTGACCGGCCGCTCTGCAGTCTGCGGCCCTGCTCCGAGACTTCCTGCCAGCTGCACTGTTATTGTCCCCTCTATCAGATAACACACACACATTGATACAAAAACACTCGGTTGCATTCACAAACACACTGAAAAAAGATCACAACCACGTGACCGCAGCAGAAAACGAAACACATTGTTAGTGACCTGAAGGACCTACTTCCAAGAAACATTACGTTACTGCAATGACAAGGTGTGAATACGCTCATGAATTATTCATATATGCCACGGAGAGTAATTGTAGCAGTAATTAGGCTTAATTAACAGAGTCTTTGTTATTTAGGATGAGGGAAATTACCAATTTACAGTTACTACAAAAAGCTAAATGATTTAGAGGGCTCATACAAATTCTATCAATAAATTAAAAAGCATTTCACTACAGCATAAAAGCTTTGCAAAGTGCTTTTATTCTTCAAGTATCTCAAAGTCCTAAAATGGCATCTGTGAATCCATTAAGGTGAGACAAACTGTCCCAACTGGAGATGCCACTGGGATCCAGATTGCTGGAAATGACTGCAATATGATTTATCTGAGTTTTCTGCAAATAAACTCTTCATATATATATATGCCTTTAATTTAGTGAGTTTTGATTAGATGATTCTAGAAATGATCTAGATTCATAATTATATAAATTGTAATAAATATAATCGCCCTGCATGCTAATATTGCAATGTTAACAAAAATTAGATAAGCTACTGATCCCATTTCAGGCTACATTACAATTTTGATCCATCCTATATGATTTTCAGGGTGAGGAACAGTGTCCCAAATTATAGTAAAAATGTACACAGTATGTCAGAAGAGCCTGAATGGCATATACATTTACAGCTGTAGAAATATTTTATCTTAAATGCACATGCTTGAGTACACAGTATTAGAAAGTATGCACTTTCCCCATCACTAGCACACTACCTCTACTGCATGGTAAAAGTAGGATTCAGTTTCAGCCTTTTTACATCCTCCTTTGTCCTTATTAGCTAATGTGCAAGACTGGCTTAAATGAATCAGTTAAAGACCTGATCAATTGAATTACGCTGTTATCCCGTCTGAAAGTCCACTGGCGCCCAAATCTGGAGAAACAGAGTTTAGTCATGAATGACGCATTTGCAAGAATAGAGTCAATGGAGCAACAGAGAGAGAGTCATTGCCATCATGGACCCAAATATCCTCATCGGTGTGTGCTAAAATGCTCTGATGGACTGAATTAAACAGATGCAGTCTCCTCTTTCATTCCTTCTTTTCTCAGTCAGGAGTTTGATTCTGAATGATGACAGTGAGTCACTGATCACACTTTCACAGACCTGCTGTCTGGGAATGAGGATTCCCATACAAAAACACTAAGTGTGTTGTCATTAATTATGTGTGTGAAATTCTCTGCGAGGAAAACAAAGGGGAAAGAGATCACATGAGTGCGAGTATGATTTATTGATAAGGTAGATGAGATTCTTCTTAACTTTGATGTGATGTCTTAGGTAATGCCTCAGCCTTAGTTTACAATCCATTAGGACGTGTCATGGTTCTCATGCTCATGGATATTTAAAAAAATGGAAGTTAAGTGACAATTTTTTTTATAGTAAATACAGATTTTTGCAGATATGCAGCACATTAAACTGTTTCATGGACAAAATATTCATTTGTGAGTGCAATATCCAATAAATGTTTCTTGAAAGCCTTTCTGCAAGAACCAGGAAAAACTGCAAAGGATTCTAACAGTATTTCTGTGTGATATCATGTACAAAAGATATTTCATATCTTTCTTTTTTTTTTTTTAAGTCTGGTATGAGTATGTTTTTATATTTCCAAACTGCATTTATTATATATATTGAGTATTATTACAAAGACAATATGTTGATTTTGTCAGTGATGGGCAGTAGCGTCGCTACAGGTAGTGACGCTACTAGTTTAACTATATTTTTTAGTAGCATGTTGGTAGTGTCGCTGTTTTCCGAATCAAATAGCTTTTCAGTAGCGAAGCTCTTTTATTGATCAAGTAGTGCGGTAGCGTCCACACAAGCTAACGTAACATTTCCCAAGCATTTCCCAAGCATCGGAAATACAAATGCTATGGATCACTGATCCTAGATCAGTACATGATGCCACCCCCATTAATGTCAGTGACTTCTTAATGCAGTTGGCAAAGAGCTTTTTGGTGTTAGCGCCACTTATGCACCGGACGCGTGACATGCATAGGCGAACACTTTTTGGAAAGATGGCAGAGGATGGAGAGGAATTGATCCCAAAGGTGGAGTCGCCATGGCCGTACCTCGAAAAGTTCATGACGCTGACTGAGACAACGGTCAACGGTCTGTTTTTTGCCATGTTGGTACTGTTTGGAGTAGTATATTGGCGCTTTTCCACTACACAGTACCAGCTCGACTCGGCTCGACTCAGCTCTGTTTGGTTTTCCACTACACAGTAAAAGTTGTACCTGTACCTCCACAATAATACCTGGTTGTCATATAGCGACGCTGCAGGAAACTGCCGTGTTGTAATATTATACGCAACACACACTGGACAATGGAGGAAAGCATGTTGTTTTTGATCCTCTGGATGTGGCTGTTTTTCACAGCAAGAAGACAAACGTTTGACCACGGCATATTCTTCCGAGTTGCCATAATATGTAATGGATTGGATATGTCATGCTATCTCTGGGCAAACTTTTTTAAAAATGGAGGGGTTATTCTAGATACTTTTGCTGGCGCGTGCAATGATGGCGCAGTGAATAGTGACGATTCTCTCTGACCAATCTGCAGTCTGCTGTGTTTTCACGTCACATTTTAGTATCGCCTCAGCTCGCTTGGAACCTCGCCGGAGGGGGTACGAAAAAAAGTACCTGGAAGCCGGTACAGGTACAACTTTTACACAGTGGAAAACCAAACAGAGCCGAGTCGAGTCGAGCCAAGTCGAGCCGAGGCGAGCTGGTACTGTGTAGTGGAAAAGCGCCATATAATTCCACTAACTTGGTTTGTCCTGTGGTTTAAGCTGCACTGAGTTACACATATGCATGCATTCAGATAATAGCCTAATACATACATACTCTCGACACCTTTTGTTTTTAGTTATTATTATTATAGCTTAGCTCACTACATTTTCTAAGTAGCTTGCCCAACACTAGATTTTGTGATAAAGAAACATTTATTTTACCAGCTTTTTATTATGTTTGTGGGACGTGTGATACACGTAATAAACAGTAATAATTTAAAATAGAAGTTTAAATACAAATCTTTACGGCTACTTTTAATCCGTTTATTGAGGTATCAACTATTTATATATGTGTGTGTGTGTGTGTGCGCGGGTTTATGTGGTTTATGAGGACACAAATTTGTACAATGACATTTTCAGAGTCCCCTTAATTCAAAAGGCTTAAAAAACATACTAAATGGTGTTTTTTTGAGAATCTAAAAATGCACACAGTTTCCTGTAAGGG
>JAUMHQ010000070.1:6862106-6878897 GCA_032361165.1 Enteromius paludinosus
ACAGTATAAAAACCATTACGCCTATGGAGAGTCCCCATAAATCACAAAAACCAACGTGTGTGTGTGTGTGTGTGTGTTTTCATATTAATCGTTAAATCAGTTTATGTGGAAATAAAGTAAATTAAAAAAGCAAAACTATAGTTAAAAAACTATTTATTTCTATTAAATGTAGCCTATTCAAAAATGAATAAAACGGTCCATGGACATGTAAACTTCCCAAACACAAACTTTTATTTTCATAGAGGGAATAGTAAAAAAGTTATGAAATAAATTCAAATACAATTAAAATAATCCATTATCTTTTTATGCATTTTTGTTTTTATGTAATAGCACGAGAATTATGAAACTCCACAACACAAGAGTTTCAAAGTGATTTTGGCCCTAAATACCTCACTTAAATTTCAAAAGTCTCATACAACAGACACTACAGCAGCGTTTCCCAGAGACCACATGGCCGCTGTTAAACTCTTTATGTAAAGCGGCTCATTTTTCATGGTAAATCCCTGTAGCTCTCCACCCCAACTCAATTAATTGTATGTTTCTTTGTTGAAACGCTGGATTGAATTAAAAGCGGCAGGGAAACACTGCATGTAGAACAAGCGCTATTGGCCCCGCTCGTTTCACTGCCAACCTGTTGCAGGCTTTTTGGCTTTTGGCTCTGTTTGGGGCTGTTGCCATGACACTTGAGGCCTACATGTGCACTGCCTGGGGTGAAAGAGAGCGAGAGGGGGAGGGAGCCGGAGCTTGCAACAAAAACAGAGAGAGAACTCCACCGGGAAATGAGGAAAGAGTACGACAGAGCACGAGAGAAAGGCAAATTCAAACCTGAGCAGGTGGAGTGTTAGAGAACACGCATAAATCAATCTCAGGCAGGAGAACAACAGAGCGAAGTAGAGGAACCCATAAAACAATGAGTGAAAGAGGGAAACTCGACTCAAAGTTTAGGGAAGACAGGGGGCTGGTCGGCTCTTTAGCATCTCAAAGCATATGGGCTCTATTAAAGACCCCTTGAACAGGGGCCCGAGTCGCCTCACAAACCTCCCGAAGACAATCTCTCCTGTCTCACTGTCCGAGCCTCCCTGGGCATCCCATCCAGCGAGCCTTTCAGAAAAGAGTCGGCTGGCTCGAACTCCAGAATGAGATGCAGCGGGCGACGTTATTTGCACAATACCACACAGGAGCTGCTGCCATCTGGACTGACACTACCTGCCAATCAAGCGCGGACATTTTGTTTCACCCAGTGTGCAGCGCTAAGTCCTCTGGCACAGGCCCAGACGCCAGCCCGGTGCCCATTACTGAGCATCTGCCAGCGGGAACAACCTCCCTTGGCCCGACTGCTGCAAAGTGCATTGAGTGCAAGCATCTCAGGAGCTGTGTGATCTAAACAAAGTGATTTCTAATGAAAATCACCTTCACTTTTACACCAAGTTCACACAGGATGGTAGCATGAATATGCAATAAATAGCTGTTAGAGTACCAAATACAATACAACAGCATATTTACCTACTGTAAAAAGACATTAGTCACATTAATGCATGATTTGAAGTAGCAATGTTATAATTGTTGTTAAAAGTATTATATTTGTTATTTATTATATATTTGTGTATGTTTGATTTAAAATACTTCTTTTGAGTAAAGACCACTTGATACAGCTCAATAAGGGTTTATAACGAACTTACCAAAAAAGCTGATTATAAAAACAATATGAACTGTGACCGGGTGCTTTATATGATGGTCAAAAGGCATCTTCCTGTCTAAGCACGCAAAACAGATCAGATGTTATGCTGAAAGTATCACTCTGTGGTTAACAATATTTGGTCAGTTTGACCCATTGCAATCCTGGGCTTTTGCGAGCAGTAGAAAAGCATCCAGCGTTGGAATGGCCATGTAACATCCAGGAGCCAGTTGCTTCTGAGTCAGCTGCTCTTTGCCACGGTAGGAATTTCCAACCACTAATGGTTATTCAGTTCAATCCAGTGGTCAGAGACAGACACTTGGAATAACAGCAGAACGGAGAGGAGCTGTGGCTCCACCGCAGTGTTATTACCGTGAGAGTGGCCGTTTTGAGGAGATGCCACTGATTGGATGGTAATAAAGTGATAAAGTGTTTCAAATGTATCGAGTATAGTCTGAAAAACTACTGGAGTGAAATCCAGACTCTCAGTTATAAACGGGGGAGAGGACAGACAGCTGGGTTACTGAATAGCACATAAAAGGACACTGATCAGCAGAAATGACTGAAACCAGTGTTTCTTCAAATCTTCAAAAAAAAAAAATACTTATCCAGACTTATCCAGATAAATCAATGTAAAAACTAAAAATAGTAGAAATACCATGGAAATATAATCTGGAAAACAAAACATATAATAGCATAGAATTAATAATTAATACAATAAAATTTTACTGTCAGATGGTTTTTGGGTGAAAAGCAGTGAAAAACGAATATGCCTGCGTGACATCACCTGATTATGTTTTATTTGAATAATTTTGTAATTTTTTTTAAGTATTCAGTAGGGTGTTTTGTGTTAATGTTTACTGCATTGTTTTGGTGTAGTGTGTTAAATAGATAGTTTTGTCTTTGTATGACCCTGTGAATCATCTATATAAGAGTATTACACAAGTTTTATGAACAGACCACTTATATGATGAACTCTGATTCTCTGACTATCCAATTTAATGTTAAAAGCAACATTTTGGCAGAGCAATTTGATTAAATTCAATAGGGTTTAAAGGGGTATTTTGTTAGAGGGCAGATAAATGATAATGAGCCATGTTAGAGACAGAAAGTGTTTTGCTTCTGTCTCATGAGGAAATGATTGGTACTCTGGTCTCTCTAAACAAACCGCAGATAACTTACGTGCAGCCTCTCTGAGTTCTTCAAGTATTCCTTTACTAGCCATGGCCATTGATCTTCTCAAAATGGCCTCCTCTCAAAGCTTTCTGAACCCAGCATCAGCAGAAAGAGACATATAAATAATCTTGCAGTGTTTCTGACAAGCCATAATCATCAGTCTCATGATCAAACTGAAATCATAGCGCAGAAATGCACTGCAGTCGGGGAGAAAAGTGGCACAGCTCGCATACCGGTAAATTAATTCCACACCAGCGCTTACATAACCAACGTGGCCTCAGACAAACTATGCCAGCATGAATATGTAATTCATCTTAAAAAGTGCAGAGATGGTGAACCACGCAGAAAAAAAAGACAACCTTGGGGCTGGTCATGAAAAGTTGCAAACATGCCACAGCGGGACCAGCCTCGAGAGGATGTGGACGTAAAGACACTGTCCCAACAGATTCCAGCCGAGCTCAGACGGAGAGGAAAAGAGTGGCATGGAAAGTTGTGATTCAGTGCAGTCAGCTGAGACTGAGTCGACGTTAATGAGCTCTCCCTCTGTGTATATACGTCTGCAAGAAGCTACAGGCTTACATAAATACTTGCCACACTAAAAAGCATCTCATAAATGGAAAACAGCAAAGCAAGGAGATAGAATGAGCGGAGAACCTAAACCTGTGAGACAATGTGAGACACAGCCAGTCAGCAAAGCACACACTGTCCTTACCGAGACAGTGAGCTGACCACATTCACTAAGGCTGTATTTCAGAGCTCTGTAACATATGAGAGTGATTTAACTCATCTATTATTTTCCGACTCACTGACGCAAGCACCTTTCCACCCCCCTAGGTGATCTCATCTGGAGCCGAGTCTGGACGCTGCTGACACGCAGGAACGGGCCGCTCTATTTCAGGCTTTTACTGTATAAGAATGAGCCATGAGCTGAGTCACATCCACTTTAAACACAAACGGGATTCTCAGTATACTAGGGGACGTTTCAATCTAAACTTCATCCCTTTTGAGAACGAAATGTCAATAGATCAGGCCGCATGCTGGGCAAGAAGCTTAGTGGTGTTTGACTAGTTTGAAGAAGCTTTGTGTAAGCACTGGGCGAGGACTGATTGGAGTGTGTGCTGGATGTCGGACGTTCATATCCAAGCCAGTGGTTCATACGCCAACTTTTACTTTCATATTCACTATTAAAGCAAAGGTTCCTAAAGGGGGTTTTCACAATAATTCCATAGAATAACTAATCATAGTGAAAAGAACCATTTTGCTCAGATTAATAATTTAAACAACATTTTTTCCACTATGTAGAACATTCTGTGCAATGGAAAGGTTTCATGGATGGTTCTTCATGGAGCCTTTATGTTTAAAGAGTGTACTTTTACAAAAAAAAAATCAAACTGAGTGCTTAACTGAGTGCTGTAAATCAATCCATTCACAAGGCCCTGCTCACACACACAAACACACCAGCTACAAAAACCTAACAGCTCAACAAACACTCTTTGAGGTTCCAGAGGAGGTTTTTACAGTGATGTCATAAAGAACCATACTGGTTCTCCAAGAACTATAAGTGAACATTTTCTAAAATACAGTCTAAAGAACTTTTGTGGAATGGAAAAGTATCTTCACGGATTTGCATGGAACCATAGATGGCACCGTTATTCTAGGAAACAAAACCCACAAAAAATATCACACTTACAGTGTGTCCCCTAGACAACAACTACAATAAAAGGAGAACAATTTAAGACTTTTAAGCATCATGCATCTTAGACGTTTCTTCCGTGGGAAAAGCCTCCAGAAAAAGATCTCAAAGTTTCAAACTATGCTCAGATTTGTCAACACACAAAAAGTCAGAGATCTCAATGTAAACATTTCTCATCAAATTCTCCCAAGATCAAATGATCTGAGTTGTCGCCTTCAATTTCAGTAGACACAGCTCAAACAAAGATTTATACTTAAATGAAGCACAAATCTCTGTTATGTCCTTTAAGACACATTGTTCTCTGACACTACAATACAAATCCTCTGAGTAGCCACCAACTTGCTTTATCGTCAAAATCATTAAGTTGGTGCCCTACGATCGTTCTCCCACAGATCTGTCCTCAACAGAAAGCACTAACAGTGCTGCTAAACTTCAAAGAGCTTCTTCTCACCCCAGTGATATCAGCGTTGAGAAAGTTAATCATTCGTTTCACATCACTTCAAAGCTCCTGTGAGCTGCAGTGGTAATCTGAACTCATTCGGAGGGTGTAATAAATACAGTCATGCTGCTGACATACCCATAGTGCTCTGCATGGCTGCCTCCTCGAGTCTCCCCGGTCTGTCCTGGAGGTACAATCCCAGTCTGTTCACTGTACTTCTCTCACTGTCTTACACACTCTCCTCATATCTCTTTCTCTCTCTCTCTCACATGCTCATTCTTTCTGCTCCTCCTCCTCATGCCAAAGTTTGCTCTCTTTTCTCTGGCAGAAACCCCCTTCCTCTCTGTCCTGTCCTCTCCTCTCTTTCCCTGCTGTTTGCCGCCACAGTACCGCCCCCTTCCCCTGCTACCCTCCTCCCTCTCAGCACTTTGTCTGTGGCCCCTTGCTCCTCCACCACCCCCACCCCCGCTCAAATTTAATCCCTCCTTATGCTCGCTCCCCTCTTTTCCCTTGTCTTTCTTCTACCTTTTTCTTTTCTTCATCTCTGTCCACTGCAGTGTGTGTGGAAAGTGCTGTTTTTAAGACTGACCCTCAGCGGCTGCTTTAATCCTATAAGGCCTGCTGTATCATATTTGGCCTCTAAATTAACGATATGATCAAAACTTTCCTAAAAACTGATAGTTACACTTTTTGGCAAGTAAAAGACCTTTTAGTTTAAGTGTAAAAACATCCTGTAGAATTTTTTTAAGTAAACATAAATATGTTTTTTATATTTCAAGATGAACACTTAATAGACTACAATACAGATCAAGTGTCAGTGTCAAAGCTCTTAATATAATATAATATAATATAATATAATATAATAGAAAATAATATAATTTAGGCCCGGTTTCACAAACGGGGTTTAGCTTAAGCCAGGACTAGGCATTAGTTAAATTAAGATATTTAAGCAACTTTTACTAAAATGCCTTATAAGAAAATATTACAGGTGTGCATCTTAACACAGAACAATGACACTGACATGCTTTAAGATATGTCAGAGCAATATATTTTCATCTGAGACAGTTCAAACATGCAATTTAGTCTGGGACTAGCTTATGCCTTGTCTGTGAAACTGGCGGATAATATAATATAATATAATATAATATAATATTTTTTATTATGTGTCTAAAAACAGGTTAATTAAATTATTTAATAACAAAAGCTGTCACTGGGGCAGTACCTACATGTTTGTCCCTAAAGGGTCCATTTTAGTAGCTTTAAGGTACATATTAATACTTAAAGCGTAAATATTTTAATCTAATAGGTACAAAAGTATACCTTTTGAAAAGGTACCACCCCAGTGACAGCTTTTGTACCTTTGTTTCTAAATGTGCATGTCAGGCTTTAGAGGGTAATGTGACTAACACACACACAGGTAAATGCTGTGTGTATACAGTATGTTGTCCACTAACTGGAATAGATTAAAACCTCTCTAATCAAGTCAAACTCTTTGCCTGTTTAGTGGATTTTTCTGGGATATACGTTAATCTCAAGGCATGCTGGGACATAAAGCCATGACTCACTCTAAACACTGACTCATCACATGTCCACATTGCCTGTTAATGCTTTAACATACGAAAGAGCGCCGTAAACTCATGCTGTCACCACAAATGCGCACATAAAGAGTATCACAAAGGGTCTGTTGTGCTGTATGACATCACACCAAAAGATTCATACAAAGCAAACACAGAGATCCAATCAAATCTTTGTGAGGAGGACAAGGGCTGAAAAACAACAGGGTGTTTGGCCGTTTCTTTCAAATTTGGCAAAATCTCTGGAATTTTATTTGACTGTACTTATCATTTTTCTAATTTTTATGTTAATATACTTTATATAATTTATAATCTTTTTTCATGAATTAATAACTGTGATAAAAAAGATGATGGTTTGTTAACGACATAACTGACATCCAATTAAATAATACTTATATAACAAATAATACACTTTTTTTAATTTTAAAACAATAAAAATTAAAGTAAATCATTGTGGTGAAAAAAGACAGCATATTTGCGGAACAGTTTTATACACTTAATTTAAATAAAATTCACACTTAAACCAAAATGATTTTTATATTTATAAATTATTATTATAATTATTTATTCTATCTTTTTTAATAAAAAAATTACTGTTCATAATGTTTTTTTATATTTTTATATATATTTTATAATGTAAAAAAAATATGTAAAAGTCTGAAGCTGGGACAAGGTAAAACAAAAAAAATAAAATAAATATATATATATATGTATATATTTACACACACACAGTATCCAAAGGTTTTTTGTAGTGTTTTATAATTATAATTTACTTTTGTTTTTACTGTTATACTTCTGAGTCTGGAAAATTTTCATGTTCCATGGTTTTCAGAAAAATATTACGTAGCACAATTGTTTTCAACATCACGTTAACATATTAAAATTATTTGTGAAGAGTCATGTTACACTGTGACACTTGCTATTAATTCAGCAATGCCATCACAGGAGTAAATGACAATACATTAAAATAGAAAGAATGTATATATATATATATATATAAGCATTTTAATACAAACCAATCCCTGGGACAGAGAAGTGCTGTATTTGAAGAATCAGCCAATTATCCAGTGTTTTGCCTTTCAACAGGCCCCATTCACTCGTTCTCTCCTTTCAATCATTTACCACTCCACTCCTCATTTACTGGGCCATTCCCAAACAAAAGCAAGGAAGCGTGACGTGTTATGTTCCTAACCTGCGTTCACAAGAAACAGTAAATAAAGGGATCCTAAATGAGTGTGGAATTCTCAAGTGAAGTGAAAAAGTGGAATGAGAGGGTTAGAAAAAAACAAACTTTAGAGAGAGTGAGCGACAGAGGAAGGAGAGCTAATGAAGCGTTAGGAACAGATGAGCATCCGAGTGATTAATGGACACTTGCCCTCCAGGGAAGTTATCATATGAACATACACTCCACATATACTCACTAGGGAGACTTAACATGATATTCTCATCCACAGCACACACATATCTCAAAGCACATCCGGCCAACTACATGCTCCACATATGCACCAACACTGGGTAGAATTTATTACAGTGGGTACGGAATTCAGACCCCCTTAAATTTTACACTCTTTGTTATATTGCAGCCATTTGCTAAAATCATAAAAAAATTTTCCCTCATTAATGTACACACAGCACCCCATATTGACAGAAAAACACAAAATTGTTGACATTTTTGCAGATTTATTAAAAAAGAAAAACTGAAATATGACATGGTCTTAAGTATTCAGACCCTTTGCTCAGTATTCTCAGTATACTCATCAGACTACAGTTACTTTTTTTTTCTTGATTGCATGATGCCGAAAATTCGCAAAATGGCAATAAATTATTCATGAATTCATTTATTCTCCTTTTTTCTAGTATTGTATCTTTTTAATGGCATTTTTCTTAAAAAAGCATATTGCTTATAAAAGTTTGGAAACTCCAAATTATCGATTTTAAATCAATGGTATAAACAAGTTAAAAGCAAAATAGGTCAAAGTAAAAAGGTCAAAAGTAATCAAAGAGTAGATTAAAGAAGATTACTTAAATTTTCTTCATGTAATTTGTATTGAGCAATGGACAACAGTATGTTAGTAATCTGCAAAGAAATGCTTTCTGGGCATGCAAACTTTGTTTCTTCCAGTACTGTCCTGGTTAAAGCTGTTGCTAGCAGAGTAATGAACAGCTTGATTAAGTATGAATGGAGGAAGGGGAATTCTTAGTTCCCCCCCCCCAAAATTCCCAGTCCCGCTTTCTCTATTCAGGAATGGAAGGCAATAGAGCTGGTTAGGAAAGAGAGAGAAAATTAATGATAGTGAGGGACAAAAGACTGAACAAGAACCTAATCCCCCTTCCACCTCCCACATGCACACACACACACACACTGATTTGATCGAGCATGTACACACGCATGCAGATGGACACACACAAAATGAGAGGTCCTCAAAATCTCCAACAAAACACTTGACCCCTCATCTACTGAGAGAGAGAGAGGGATACAGGGCAAAAACACAAAACAACTGTTGAGCGCAGACTGGGCATGTGCTGGGGGATCTGAGACTTTCTGAAATCTACAGATTCAGGTGCACATCGACAGAACATTTAACATATTCCACACCCTTTGCGTGTTCATTTAATAAATATTTGGTTTGGTTTGATTATGTTTTCAGTTGCTTTGTTTTAACACACTTTATGATGTTTACAGTCAACATGAAACGGTTTATTTTCTAAAAGCACTCACTGGACATGATCCATCAGTGCATTTTACTCCTAAAAAGTCTTGTAATGTAATAACATGCTTGGTCTCAAACCTTGGCGTCACTTTTTCAATCCAGCCAAATTTAGTATAAAAACCTGCCCAGTATTTGTCTGGCTGTATAATCGAAAATATGTCACATTAAGGAAGGAAAATGTGTTGCAGATGACTTTTAATGTTGACTTTCCCCATTAATAATTGGGTTACATCTCCAAAAATCAGCATGTCTGTCTGAATATGAACATTTTCAGAAAGAAATTAGTGCATTTATTAAGCAAGGATGCAATAAATTGAACCAAAGTGACAGTAATAAAATGTATAATGTTCTATCTAAATATACAAATAAATAAACCTTCCATCAAAATAATACCAATTGTTTTTACACAAATATTAATGCAGAACAACTGTTTTCAACAATGAATTAAAATATATTACATAAGAGTAAAAATACATTACAAAAGAAATCAGTCACTTTAAATGGTAATAACCTTTCACAATATTACTGTAACATTAAAAAAGGCTTATTTAAAAAATATTAGGTTTCATGTTCCCTTTCTACATACATTAATCCTACAGATTGTTCCCTTTAAATAAACATAAAAATGCTAGTTTTTTTCATCTGCATTGAATTTATGACCACCTAATGAGGAACAAATCACAAAATGTATGTTAGATAAGTACATGATGCCCATGAATCTTTCCTCTTCGGTCCTGAGGGGCAGGAGAGGAGTATGCCAACTATATCAACTCCTAGCAGAAGGAAAACATTTTTACCATCTACATGATCAAAGATTGGAGTGTGGAATGCAGACTAATCTTTGATTAACTTTCTACTGGAGGCAGATTGCGTAACAAAATCATGGGTTCAGAGACGGACATCAGATCTGAGATTGTGTATATACACCTCTAGCCCTGAGCTCAGACCCCCTAGGATCGCAGACCTCCATCACAAAGCACTGAGCTCCTGCCAAACACATCTGCTGTCAAAACACATGCCATACACTCTCCACATACACCATCAGTGACAGAAACGCACATTCTTACAGCGCACAGACACACAATCAGACTTCAAGCATATACAGAGCCCTGGTCTGAGCTGTGGTAATGGATGGTGTGTAATGAAACTGTGTGTGAAGCTGCCAGCAGGTCTGAGAACTGCAAACCAATCTACTTTTACTGCTCTGCTCTCTGCCATGGAAAAGCAATAAGACCGCTGAGGTGATGTGGAGAGGAGAGAAGGATGAGAAGGAGCTTTGTGTCCTTTTGGTGTTTTGTTGAGTGGGAGTGCATATAACTTAATGTTAAAAAAAGAAGAAGCTTGGGCGTGGAGGACACATGGGCATGATGTACCTCTTCCCTTCTACTCAGAGTTTACAGGGTATTTGGAAAGCTGACTATTTTTTGTTTTCAGAGAGTTTCTATTCTTAGGGTCCCCCGTGAGTGGGCAGTCAGCTCTACACCACATGTGGAAAGACAGTAAACAAGGCTTAGGACTAAAACCAAAGATGTGTAATACCTGGTATCCATCGTCACAAAACGAAAAATGTTTCCTGAGATTAAGCAGATGTGATTGAAAACAGAGCAAGAAGAGCTTCTTTTCAGCTCATTAATCATGTTCTCAAAGTGTGTTTAGATTTGTACAAATTCAGTCAAAATTTCAATATAAACTAAAAAAAAAAAAATAAATAAAAAAACTCCTGAAAAGGATATAGTAATAATAAAACTATTATTATTATTATTATTAAAAATAATAGTATTTTTTATTTGTAATGCGCCTTTCTTACACTCAAGGTGCTGCAACAGTTTAAAACATAAAATAAAAGAGACAACACTAATTATTTAAACACTATAATTATTTAAATAATATTAATCATTACATTATTAAAGCTTTTTACATGTTATTATTACTATTATTATTCCTAAATCATATAAAACATAAACTCTAATATTTTTTAAAGATTTTTCTGAATCGAAAAGAAAATAATTCTAAAACAACAACCACAATAATAATAACAATAATAATTTTAATAATAATTATTAAAACATTTTTATTATATTATTTACAGAAATTGTTTTGTTTTTTGTTTTTGGAGAAATATTTGAGTTAAGTAGTAATAGTAGTGTTTTTGTTGTTGTTATCATTAATAAAATCAAAAACACAGAATTTAATTATAAGAGTAATAGTGTATTATTGTTCTTATAATTCAAATTTGTTTATTATTACACAAAGTCAATATTAAAATTATATGTAACTAAAACTCTATTAAGTTTCTCAAGCAGTGAAGGAGTAACCTCTGAGCAACACTTTATTTTTGACACTGTTGTCAAAGAAAATTAAATAAGGGGATAAATATCAATATCTGAAACACACCTGTTTCTGACACCGGCTGTAAAACCCAAGAGCTGCTAGTGCTGTTTTATGGGCGTTAAGGGTCAAGTGAGGTCAAAGGTCGAAAGACCAGGGATTTAAAATAGTTCACCAGTTTGTGGTCTCGGTCACGACATGACCTCAGGTGAAAGCACCAAACATAGCAACACAATTAGCATAGGTCATACGGATAAATGAGATAATGTCTTCGAATCATGAAAACATTTATGCGGAGAGTCACAGGCTTTCATTTGCTGATCAATCCAGTGCCAACATAAGGGTAACAAGCCTCAGCACACTTTAACAGTGTATGGAAAGAATAATAGATTCCTTCACAAGAATAGAACAGCCACAATCGTCTGCCGAGTTAGGTACCTTTGCTATGGGAGAGCTGCTAGCATAAGCACTGAAATATGTTTTAGAAAGACAGTTATTTCCCATAACTATACAAAGTGATTCATCAGTCTATGAGAGAGAGAGAGAGAGAGGGAGTAGGCAGAGGGCAGTTAGACCTGAAGCTTCTCGTGTTATTCAGGAAAAAGGTTACAAATCACTGAGGGGAACAATATCACTGCTCTGGTTTTATAGGACAGAGGAAATAGGGGTAACGAGTGGCATCTTTTAATTTGTGCACACACAAATCTCAGGCCTGCCCTGAGCTCTCTCTGTAAATTGGAGCAGGCAATGTGTCAGAGACTCTTTACTCTGTCTGTCTTCTCATTCATTTCCCATTAACTCCCAGCATGCTCACTGTTTATGTTCCACTGGCATGTAGGGAGGGTCAGACCAGCTCTGCCAACACAGCAGCGGCTCCCAGTGTAAAATATGTTATGAGAATGACATGGTTTGATGAAACACACATCGATGGTATGAAATAAAAATTAAAGATCTATCAAATTAAGATTTATACATCATCTGAAAGCTGAATAAATAATTTTAGGAACGGGAGATATTTGCCCAAGATACAGCTATTTGAAAATCTGGAACCTGAGGGTACAATAAACTCTAAATACAGAGAAAATCACCTTTAAAATGGTCCAAATGAAGTTGTTAGCAATGCGTATAACTAATCAAAAAATTACGTTTTAATATATTTATGGTAGGAAATGTACAAAATATCTTCTTGGAACTTGGAATCTTATTCATTTAATTTTTAGCATAAAGGAAAAAAATATAAATTTTGACCCATATAATGTATTCTTGAGTATTGCTACAAATATACTGATTTCGAATTAATCTTGATCAGCAAATTTGCATATTTGAATGTATGACGAGACACTAAAGACTGCCGTAATGATGCTAAATACTTATAAATAAATTCTAAAATAGATAACAGTTATTTGAAACCGTATTTTGCTGTATTTTAAATAAGTTTTTGATTTTTAAAATGTAAAATAAATGCAGCCTTGATGTGCTTTTAAAGAAAAACTTGTGTCACAGTAATAATCTCATAACACTTAAAAACTCTTACTACGTAGCTCTAAAATCAAGAGGTTATATACATAAAGAAATATGTTTCATTTAATCTTCCTCCCTCTTTACCAATATGAAACCATTTGTGTATCTCTGAAAATATTCTTATAAAATATAATCCATAAAAAAAACACAATCTAGTCATTAACTTAGCATCTGATGCCATTTCTACCACAGAGAGGAAGAGAGGTCGGTCTCCTGAAGGAAACAGCTGCTAAGACGAATGTTAGCATAGATTGAGAGCTGCAGGGGCGGAGCAGCTGCTTAGACCACACACACACACGAAACACAAAGTCCTGAAGAACTGCCAGTCATGTGCTCAAACTGCATACTAACCAGATGAGTGGAGCTAAAGGGGCCAAATCTGTAATCTGAAGAAGGGCACTCTCCTGGTTGTGACCTCAACACAACCACTGTAGTGCATCAAAAACATGGTATTACTATAGTGCCATGATCACAAAAACTATTGTGAATAATAAATCCTCCCATCCTCCAAACCCTGCCCTCTGACCCTTACAGCCCCTCCCATCTAGACTCGGCTCGGCCAGTATCCATGCCACACTGGTCACTGGTCATCCATCATGAACCTGACCCCTGTACAAAATACACTTCAAAGTGCTGGATGGGACATTTATGGAAATTTCCCTGTGGGGTAAAAACTCAACCAGACACATATTCACGCCATTAATCAATGTCCAGGCTCCCGCAGAAGCGATGATCAGCGGTGACAGCGAGGAAACGCTGGTTCCCACTGAGTCTAACCCTGCTCATGCCTGTAAAATTGACACCAACACAATTTTTGCAGATTATTATGTTTATCTTAGTCAGTTGAGTTTCAAGAGTGCTATTGCTGTTTTCTACCCAAGTGTTACCCGGCAAGATTTTAACATGTAATCTGCATGCTGAAAATCTGCGTGAAAAGAACCATTAGTCACAAAAAACATTAGTGGCGACTGTGTTCAAAACACAGCTTTGCGAAGCTTCAAGAATCACTTTTTTCTAATCAGTGACGCAGGGCACATATCAAAATGAAAGGGTTTAGTTCACCCAAAAATATAAATTTTAGGGACTGCTTCAAAGTTCTAAAAAAATCCTGGTTTTTCAATGAAAAACTTCATTTGTGCCCATGATATCTAGGATTTTTTTTTCTGCAAGACATGTGCAGGGGTTCATACTCGCAAACCATATAACGAACTTTCCTGGCACCTGTCCAAACGACATGCTTTTTACGGTTTCTGAATCCGTCCAAATATGTTTCTTACCTTGCACAATCAGGCCTCATCCATGTTTGATGCTTAATAAACATGAGTATTTTGAATATACATGAAGAGCTGTACTGTGTCCAATGTGGATGTTAGTATGGGCGGGGCTACCCTGTGTGACTACTGTCAAATGTTACCTGACCTAATTAATATTCATGAGAAGGGTGATAAGATTTATAATGCATTCCCTTACCATCTCAGATCCTTCGCCCTGATCCAAGGCAACTCTGAGTGCATTTTCATCACGCTTTACAGATCATTAGCTTTTAGTGTCTTTAATTAACTGAGCCTAATTAAACGAACACAGTGAGAGGTAAAAGTTATGACACTGATGGCAGGGTCCATTAACGCCTGCTTGTTCTGTATGGCTGGGCTAAATGAATGATGGAAATCAATTCCATACGCCATGCCTTTTTCTCCAGAACAGACGGCAAGGAAAGAGAGTCATCATTTTGTCATACCTTGCACAAAGGCCCAGAGAGCAGCTCCTAAAACGCTGCAGAGATCCAGGACGGATGGAGACTTTACACATCCCCAGAGTCCCACAGCAGCGTCCACCTCCGCTCACACACACTCCTGCAGGGATACACACACATACTCAGGGTCAGGCAAAGTTCCGGAGCAGGCAAAGCACATTCACCAGAAGAAAGCTGAGTGGAAATTCATAATTACTATTAAAAAGTTGCATACATCTAGTAAAAACATATGAGAACATCTAGAGAGCTTCTTCCATCTGTTCATCTCTACTAGCATTACGAGTTCAAGTATGCATACTGTACGTCACACACCTGCTATAGAGCATTAGTTGCAGGGTGTCAAGGTGAAAAGCCTGTTATTTTGTTACCATGAAAGCATGATAAGGTCATGGCTTTCTGAAGGGCCGGTAGTTATTTGGCCGCCAGACAGTTAATTCACATGGGTCTCGGTGGACATAGAGCCAAGAGAGATTGCATTTTGTAAGGTACAGTACAATCTGTGAAAGTTTCAAGTTGCTCAAACTAAATTTCTCCTCAGTACATCGTTATATCTGAGAGGAGTGGAAGAGCACACTGCCCCCCACTGGATATCAACCAACACTACATCTGTGGGAGAAACCATAATAACTAACATAAAACTTCGACTTTTTAGACATTAATATATTACAAATGTTAAAAATATTATCAGCTTTGCATCACAGCAATAAATAACTTTTTATTAACACTTAATTTAATGTGAAATAATATTTAACATTAATATTTAACATTTTTTATTAAATAAATACAGCTTTGGTAAACTGCACAGAGGGATCAGAGATATCACCACTGGGTTTACCCATAGTCCTCTATAGTTGAATCTGCTGGGACTGTCCTCTCTCTACCCTTATACACTTAAGCAGGAATGCTAGTTACTGTTTACTCTGGTTTTAATAAAACCAGTGAAGAATGAAGTGGAGATTAGAGAGGAATGTGTCTGTGATTCTCTTCAGTTATCGACAGTCTCATCTAGTGTGTGCTACTACCCCTGCTAAAGTGGGTCACATCTACATGGGCTGCCAGCCACGCACAAACACACACAACTGCGTGACACACGTGGAGAGGAGAGGGGAAGCGGTGGATCACACGTGCTTGAGTCTGTCTGTTTCACAGAAAGGGGGAGTGAGTGGGAAAATAAAGGGGGTGAATGGAGGTCCAAGACAGTTAAACATAACAAAAAGAACATTGCTGTGGAAACTATTTTTTAACCGCAGCTTTGCAAGTTACATGAAATTTGTTAACACATGCTAACACAAGTAGCTAACTATACTGAAGGTACTGAAGGGGCAATATTATAAGAAAGAACTGTAGACTTGTGGCTGCCGTACTGATACAATAAGTAAGTCAAGTCACTTTTATTTATATAGCGCTTTTAACAATACGGATTGTAGCAAAGCACTGAACATTATCAAATAGGAGAACAGAGTGATGGTAATGTATAGTGACGGGAATTAAACTTTATTTATCAAATGCAGAGACGGTCTCTGTCAAGACAAAGGTAATCACTGGAAAGCAGGTGTCCCCAACTAAGCAAGCCAGAGGCGACAGCGGCAAGGAACCAAAACCCCATCCATGAGGGAATGGGGAAAAATCATTCTAATATACTGATTGGCTGCTCAAGGAATATTTCATATTATTATCAGTGTTAAAAACTATTGTGCTACTTCTCAATTTTGTGGAAACTAACAAAATAACATTTGTTCGCAACAGAGATGCAAATCTTTAGTAACATTTTAAATAATGTCTCTTTTAAACAATTTACTGCAACCTTGCAGACTAAAAGTATAAATAAAATTGGGTAACACTTTATTTTAGGGTCTCTTAACTAGTTGCTTATTAGCATGCATATTACTAGAATATTAGCCATTTATTAGTAGTAATTAAG
>JAUMHQ010000070.1:6905767-6916663 GCA_032361165.1 Enteromius paludinosus
TTAATTACTTCAGCTCCTCTGGAGAGCTCTTACCAGTAGCCTACATTCTTGCCATTCCTATGATTGTATATGGGCACAAAATGGGATTTTACATTTACTTAAATTGATGGTTTCCCAGTAGGGTTTGCTTCACTGCGAAGCAACTTGACAGTGAGCAGTTTTAGTCAAAGTAGACTAGTCCAGAGTCGTTCATTGTGAAGCAAAGCCATTGTGTGGCTAAATTAAGCACCCTTTCAATTCAAAGAACCAGTCTGCAACCCTCACCCCAGCCCCAACCGACCCACAGAGCAGCACCACAAAAGTGTCTTTGCTTACAGAGGAGCTTTGTGCTTGTAGTTAATACTATCTAGCCCTTTTCATGGTATGGTGAGCTACTTGATTATGCCATTGCTGTCCAGTTGCCTTCATTTGAGACACCCAAAGAGGGACGAGTGGAGCCTCAGATCAGCAGTGAGAGAATTTCAGACACTAAGCTCCATTGCCACTTTGTTTCACTACTTTGCGGACTTTATAGAAGGGGAGTGAGTGCAGTGTTAAGCAGTTGAATTCTGCTTTGTTTAGTGGCCAAAGCTGTTCAGTTACTGTCAATGGTGTGTGCCCCAGCATCCTGGATCTGTGTGTTTGTGCAATTAAAACAGGATGTGGAGAAGTGGATCTACATTGGCATGTTTTTTTTTTGTGAGAGAAAACATTTTCTGTGAGAAAACATTTGTGTGTGCACATGTGTGTGTTGTGCATGTGTCACCGTTACATAAGTGCTCCCTTCTGTCCTGAGGGAGGTGGAAACCAGGAGCTGCTGCTGGAAATGTCTGTTAAACAGGCCTAGGCGCAATCTGCACTGATTTGGGAAATTCTGCAGGGACATATGTAAGGATGGTAAAATTGTGCAGATTTTTGAGCCAAGGTTTTTTGTGTGTGTGTGTGTGTGTGTGTGTGTGTGTGTGAATTTAAGTTGCATGGTTGTAGTGTTCGCCTGTCTAAAAAATAAAAAATTAATTAACCAAAAAAACTATATATATATATGTAGCCTTCTAGATCACTAAAAACTACTACCTTCTTACATGTAAATTAATCATTTGATACAATGCACTTATTGTATAACCCTAACCCATTGTGTATACGTTTTACATTGTACTTATATTTCTAAAAATGTGTAATTTTATCTAGTTAATTTCTGTAATTACATTTATAATTACACTGTTGACCCTTCCTTTACACCTTAACCCACCCTTACACCTACCAATATCACCAAATGTCCCTATCTTACCCATATCTCACCTCAATAGAATTAAAAGTGTTTTGCAATACAATTTGACCATAAAAAGTACCTTGTACTTATTTTCTAATGTAAGTTTTGAATGTAATGTAAGTCACTTTTGATCAATTTAATGCATCCTTGTTGTGAAATAAATCCATTAACATCCCTTTAAAAAGAATTGACCACAAATGTTGGTTCTCTCTCATACACTAAGGATATTTTAAAATACACACACTGTAAAACTGTGCACTCATTTTTCACTCGCTCTGCTGGTCAAGGACAGGCTGTCTCAGTGCTATATGGGGATTTTCTCTGTGGGGTTGAACCATTACAATTTCTCCATCATCAGCTTCTTTGATATTAATTTATCTCAAATCAGAATGCTTAGCAACAGCAGACCCCAGCAAGTGAAAGACCTAAATGGTTCTAACATCTCAAAACTGTTGAGGAAATACCTGAGTACTGCTACAAATGAGACAGTGACAAAACGATTTCATTGTCTTTCTTGAGATGTGTAATGAAGAAGCGTATAGAGGGGAGATAAAGAAATGGTGCACTGGGAAGGCTAGTTTACGTTCGTCTACAGTGAAAGTGATAAGATCTAAATTGAGGAAATGGGGCACAAAGAGTTGTCTCTGTGATGTTATTGGAATCCATGGAGCAGACCGAGATAAAACTGTGCTTTATCACAGAGTGAGGCACAATCCATCTGCATCTCACATAACACTATACAACACACCCACACTCACTTTTCCTGCTTGTGTTGAACTTAATAGAGCAGGTGTCAGCATTAGGCCGTGATAACATTGAGTTTACAGCCTCCAAACAAATGCAAGGACATGCATGCACTGACAGCTGTTAACTCAGTGCAAACACACTTTTTTGACTACAGAGCTGGTGTGCTGTGGACTCTAAAAACATGGGTGATGGGTAAGTGTTTGTTGTCATAATATTACACCATTTGATATTATTATAACACATAAAGGTGATAACACTTCACATTAGAGCATTCACATTGCCCAAAGGGAATCTATGGCTGATTTTGAGGTGAAATACGTAAAGTCTGTAGAAAAACATAGTAAAGTGTGCAAAAAAATGCTAAAACGTAATACATTTAAGGACATCTATTATAATGTCTACAGTGAGAACTTTTTGCAGATGAAAAGCACATGGCTGAAATTGATCAGCACATTAAACTAGCCTGCCTCATGGGTTTTTCCCTCTCTTGCTCATTCGGCAGCATTACAGAATGATTTGCTCAAATTACATGGGTGGGTTCATCAATAAGTGATGTAACACTTGGACTAAAGTGGGCTAAGCACTCGGTCTCTTCCATCCCGTGGAGCACAGGCCTGTAGTGTGCCACTGTCATGTCCCCAAATTCAGCAGGGGAAAGAATGAACGCTGGATCCTGAGTGGCCACAGCAGCTGTGGAAATGTTATGCTTGGCTGAGACGGCGCTAACAGCCACAAGTTCCCATGGATGATGCGTCAGTGCCTGCACAAATACTGGTATTGTTCACCAAAACAGGCTTCCCGTTCTTTAGCCAGTTAACTTGTGATAGGTATATTTTCACACATTTATTCATATTGAGTGTTTGTAGCTGGGATACGTAGCTTTGTATTTCTGTCTGTCACCCGCTGTTGTTTAAAGTGTTAATATATCAAATTCATTCATTTCTCTTTCGCTCCGTTTTTCACAACTTTATCAAACCGCAGTGGTAAGTGAATAATCCATCAAGCTCTGTGAGTATGGCTTCTCCTTCTCTTGTTGTTTGCATGTCATGCCACATGTACAGTTTATCTCTCAATGTCGGCGATGAGGGTTTCACATGTGATAAATGCAGGGATATAGTTAGGCTGACAGATCTTAGAACTATAGACACGCATCCAAACTTGAACAGAGGACAGTCAGAATGTGAGGGCTATAGATACGGCTTTTGGATGCTGCTAGTTCAGCTCATGTATATATATATATATCCAGATGTTTTGTTTCTTATAGAGTCATGCAAAAATAAATTCACTATTTTTGCTCCTGAATAAATCAGTGTTTTATTTGCAATTTTTAGTGCTTTACTCATGATGTTATTTGTTTTCTGAATGCATTTTTAATAAATCTGTTTATTGTTTGATGAAATAACTGTTCTGTCATAGTTACATTAAATATACTGTATGTACTCAAATTAGTCTTAACATTGAAGATACTTTATAATGTATAATAGAATATATATATAATGCTATGACATGGTAAAGATGCACTGTTCTCTCAAGACCAAGAGCAGTGAATATTTTAAAGTACATGAACATAGGAGACAAGGTGGAGACTGAGGGTAAAAGTAGAAAAAAAGCCAAGAAAAATAAGGACGTTAAGGAAGACTCAAGGGAGGTTGTCATTCATTCAAGAATATAAGCTCAGATCTCAGCACTACTGGTCCTAGGTGGGCTCTTTCTAGTAACCCATCTGAGAGCGGGCAGTGCTGGAGTAAGTGCACTGATCCTTCAATGCACTGATGAGAGGAGACGGGTTAGAAGCATGGGAGCATCTGTTTTTAGTGTTTCCTCCCTCTGTTTCACCTTCATGTCCTTCCACTTTAGTACTCAGACCAGTGAAGGCCCATCCAAGCTGTCTCACAAACACTTTAAAGTCTGTAAGTTTGCTTAAGGACAAACAGCATCAACACTAGAAGTTCTGTATATTGCAGTGTAGTAAAGTGCTGGGCAGTAAAGCACTTTGTGTACTTCATTAATAAAATATTTTTGGGTGACACTTTAGGGACCAGTATTAACTAGTTGCTTATTAGCATGTCTATTATGAACATATCGGTTGTTTATTAGTACTTACAAAGCACAAAATTCCACATCCATAATCCTACCCAATACTTAAACTTAACAACTACCTGACTAACTATTAATAAGCAGCAAATTAGGTGTTTGTTGAGGCAAAAGTCACAGTTAATAGTTTCTCAATAGCAAAAAAGTGTTTTGTGTTTGTGTACTTTTGAAACAGAATACTTACAGTCTGCTTATAAAAAACAAGCAAGTTTGAAAGTGAAATCACAAAATCATGTTTTTGTCAATCTTACTGAGTTGACAGGTCAATTTAATGTGATTTATCTTACGTTTATGTAAAATGTAATTTGTTATGATCATCCATCCCCATGAAGAGACACCTCATCAGTCACCACAGCACAGAGCTAAAGCAAAACATTTTAATTGCAATATATAACCATCACGAAGATGGATAAACCATCTCAATATGAACACCGTTAATGATCAGATTATAAACAACTATGACAGATTACAAAACAACCAATTAAAAACAATTATAAGATGAGTTGCTGACAAATTTCAGGTGTCAGAATAGGTTTCAGTTTTACATCTGGTGTGTCCTACATCTAATTCAAATCATTTTTTAGTCTTGATTTCATCAGGCTGTTTTCCAATTAAAGATAAAATGTATTTATGCTTAAATAATTATGCTTAAAAGTGCAAAGTTTAACTTTTATTATATTTTAGTTACTGGTTATTAATAAGAGATGTTAACAGTTTAACAGGTTTTCCCCATAACATTTTCACCATTTATTGTCACTTTTTATAGTGTATGTGTAGTGTAATTGGGGAAAAAAACACAATATGTCTCAAATTTGCTTTTACAGAAGATATGAGAACGAATTCCTCTGTAACTACAGTAGTACACATGATCAAAAGACAGGAATAGAAGGAAAGGGTGTGGGGAGAGCTGCTGTTAATGTGGAATGGCTGAAACTCCCATGGAGGACATCCACGTGCACTATATCCAGAAACAAAGAACGCAGACTATTTTAAGCAGTATGCATTTAAAGAAACATTGCCTAACTGTAAATCTACACATATACAAATATAGTGCAGCATTAAATATACTAATCTGTTGTTTGAAAGCTATTAGAATTATCATGAATCTAAAATTACGTGCTTTTCAATTATTGTTACAGACATGCCAGGCTCTAACCCCAACCAATCACAACAATCGCTATCCCCGGAGTACTTTTCACCGCCACCTGTCACCCACTCAGGATTTCATTAACCACCACCACCACAAAGCCACACACCACACAGCAGTCACTGTCCGAACTCGTTTTGACCAAAGTGGACTAACTCTTGATATTCTCTACTATATCCTGATTATCGTTTGCCCTACTTACCCTGTGCTTACCGTCCTGTGCTCCTCAGTCCCTGCGCTCCTCCCAGGTTTCCAGATTCCCCCTGTGTCCCTCCATGGTTCCTATATTCCTCGTTACGTGTGGTGTATGGTTGTCTCTCCTCGTCTCCGCATCTCCCTCGTCTCCGGGTAAAATGTTATATCATCTCCACCAAGGTAACATGTCAATTCATGAGTACTCACTAAAATTTTGTATCTTGGCAGCTGCTAGTGGATGGAATGAACAGTCGTTATTGACCACTTATCGGCAAGGTCTTGAGCCCGATCTCCGTCATATGCTCTATGGAAGAGTACATCGAGGAAGCCCTCCAACAAGGTTAAATCCTTCCACTTCCCTTGCTGCTTCAAGTTTCTTTTTCATAGCCAAAAAAGATGGCGGGTTACGTCTATGTATTGATTATCAGGCCGTGAATCAATCCATTGTTCTGTTCTTTTTAAATATCCCCTTCCCCTCCTACTGTACCTGCTGCCATCGAGACCCTACGCGGAGCCCAAGTGTTTACAAAACTGGACATTCGCAGCGCCTATAATCTGGTGAGGATCAGAAAGGGAGATGAGTGGAAAACGGCCTTCATAACCCCTACTGGGCAGTACGAGTGCCGGGTTATGCCGTATGGCCTTGTTAATGCACCTTCTGTGTTCCAGAACTTTATGCACAAGATTTTTAGAGACTTCCTCCACAGATTCCTGGTAATCTACACAGACGATCTCCTTATCTCCTGAATACACGAACACAAGGAACACGATGTGACGGTCCTCACCTGGCTCCTCGAACACCAGCTTTTTCTGAAAGCCGAGAAATGCTCGCTGTTGCCTCTGGTTTGCTTAGTTGGGGACACCTAATCTCTTCTAGTGATTATCATTGTTTTTATCACAGGGACCGTTTTGCATTGTATTAGATAAATAAACAGTTAAATCTCGTCATTATACATTACCATCACTATTTGATAATGTTCAGTGCTTTGCTACAATCTGTATTGTTAAAGGCTCTATATAAATAAAATTGATTGATTGATATGTGTGACTGTGCTCACATTCATTTACTGACTGCAGGGATGGGAACTGAGGTTAACCCCTCAACAGCTGTGCGTTTGTCATCCCTGGCATTTGTACATCCGCATGGGAAGAAAACTCCAAGAACTCTTCGCTACACGCAGCTGTTCACTTCTTTCCCCTCGTACTATCCACCCCCTTCATCTCTCTCCAGTGGGCTTTTATCAGGAAGAAAAACAAACCCTCGCAGTCTCAATCACTTGCTTAAAAGCTTTCACTTGCAATACTGAAGGAGTACGGGTGATACGAGACATGTGGAAATACTGATATATAAACAGCTGCAGGGTGGATCTTAACTGCTGCATTAAACACCCATCATGTCACTTTGCTGTTTTCATTTTTAAGCTACTTTTCCAAAAGAAGCCGTTTCTGTTTGAAAGAAATATTGCAAAGTTGATCAGTTTAGTATATCAGTTGTTTCTCCTATAAGATTAAATGCAGGCTCCTGCTTCTTAGAGCTTTCTCAAAAGTTTTTCAGTGGCTTTGAACCATAAAGCCTCAGCAAGTTCAAGTGGGCCGCTGAATGACTTTAAATCATTTAAATCAATAAATGGGTACTAATATATTTAAATACTGTAATCTAAATTGAGCGAGCAAACACAAAGCATGGATTTTACCTAGTCTTCACAACCGTTCCCACAATGCCTCAGTCTGTCTCCTGCGCCTCCAGCAGATGTGGGGTTTAGATTCCTCACTGTGTCATTAGTGAGGCCCTGCTTCAGTTCCGAATGACACATGAAGAAAAGAAAACCTCTGCGCCGGAGACAGAGATTATGTGTCTCAGATCATTATACAAGAGTCATGCTCAAATTTTTTTTAAGCATGTATGAACAGATGACATTTACATTAAGATAAAGCCTTCAGAGAGTCAGTATGTCTTTAGCACTGTACAAGGGGCAGATCTGCTATATTTTATAATTTCACCTTTTAATTTGTATGTTCAGAGAACCGTTACTGAAAACTGCTGGTGTTTCTGTTAACATGCTTCAGCGAGTGGACGAAAGGAAACTGCTTAACAGTCACTAGTTCATCTGATTTGGAACTGAAGCACAGCAAATAACATTATGTTAAAGATAACTGTATAAAATGCCGGAGAAAATACTAGTGTTCTAATAATTTTGGCCACTGTATATTTTACATTTTACAAAAGCAGTATAAAAGTTTTCTTATTGCATAAGTTCAACTGTAATGCTTTACAATACTTTACACTTTAAGTATAATGCATTGATACACAAGAATGACAACAAGTAATCTGCAAAAATCAAAATGCTATTTAAACTTTGTTTACAATTATTAAAAATGTGTAAAAATAAAAAGTATATGCATTGTATCATCCATTATGAATGCATTTAAAATGCATTATGCTCATTAAGACTAACTACATTTTCAGCATCATTACTGCAGTTTTAGTGTGTTGGGATCTTGCAGAAATCATTATAATATTCTGATTCGCTGCTCAATAAACATTTCTTGTTTTGTTGTAGTTAGTAGTTGAAAACAACTAAATATAAATATTTTGTAACTTTAAATGTCTTTACTGTTGTTTTCAGTCAAATCAATGCATCCTAGCTAAAGGAAATTATCTGAAATGAAATTATTGAATCTGACCCTATATTTAAAAAAAAATGTGAGTGTGTATTTATACAACTGTTTTAATGAGTAGAGTAGATACAGCGCCCTCCACTAATATTGGCACCCTTGGTAAATCTGAGCAAAGGTGTCTGTGAAAATAAATCTGCATTGTTTATCCTTTTGATTTTTAATTTAAAAAATTAGCAAAATTGTAACCTATCATTGAAGTAAAACAATTGAAAATGGGGAGAAAAACTCATGATGAAATAAATGTCTTTCTCCTATAATTGTTGGCCACAATTACTGCCACCCCTAGACTTTTTTATGTAACTATTACAAGTATACTACTGTATTTTTGATGTTGTGGGCCTATATTTCAGCTGGAGGTCATGGAGCTGGTAATCTAAAGGGTCTGGAGTGATTCTGGATGAAGGAATGTCTCTTTTCTCTCTTCAGGCATTACAAGAGAAAGCTCAGAGCTGTTATCTTGGGAAAAGGACATTGCAATAATTGGGTGCCAATAATTGTGACTAACATGTGTTGAAGGAAAACATTTATTTCATCATGAGTTTTTCTCCCTATTTTCAATTGTTTTATTCAATGATAGGTTATAATTGTGTGAATTTGAATGAAAAGATCAAATTGAATGAAAGATTTCAATTCAATTTTGAATGAAAGATCAAAAGGATAAACAATGCAGATTTATTTCCACAGACACCTTTGCTCAGATTTCCAAAGGGTCCCAATATTAGTCAAGTCTGTAGGCACAACCCAGCCAGCAGGGGTCAGTGTATTTTACTCTGAACTGGTCTCTACTAATACTGTGTGAACTGTACTTGAGGACAGGGCTGTTGATACAGGTCTATGCAGTTAAGTTTGCGACACATTGCCATCTGCTTCCACTGGCACACTGAGAGTGCCTGTATCTTAAACTGGGTTAATTCCCTCTGGAACATCCTCAGAGAGATAAACACTCAGTGAGATAATCTCTAATCCAGGATTTTTATGCAGCAGGATCATCTAACTCAATTAAAGTTTACTCCGTTTGCTGTCAAAATCGCTGAACTCAAATAGTGAGCTTTAGTCTGAGTACTGCTGTGTCTGATCTCCTGATCTGGAGACAGGAAGTAGATCGCAGGTAGTGTTGCAAACATGTTCAATAAATTACATACTGAAAAAACTTGTAAGGATAAACTGCAATTTACCTTACAGACAGAACACAGTCTGACAACTGCGTTTGGAAAAAGAAAATTCTTTTGCTTTTGTTTTTGATGCTTGAACTCACACAAAAAGAAAGTCAGAAGAAAACAAGTCAAACCACTCACAATTTTTAGATATCTAAATTAAATGCATTGCATATGTTGCTATATATTAGTCATTTATAAAGTAAAATAGTTTTGTTGTTTGCATTTAATCAGCATAACATTCCATTTCAATCTAGAAAGATAATCAGTTTAAATAATTAATTTCTAATATATATATATATATATATTTTATTTATTTATTTTTTTTTTTTAATACATAGCAGTAATTCCTTAAAATTATCAAAATGTCAGACATTAATAATTCTTCTGATGTCTATAGTCTCATGGAGTGCTTGTATGGTACATGGTTAATCACTAGATGGCGCAATGCTTCCATGTGTGTGAGGAGAGGCTTTAGCAGAAAGAGTCTCCTTGAATTTATTGTAGTGCTGTTGTACTACCAAATATCCATGAGAGATTGTATTCTCTGAGATGCAAAGACACCTTTCTGAAAACATCTCATACATTTCCCTTATAGCTGCTATAATAAGGCATCAACTTAAAGGCAACTGTAATAGGATGCTGCATGTCCATCATCTTCAGAGGAATAACAGATTCCTATCAAGCACCATGCAGTGTTAAAACAATCTCTTTTGAAAATTATTATTAATGAGAAAGTAAGTGCCACTAAATGCTAGTGGAAAAAACGACGAACAGCCTGTTCCTCTGGTTCAGGGTGTTGCCTGCAAAACAAACACCACATTAGAGACATACAAACAGACAGAAGGAGAACAGAAAGCTAGACGTAGTAAAGGTCAACATATTATAATTTGTTGTTGTCACGTGTTAAATAAATACCTGACAGGTAAACCACGAGGAGATACGAGTTAAATCTTACAGGAAACCTCATAAAATAATAGACAATTACTCCTGCCAATCAGCAGAGTGTATAAAAGTCTTTTCCTCCAATTCTCCACTTCCAATTCACCAGCACCTGAACATAGGCTGCAATTCAAACACCAGATAAAAACATTGTTTTGTTACTTGGTAACCTGTATTGCACAGTAGAAGTACCTTCAGACTCTATTTTGCCTATCATAGAGAGTTACCTGCACTGCCCGAAACAGCAAATGAGTCCGTGATACCTGAAGTGCAACTAAATGAGTAATTCCAAAGTTGCCATGTCCACGGTTTTCCCGCATAATTGGGCTAAATAACACTGTTGGGGTGGGGTTGAAGCAACTCCTAAAACGTGATATTTAGCGCGTACAACGCAAATTTTTACCAGGAAGCCTCGCCAAAAACGTGTATTTTACCTTACTAATAGTTTTGAGTAGTAGCAATTGGGAGAGGTTTTTTGTGAAAACCTGGCGACCCACAAATTCTATAGCGCTATACCGGGTGTGGTGATGGGGGCAACGAGCTGATCTAATGAAGTTCAACAGAGGGATTTCTACCTCGCATCACTGCACTGTAACCTTTCACACACACACCGGTTGCTATTTTTGATACCTTACAAGATGTCAATCTAGATTAAAATCCTTTTTTATAATCGTTTATAATTATATCAT
>JAUMHQ010000070.1:6941544-6955006 GCA_032361165.1 Enteromius paludinosus
GTAATGAATCTAAAATATATGAAAGTCTAATGTTTATCAGTACATTACAGAAAATAATGAACTTTATCACAATATACAAATTTCTTTAAAAGGACCTGTATATTGTACGATATATTATGCGCATCTCCTCAATAAAGCCGGTTCTTTGACTAGCTGTAAATCTCCGTCACCTGTGTTCAAAAGGAACGCCAGCTAATAAAGAAAGCCGTAGATCACTGAGAAGCTGCGCGTTGAGTTTCGCGGGTGATTCAGTGACATTATTGACGAGATGTGCATAATATATCGTACGATATATATCACCCAGCCCTACTTCCATACAACAAGTGCTAATAATTGATCATAAAATGACAGTAAAGACATTTATAAGGTTACAAATATTTCTATTTCCAATAAAAGCTGTTCTATTGAATTTTCTATTCATCCTGAAATTATGGTTTCCTCAAAAACAATGTTCAGGAGCACAACTGTGAGACATCAAAGACTGGACTGCTGAAACATCACATGAGCTTTGACATTGCATAAATGACAAAAATATATCAAATCATCAAACATCAAGTCACTTTAAATTAGAATAATCTTACTCAAATAATTGCAGCCTTGTGAACATAAGAGACTAATTTGAAAAAAACATTTGAAAAAACCCTAATGACTCCAAACCTATGAATGGTATTGTGTATGCTATCTAAAACCCTATGCCATATGGAATTAACAAATTCTACATATTTTCTATCTCATATGGATGATATATTCCCCAATGCAGCACTTGAGCTGAAGGGCCAAGCCTGACCTAAATCATTTTTATAAGGTTCCAGAAGGCAATGCATATTCAGTGCAATCCGTCAGTCTAAGGTACGCTAATACAAGTCAAACTTTTTTTTTTTTTTTTTACAGCATTTTTTTTTTCTCACGTCAAACAAAAAGTTATGAAAAAGTTTCTTTATTCAATATATCTGTACCACTGCATCCTTAGTATTATTAACATGAATAAAGTGAATCAAATGAGAATCATGGATGAATAAGGTATCCTTTCGCTGTTACTCAGGTTTTCAATTTCCATGTTCAAGAGCCGTCAATATTTTAATAACTGAGTCATTCTGATTTTGTCCTCTTTTTTTTTTTTCATTTTACGAAAACTAAACTCATCCGTATAAAACACTCATCCAACAGTTTAACCTGCCTTCTCCCATCATCCTCATGTCTAGGGTTCAAAGCTCCCACCAATGTGAGTATTTAAATATTTCATAACTACTGATTGTCCATGTAGAGGCCAGAAGCATATGAAAAACAGAACATTACAAAATTCCCAGTTCATTCAGTCAACTATCGGCAGAAGTCGTATCCGTCTCAATACTCACACATACATGGTACATACTGCATTGACAATCTAGTGTTATTACAGACAAGCAGTCCAAAATAAAACAAACGATTAGTAAAAGTGACGTACTTCCAGAAATAAATGTTTCTGAAAATGAATATGGCATTGCAAAGTCTAAAATGTTTGGCAAAAATTGCCATCAGCTGGAACTGCTTACAGTTGCATGAAAATGATTGGCTTAAGCGGTTACTGCAGAGGTGCATGGATGAGCAACCAAAAAAATATTCATTCTCCCAGAATTCTCTAACGTTCAAGTGACTCATTCAACCTCTATCGTGGAGAAAAACAAATGCATTTTCCTTTCCTTCTCACACGGATTGTTAAGTTTACACATCATAAAGAACATTTACATCTAAAAATGACAAACATGTAGCAGGTCATTCACATGCAGTGTGACCTCACACACACACACCAAAAAAAAAAATTCCCACACACACTCTGTTTAAGGTA
Source organism: Enteromius paludinosus (assembly GCA_032361165.1). Taxonomy (NCBI): domain Eukaryota; kingdom Metazoa; phylum Chordata; class Actinopteri; order Cypriniformes; family Cyprinidae; genus Enteromius; species Enteromius paludinosus. Next base: position 6,943,370 of record JAUMHQ010000070.1, read on the forward strand.
GTTTCGTTCTCCCATTATCCGCCTGACCAATTAGAATCTTCTTCTAAACAGTCCATCGATCCGTGTAAATCCTAATGCGTTTGTATGTGTTAAAAGTGTGGTTGATACAGAGCTACGCGTCCGCTGAGGCAGCCCGATGCGAACTGACAGTGAGTGGGGGAGAACTTGGAGGTGAGCACCACATCGCTGTGAGAGTAGATGGAGCGAATCTCCCGCAGCAAAGCCGTCCGCACAGGCATGCAGTCCGTCAGCTCGGCACAGTGCTCATCGAACGCCAGCAAGCGCACGCCGTAACCGTATGGAGAGCAGATGAGCCGCCCGTCCGGACTGAAGCACAGCTCCTTAATGTAGCCTCGGCCGACGTTAGCCTCCTCAATGTAGTGCGTTAGACGCAGAGAACAGCGAGGAGACACCGGGGGTCTAGGTGGAGCACCCTCTTGAAACTCATACACGCACGTCCACTGAGGAAGACAGAAACCATACGGTTAGTTCATTCAGCACGTACCACGCTTCTTAGGTTTAGGAAACGCCACTGACCTCCTGGTCGTCCATGTTGCTGGAGCAGCGTAACAACGTGGCCCAGCCTTTGGGGTGCAGTTGCAAGGAGGTGATGCAGTTCCCACGGTCTCTCTCACCTGGGATCTCTGGGGTTAAAACCTCTAGACTGTTTCTGGGGGACAGGCCTGGATAAAGACAATGGGTGAACACAGGAGTAAAAACTCTGTTGCAAAAGCAGTATTTAATAACTTAAATAACTTTTATATTTATATATAATGCCATGTCAGCAGCAGTGGTTAAATTATTAGCATATCAATTTCACAATTCAGTTCTATATTTTGTATTGTATTTATTATATATATATATATATATATTATTAATTTATTTATTTTAAATCAGAATAAATAGTTATGTAGTCGTTTGGCAATTATATATATATACACACACACAAAATAAAGTATAAAGTACAATTTTATATATATATATGTGAATATATTTTCTGCATGCAAAAGCGACCTAGTATTTTTTTTAAACTGGACATTCAATTATTAATAATAATAATAATAATAATAATAATAATAATAATAATAATAATATTGAATTTATATTGGCATTTCAATTTCACAATTCAGTTATATATTTTGTATTGTATTTATTATTGTATTGTATTTTTTTTTTAAATCAGAATAAATGGTTATGTAGTTGTTTTGCAACTAATATATATATATATATATATATATATACACATACATACATACACACACATACAATAAAAAGTATAAAGTACAATTATATATATATATATATATATATATAATTTTTTTTTATATAATTCATGTCTGTGAATATATTTTGAAAACTGGACATTCAATTAATAATAATAATAATAATATTGAATTTATGTATATGTATATGTATATATATATATAGTTTTTTTTTTTTACACCTTTCGTTTGCAAACAAGATTCAGATTTCAGTCTTACCCTCTCTGTGTGGATGGTTTTTGCTGTCAATGGTGTGACGGGTACCTCCTGACCTGGAACCTGCCGATGAACCTTCTGAAAGAGAAGAAGAGATTTGAATTTTAAAAAAAATTATAATTATGATAGGATTCACAACACAATTAATCAGTAGTTCACCGTGTCATAAGGTGTTCGATTGGGTTGCACAGCATTCAAACCTAAAGTAAGATTTCCAATGATATTCTAGCTCCTGAAGTAGCAAACAGAATAATAATTCAAATTTCATTTTAAGGAAGTAGAATTATGGTGAAATAAATTGGAATGTAGTTAAATAGATTTTTTTCAATAGCACTTTTTATTTAAAAATTGACATTACTTAATATTTTATGAATTACCCAAAAACACACAACATAAGGTGGTGTTCAAAAATGAAAGAAAGAAATTACTTTATTGAAGAAGTTGCAGAAAACTGATCAAAAATATTAGCAAAGAGACCATCATAATGTTGTAGATCTATTTTAAAGAAAATTTTAGAACATTTATCAACATCAGCTACTTAGTGTTTCAAGTCAATATATACATGTATTATTATTTTATTATATGGACCAGTGGGAAACATTTAATTACCCAGAATGATTCAATTTAACCCAGTCTTTGAATAATATGAAAAAGGCTACAACACGCAAAAAACAATTGTATTAATGGTGTTGGATTCATGAAATGTCTTATGTTATTTAAAATGCAGTACAGTAAATACAAATTAAAATTCAGTTCAAATTCCAACTCATGAACTGAAAGAAATTTTTGAATGTTGCCCTATCCCGCCTACAGAAAAATTCATCCTCTGAATGCCAATCAATTTCCATGCTGCTTCCATCAGTTCAGAATTACATGCATCTTTGTTCATGCTTCATGTAAGTACCTGTGCTGAGTGGAGCTCTGCGGGCCCGAAGGATGCGGTAGCTGCCGACCTCAAGGCTCTGGGTAAGATCAAGGTCATGTAAGATGAGCAGGTAACCAGAGGAGGTGGAGATTAACATCTTACTGCAGTCTGGAGTCAGACGCATCCGCATAAGATAGCGTGTGTGGAAAAACTTCTTGTGTGGACAGCCATCCTCTGTGAACCTAAAGAAAAAGCAAGGCCAATGACGCACAGTTGCACACAACAACTTGTATATACAATCTTAAAATAGTTCACAAAAAAAAAAAAATAATAATAAATGCTGAAAATGTCCTAAAAACATATTTACCCTCAAGATGTAGATTAGTTTGCTTCTTAAATCAAGGCAGATTTGGAAAAATTTTGAATTCCCTTGGATCATCTGCAGTGAATGGGTGCCGTCAGAATGAGAGTCCAAACAGCATCACCATAGTCCACAAGTCATTCATATGACTCTAGTCCATTAACTAACATTTGGTTAACAAGTGTAAAGCTGCATGTTTGTAAAAAAATAAAAATCCATCAAGGCATTTCAACTGCAAACTATTCCTTCTGGTGATAATATGAGTCATCCATCCATTATATTGCTTTTTCTATTGAATAAAAGGTCTATGTCTGTGGATCCTGATGTGTTACAGTTACAACGCCTTAATGACCGATGGATACATTTCGTACAAACAACTTTCACTTCACAAGGCATGAATTGACAAACTGAGTCATGTGGATTGTGATGTTTTTAGTTTGGACTCTGAAGGCACTTATTCACTGCACAGCATCCATTGGTGAGAAAATGATGTTGTGCTAAATTTGTCTAAATCTGTTCTGATGGAGAAACATGGATTGGCCTTTGAGGGTAAGAACATTTTCAGCATTTTTTTTTTTGTGAACTATATCCCCTTTATTTAAGCCAGCTAGGAAACGCACACCTCCAAACCACAAAACGTACCTGTTGGTATCCCATGTGATGACATTTCCGTCGAACCCTGACGTCACCAGCAGGCGAGTGTGTGTATCATACTCTATGTTCTTGACCCAGCTGGCGTGGCCATGCAATGAGCACACCTTCGAGTTGAGTTTACGCAAATCCCACAATGCAATGGTGGTGTCATCAGAGCAGGTCGCAAACAGCCGGTTGTCGAGAAACCTGAATAGCACACAGATAAACAAACATATATTTAGACTGTGGTAATCCTCATGGCCAGATATTACATATGTGTGCAAGAGATGGAAAACAGAAGCAACCAAGACATGCAAATTATACAGCATGTAAATCCTTGTGTAATACGGTTTCGAATTAGTTCATAAAAACGGTTATAGAAAAGATTGCTTTCCTATAACTTGCACACTGTGATCAATTACATATTGTGTGCACATGTACCTTATGTTGTTTACACAGTCCTCGTGAGCCTCCACCAGGGTTTTGATATGTCTGGAAGAAACAGGGTCAAACAAAAGCACTTCTGTCTGCTCACAAGCAACCGTCAAAACTGACCTAGAAAAAAAACACAGGTGTTTGTCAATTAGGATAGAACTTTTCACTACGGTAGATGTTTCCTATTGTATAAAAAATAAAAAAGTGTTTAAAAGTTAAAAGCCTATTTAAACAAGGATTCAATTAAACTGATTGCATTGCATTCATTTAATTATTGTTTTGGCACATTTATTTTTTTTTTTTAAGTCTTAAAATTCCTAAAAACTCTAAGTGGAATTTTTAGAACTGATATATATAACAACTCTATTGTGTGTTTGCAAAATGTTGTCACCCAAAACATTTAATTCATGCTTCAAAAGCCTAATTAATGTGTTGGCCAATGTCAATAAAATGATTTTTTTTTTTTTATTCTGTTTGAGCTGGAATGGTCAAAATGCATCCATTTCTTTGTACCATATGCTGAATTTTTGACATGGACAGCTTACTAACTTATGCCATACATTTTGTCTAGATGAATGCTTATGTATCGCACTAAGCGTTTTAGAAATAGATTTCAGTGACAAATAAAAGTTTACTGGGAAAAGTCAATAATACCACAATACACACATGCACACAATTTAGCAGATGTCACAAACACGCCAGTTCAAACAAATTTACAGAATATTATAGTGTATATATATATATACAGTGCCCTCCACTAATATTGGCACTCTTGGTACATCTGAGCAAAGGTGCATTGTTTATCCTTTTGATCTTTTTTTCAAAAAATGTACACAATTCTTGTGTTTTAGCAAAACTAATTAAAAATGCGGAGAAAAACTCATAATGAAATAAATTCTCCAACACATGTCAGCCACAATTATTGGCACCCAATTATTGCTTTGTCCTTTTCCTAAGATAGCAGCTCTGAGTTTTCTCCTGTAATGCCTGAAGAGAGAAAAGAGACATTCCTTCATCCAGAATCTCTCCAGACCCTTTAGATTACCAGCTCCAAGATGGTGCTTCTTCTCTGTAGTTCACCTCACTCCGGGTTCAGGTCAGAGGACTGGGCCAGCCATGGCAAAAGCTTCATTTTGTGCTCAGTGATTAATTCTTGTGTTTATTTTTATCTTTGGATTATTGTCCCAATGGAAGACCCGACCATGGCCCATTATAAGATTTATAACGGAGTTAGTCAGTTTTAGATTTGTTATCTGTTGGTATTTGATAGAATCCATGATGCCACGTGTCTAAACTAAGCTAAACTAAGAAATTTAGGCCCACAACATCAAAAATACAGCTGCATACTTCATTATACACATGGAGTACTTTTTATCCCAATGCAGATTTATTTTCACAGCCACCTTTGCTCAGATTTACCAAGGGTGCCAATATTAATGGCGGGTGCTGTACATGTATATATAGAGAGAGATATTTTCTTATAAATTAACTGAACACAAATATATATAAATAAATATTCTGAAACAGTAATTGACATCCAAATGTCTAAATTAATGGGATTTCTGATCTAAAAACGTTAATTGTGCTGGCTGAAATGTGCTCCCCTGCTAGAAGATCAAACATTTCTGTGTGTTCCCTTTGACTTTAGGATAGTTGTCATTACTGATTCAACCCCCAAACGATATCTGCACATGTACAGTAAAGTGCTCCAATTAAAGTTAGCATTTGGTCCAGCACATATGATTGCACAGGAATATTTTAACAAAAAATTACATTTGCAAATAATCGTGAAAAGTTGTGGTTTTGCTTTAATGCCAAGTAGCCATAGGTGCGCATAACTGCAGACACACTCAAACACGGACTGAGCAACAGGACAACACTTACCCGTCTGGCGAGTACTCCAAGTTAAAGACAGCACCGTGGGTTTGTGTACTAAGGTTCACGGAATCCGTAGCCGGGCTCATGGACGAATAAAGCCGTGTCATGGTACGGAAATGATCCCGCGCGGGGTCTACAAACGGTCCCCTGCGGATTGTCCTCCCGCAAATCCACGCAAACAGAGAGTCGCAGGCGCTCGAGCCCCTGCCTCCCGAGGCTGTCCCGCCGTCCGCCTCGAGCTTACAGCTGCCCTGCTTCCCGGCGCCCCCGCGGCCCGCCTGCGGAGATGATGGTTTGCTGGAGCACCTGTCTTCATCGCTGTCCTCCTCCTCCTCTTCCTCGCGCGGCTTCTCTCCGTCGCTCGGCTGTCCCGAGCTCATTGTTGCACGAATGTCGCTGGCGGCTCCGTTTTGAGGCTCACCCAAACTCACCCTCCTGCAGTCCGCGGACCGGCACTGGACCTGCGAGCCAGGCCGTCTTGCAATGTTTGCAGAAACCGCTTAAGCATCCATTAATACAAACACAAGAGTGCTGCGGATGTGTGCGGATACAACAGTCTACGTATTTCCGGTTCCTTCTCTGCATAAATTAAAAGCGAACTGAGATTGAGCTTTGATTGGACTTTTTTCTTTGTTTTAAGACTTTGACACTATATTACATTATTATTACACTATATTACTATATTACATTATTATATTTCATGAACCATGCCATCCCTAATTACAACTATATAAAAAAATAAAACAAACTGATTCAACAGAAAAGGTTATTAAAGTGCCATTTCCAATATTGCATTTCATGCAGTGTGTAATAAAGTGGCAGGGAAGGTAAATGAAGTTGTAAATCCGACAGTGCACAGTAAAAAGTTTTTGTCTTCTGGAAAAAAAAGTAGTTTTTTTTTGTTAGAGAGGGCTAGAAATAGAGGCTTGTGTAAACTTTTAACAAAAACGCTCTCAATAGCGTGAAATTTACATTTACCATTTTAAACCCCTTAAACTCTGCCGGTTTTTATTACATATCAATATCAGTTTACATATTCAAATTGTGCCTTGAATTTTTAACCCTTTGTCTGCACCAATAACCCCATATGTGGTGCCATTTGAAAGCTTAGAATCTCTATTTAATCCAGATATAATCACTGTGATATTCATTTTACTGTAACAAAGTTATTTACACGTGAATTACACTATGTAACAATAACAAATACAATTGTTTGCTGGGAGCTGAGGCACTCAGGGCCTGAACTATACACTTTCAAATGTCAGTTTACAAAAAATAAAAATAAAAAGCGCCTCTTTTTTTGTCTTTATTATAACACAGACAATATATACAATAATTGTAATCAATTTCAACAGTGTTTTATGTCATTTCAAAAGGTTTCCTTTAAAACGATACCAATCTTTTGTATATACACCTCTGTATGTGGGTATGGGAAGCTTTTAAATTTGGTAGGCCAAATGCAGGCGGAAGATAATATCTATATTATAAACATAGTAAGCACGCTTCTCTCACAGGGAACCACCTGAAATGATAGAGCTTAGACGTGCCAGGACAATTTTTAATATAACTCTGATTGGATTCATCTGAAAGAACACCACTTATTTGAGACAGCAATCTTTTGTAACATTGCCAGTCACTTTAATGCATCCTTGCTAAGGTCTACATATATATTACCCCAACAGTATCTCAACAGTACTACATTGAAGCACCACGCTACCTTAGCATTGATTTTGATGGTAGCGATGTCTGCAGCCTGGTCGACATCCTGGACCGTGGCATTGTAAGTATCTCCGTTGGTCAGCTTAACACGGACACCACGCTTGTTGGCGACCACATGGGCATTGGTCACTATCAGGCCATCACTACTTATGATGAAGCCAGAGCCATTCGAGATGGGCACCTCATGTCCAGAAAATGGGTGTCTGAAAAACACATCACATAGTATTTGTCCCAGTGACCAGGAGAACTGAAACTACATACCTATATGTCAGACACAACCGGTTCACACAAAAAAAATGAAAAGTCCCTTGTAAGAAAAACCCCTTAAACAGGCCTAAACTGGTTTGCTGGCCTCCAAGCCTACAGCAGTCAACATTTGGATCAAAACATTTCATCAAAGTTGTCCTAAACCGAAAAAAAAAAAACTTTTTATCTTAAATAAACTTTTTTGATCCACTTCAAATGTTGACTACAGTAGTCAGGGCGGCTATTTTAAGAGAAGGGTTTGACAGCAGCTTGAGGAGAATGTTAGACTCGTTTATACGAGCTCATTTTAAGCTTGTTTAAGATGTTTTAAGCAGGACTAGCATTTTTGACGGACTCACCGCCCCACGATCTCGATGTAGACTACAGCAGGAGTGGACTTCTCAACAACATCCGCGATGAAGTTGTACTTGTACCGCGGGCTGTCGGGTTTAAACGGGGAAGCGCATTGGACCGTCGGTAGTAAACTGTCAATTAGCAAATTCCTGACCGCGGCTGTCCTCTGTAGAGCCTCTTTATTGTCCTCGTCTTTTAATAAATACAAGGCTGCTCCGAGTCCAAGTCCAAACGCGGCTGCCAGGCGAGCGCTGCGCCCGCTGCCTCCTCCTGAACCCCGGGGAGAAACTAACGTTACAGCTCCTGCTCCGTGCTCTTCTTTCCCCGAAGAGGGGTTAGAAAAGTGTCCCAAAGGCCTTACTGTCATCACATTTGGTTGCCGCGTGCTGTGCCTGAGACATCTCGTGATTGTCCTTATTAGACATCTATTAACACTTGATGTTGCCATGTTGCATCAGATCAGCTCTATCGCAGAAAACACTCAATCCCGAAGGAAGCAGAACATTACTGTATCAAACACGGTGTATATTAGTAAAAGTTTCTGTGAATATATATATATATAACCTTCTTTAAATATGAATACGTGATTAAAATCTCCTTCACATATGCTGGTCGTGTCTCTCCTGTCCAGTCTTCAGCTCTTCTGTAGTGAAGTCGGTGACTGTACCGGAAGTAGTAGTTCTGCGCATGTCTGGACATGTCCGATCAGAGTGAGAGTTTAGGGTTGCCAGGTTCGCGGTTATCCTGTGAATTGAGTTACTGTTAGGGGTTGTTTTTTCCCGCGGTTTAAAGAGGTTTGCATACTGCATAGATTGTAATCGACTGATATTAGTATTTTGAAATATTTTACATTCTAACAGTAACAAAAGTGAGGAAGGGGCTGCCCTCATATATGAAAACAGATTATTTAAGATCATTATGACTAGTGATTTTAAAGCTGAAATTGTGCATTACACATAATAGTTACTGTAAAATACGTATTTTACCTATGAGACTAGCATATACATTGAGGGTTTTTGTTTTGTTTTGTTTAAATTTAGAGAGGGTGATTGGGCTTGTTGGTTTTATTGCAAACACCTGGCAACCCTGTGGAAGACTCCTAAGGTGCCGACAGTCTAAATCTGACGAGCCATGTAATTCGTATATTTTTTTGTCTAGCTTGACAGGTAAAACCTTATTTATCAAAAACATTATGTAGATTTGATCAAGTGTAAAAACTTTTTTTTTTATTTAATTGCTGTCTTTTTACTATTATATTAATTTGCTGAATTTAGAACAGCATACTACTTTTTTCACCATATCATTATATAAGTAGTATGCTATGTCATTATATTTTTAGAGTAACGTTAGTATGATATACAGATCTGAATTGAGCATATATTTCCTAATTAGTGTAGGATGACGAGGAAAGAATGTCAATTAAAATACTAATCATGGATCAATTATTCAATCATTTTATGGATAAAACAAACATCTTCAGTTTTCATATTAATAAACTATTATTAATTCTGAATGTAAAGTAACTGTTGCTATTGTGACATGTCTTAAAAAAAGAAAAAAATCATACGAATGTTGAATATTTACCCTCATGAAACTAAAAACACTTGATAACATGTATAATGTTGACCTACATTTTTGCCACCTCCATTGTTCTACATTTAAGGTAATTAGAATTAAATCAGCACACACTTACTGGACTTGTCATGAGACTAGTTAGAGAAAATACTGTATTAACCATTTAGACTAGGAAGACACTTGAGACATCGGTATATTTGAGACATTTTGAGTTCCTCACAATACATACACACATCCAAAAGATATCACTTCACTACTTCCAATGACTCTCTTATAATACTTGAGAGGGTCATAAAGCGCTTATATGGATCACTTTTGAGAATTTCTTTAATCCAAACAGTTTAAACGATGACACTGACAGTGTATACTTTATGCACATTGTTTTTTGAAATCCTTATTGCTTAAATGCAGTCCGTTTGACAACTCGTCCTTCTTTATCGATGGCAAAGTTGTAGTTCTTTGGGTTGTCAAGAGCTTCTTCAATCCGCTGCTCTAGGTTGTCCGCTGTGATGAAGTCCTTCGCCTCTTCCTGAAATACAGATGAATGCAGAACAAGAGAGGTGTTAAAAGGCAAAAAAATAAATACAACCTGGATAAAGAATGTCATCCTTTTCAAGAAATGTACAAAATATTTGAAGCTTGTAAATCATTTAAATAAAATACTGTATAACAGCACTCACCTGTAGTAGAACAATTTGTCTTTCTTTCTCTTTAATGTAGTTCTCCAGCTCTTGCTGGCGTAAGATGACTGCTTCTCTCTTCTTCAGCTCAGCGGCCTCAGTCTCTTTCTGTATGCGTTGCACTCTTGAAGACCAGATGATACACATTCATTTGAACAGCAACAAAATGCAAGTATGTCTGCATCCCTCACCATCATAAATTACTACAAGTTTACACCCCCTAAAACAAGAAAACCAATAAGCTAATGTCCTCAGAGGACCTAAAGGGGGAGTTAATTAACTGAAAAAGTTCATGTATGGGTGAACTATCCCTTTAACCGCCAGGCAGAAAAACTTTGAAGCCTCACCAGCCATTGTTGGTCACCCAAGGATTTTTTTTTTTAATCTACTGGTTCACGAACACTGTGAAGTCAGACATACTACTCGGTTCACATCTCACTATTTTGGATGCTCCCCACCATCTCTCACCTCTAATTGACTCACCTTATATTAAGCATTCTGAGATTTTCAGCATCATTTAAGGCCATCAGTGACCGATGCTCTTCTGCCTCACTTTTAGCTCTTTCCTCTGCCACGGATCCAACCTCATCTTCATATTTCTTCCTCAACATCTCCTCTTTGAACTCAAGTCTACATGCATAAAATGTTCAGACATGTCAGTCTCAAACTCAAATGGCTGAGGTTTCAACTGTGATAGTAAAAAGTGTGAGCTTGGTACTCAGAAAAACAGATATTTCCACTGGTGACAGGACATCATAATCATTCAGGGAATGGTTTAACGTCTTGCAGTCTTACCTTAGAGCTCTTAAGATAAGCTTGTATTCAGTGTAACGCTCCTTTAGTACAAGCATCTCTACTGGATCCACGGGAGGGGGAGTCTTGATCCGTCCCAGTTTTGACTTCGCTTTGGGGTCTGTGCGAGATTTTCTTCCCCTGACAGTTTCGACCATAACAGCAGAACGAGGGGACAGAAGACGGACTACAGGAGCATGACACCTCGACAAAGCCCGCAGCATGTTGAAGATTAAACCCAAGTACGATTAACGTTAAGCGTCTATGCAGAACATACAGCTTCCAAAGGAACTGATCGATATAGTATAGTATTATATAGTAACAGATTCCAGCATGGCTAAATAACATTGAGCATCTTCCACTAGGCCGCCATGTTCTTGAACTTTAGCCACGGAAGTTGTTTCTTTTACTCGACCCACGGTCAAGACTTAAAGCGCTCTCTACTGCCGCGTGCTGGAAGGAAGCGGAACTGCGAGCAAGGGATGAGGTTAAAGGAATAGTTCACCTAAAAATGAAAAGTAGATGTTTATCTGCTTACCCCCAGGGCATCCTAGATGTAGGTGACTTTGTTTCCTCAGCAGAACACAAACGAAGATTTTTAACTTTAACCGTGGCAGTCTG
>JAUMHQ010000070.1:6955106-6965397 GCA_032361165.1 Enteromius paludinosus
TTTTTGTCTTTATTATAACACAGACAATATATACAATAATTGTAATCAATTTCAACAGTGTTTTATGTCATTTCAAAGGGTTTCCTTTAAAACGATACCAATCTTTTGTATGTACACCTCTGTATGTGGGTATGGGAAGCTTTTAAATTTGGTAGGCCAAATGCAGGCGGAATTCCCCAAAATAGCCGCAGAGTGCAACAGGTTAAGCCTTGTCTGTGAAACTGGGGGGGGGAATGTTTCGAAAACATTAAGTTCTGCAATCGTCACAACTAATAACTACAAACTAAATATCAGTAAATGTTTCATAGCTTCATAAAACAGCATTTCCATAGTACCAATCATACCATACAAACAACACAATCACAGTATTCTTGAGAAAAGTATTTATTAAAGGCTTTCAAATACCGAAAGAAAAAAAAAAGCAGGTTTGATAAACAATATCTTATTAAAACTACATATCTACTCCACATTTTCAATCACTGCATCAGTAAGGTAGCCTGACTTTACTGAAAAGAACGTCTATGAGGTATAGTTATGCAAAATGTCTTGCATTAGTAAGGATTTGAAGCTGGATCCAGATCTGAAGCCCTGAGACATTGCATCTCATCCTCTGCTGGAGGTTGCTGTCGTACATTTGCTGCATGTTCTTCAATGTAGATTGACGAAACCCATTGCACTGTAACGCTATCATTTAAATGTAAAGGGAAAGTTCACCCAAAATGTTAAATTCTGTCATTAATTCCTTACTCTCATGCCATTTCAAACCCATAAGACATTTGTTCAACTTCAGAAAACACATAAGATATTTAATGAAATCTTAATTGATCCTCCATAAACAGCAACACAGCTACTACATTCCAGATCCAGAAAATTAGTAAGAGCATCATTAAAATAGTCCATGTGACTCCTGTGTTATAAGACTACTTATTCCTGGTACTCTCGTCGAAGACTGACAAAGAAGAGAGTAAATAAGTCGTTTTGTTTGTTTTTTGTGCACGGGAAGTATTCTCGTAGCTTCTTAACGGTTGAACCCTTTATGTCACATGGACTATTTTAATAATGTTCTTACCTCCTTACTTGGCCTTGAACATAGTATTTCCACTGCTGTCTATGTAGGGTCAGAATTATTTTGTGTCCAAAGATGCAGGTTTGTAACGACAACGAGGGTGAGTAATTAATAAAAGTATTTTCATTTTTGGTTGAACTACCCCTGCTCTACAACATGTCTCTAACTCTCTGTGATTGGCTCTCTATCATGCTGTCGTAGACAGAGCGATACACACTGAGGACCTCCAGCGCCGTGGGCCGCATGTGAGCCTCCTTCCTTTTACACTCGGTGTGGATCTGAAACAAATGGAAATGGATGACATCACTCCCCAGGACATTCCCCAAGAGGAAACGTGTCACATCGGGAATCTTCCAGATGTCCGTCTTTTCATCGTAACTAGGCATGGCTTCATCTGAGAACTGCACATCTTCGCCGTAAGGCCACAACTGCTCTGGAGCGACAAAGTCCCCAGTGAGCTCATGGTGACCGCACTTCACCCCTCGACGTCCCTTCTCCACCTCAGGAAGAGCGTCCAGGTCGTTGGCCAACAGGCGCATGTCGGATGCAAGAAGAAACTGGCTGAGAGTTTTGTGTAGGTCGTTGGAGTCACACATGACTCGGATGCCCACCGGACTTCTGTGCAGGTACGCCAGGAAGGCCACGTAGTCTATGGCCAGCGGTAGCCGAGTATGCCAGGAATTTCGCCAGATATATTGTTCTTGAGCCAGGGTGGCATCCAGCGTCAGTGCTGATCCCAGAGGGTGATACTCTGTAACAAACACGCCATCTTCTTCACAAGCTCCTACAAGCGTCACAACGTGGGAGCTCTGCAAGGCACGCAGCATTGACAGTCCATGGAGGAAATCATCTGTGTACTGCTCTGATGACAAGACGGAGAGAGCCACCTTCTGCCCTCGCCACTCGGATAGATAAACCTAGAAAATACAATCACACATCAATATGAGTCTCAGAAGATGTATTAAAGTTACTCAATTACAAGTAATCATATTATAAATAATGCTGTTTTTTTATACAGGACAATTGTTTCACTCCAGAAGACCTTGATAAATCATCAGGAGCTGCAGGTATTAGTTTTGCGTTTCTTGGATTGGATTTTGTTTAGTTTTTTTTTAGGTGATTTTTTTTGCATTTCATGAATCACAAAGGACCAAATGGGTTAAGCCAAGGGTTCCCAAAAACGTACATGGGTTTTTGTACTGAGGTTCACAGAATCACTAGCCAGGCTCATGGATGAATAAAGCCGTGTCATGGTACGGACATAATCCCGCGCGGGGTCTACAAACGGCCCACTGCGGATTGTTGCTTAAGTGTGTCAGTATAGTACAGGGGTGGCGAACTCCGGCCCTGGAGAGCCGCAGCCCTGCAGAGTTCAGCTCCAACCCAAATCAAAACTCACCTGTTCGTAGCTTCCAAGTAATTGTTTAGACCTTTTTTAGCCTGTTTGACTGGGGTTGAAGCAAAACTCTGCAGGGATGAGTCTCTCCAGTACTGACGTTTGCCACCCCTAGTATAGTATATATTGGTTTACATTCATTTTGCCATTAATTGTAATAATCCAGTGGGTTTTTTTTGCAGAATGAGTCTGACAACAGCCAGTGCTCCACACAGAGATTTGATGATATCATCATCATCATCATCCAGTCTGTGTGGAATGACATGAAGAAACAGAACAGACTTAATCCAGAAGAACTGTGGCAACACCTCCAAGATGCTTTGAGAAACCTACCTGCAAAGCTAACTGAAAAACTATGCATTTTTTTTCTGCAAACCATGCAAAAGCTAATTAAAATGCAAAAAAAAAGTTGATTGAATTTAGTTAACTGATAATTAAAAATGGTTTAAAACGGTCTTTTTGACAGCAACCTTATTTTACAGCATTTTTACACACGTTCCTAAGGCTTTGAACAGTGCTGTAGCTTTGCAGGTAGGTCTCTTGGAGCATCGTGGAGATGTTACCACAGTTCTTCCAGATTTAGTTAATCTCAGATTGTTTTGTTTTTTCATGTAATTCCAAAAAGACTGGATGACATCAAATCAAAACTCACTTTCTTCACAGCCCCTTGTCCAATGAGCTTCACCCGGCGGACCTCAGTACGGATTTGGGGGCACTGAAGCCAAGGGGTACAGGTGGTCATGGTGCCCACTTTAAAGTGGTGAAGCGGGCACTGTGTGTGTGCTGGGAAAGGGTTAGTGTCCTGATACAAGGCATCTAGGTAGAAATACAGCAGTATATTAGCGCAGAGGAGAGCTGCCAGACAAAGCAAGACCGCAGGCAGTCCACACCTCGTTGCAAAGGTGCCGCCCATAATGACATCTTAACCTGTTAAACGAAACACATGAAGAGATTTCAAACATATATCAAGTGAAAAGTCACAACAGCATTCAGGGTTATAATCGGTTTGCGGGTAGCATATCAATCACAACAGATGGCATCTATAAAGACTTTCAAAAAGCTTGCCATTTCGGATTTGGGGAGTATTTAAATGCTTTATTTGAGTGTCAGCTGTTATAATGCATTTTGTCTAAAAGATACCGCTCGCTGCACTTAGAAACGGATTTAACTGAATTTGAATACTAACAACAGTTTTTGAATGTATGCTTTTAACATACCAGTTTGCATTAGTATGAGTATACAGGTTCACCAGCCGTAGAAACTAATGTCTTCCAGCTCAAAAGGCGTCAAAACAGTTCGTTTCTGTTGTGCAAGCAGCTGAATAATCTGATGGTTTGGATCCCACGCCGTTGTTGTTCCGGATTGTCTTGCTCTATAAAATGATTAAAAGCTGCGCACTGTGCCCCGAAGACACATCGCCATCTAGCGCCATCACAGGCTAACAACACCGCAGTCCAGAGCCCCCTAACCCACGGGTCAACATCAATACTCGTATAGTGAGGAAAAAATTAGGTAAAAACAACAAATTATCCCCCCAAAAATTTTTTTCCCGATATTCTGTAGTTGGTCAACTAAATTTGGTTATTTAAATGTAGCTGAAATAAATAATTTGCAAATTTTGTTAATTTTTTTTTCAGTGTAGGACTGAACTTCTCTGCATATTCTCCCTCAGTGTTTTAAAGGAATGAGTAATGCAAATGTTTTCAATTTTTTTTTTTTTTTTGGGTTGACATCTTATCTTTATGCGGTAATGGAGATTAAATATTATTTCTACATAGAACTAGTTAATAATAGTTAATAGTAAATAGGCTAGTTTAATAATTAAAATAGCATAGTTTTGTCAATGTATTACTGTGTTTAAATTAAATAAATAAATAAATAAAACATTGAATATGTAATATTAAATGTACAAATACTTGTGGCCCCAATTATTTGAAGACTTAATGTATTTGCATTGTATAATATATATATATATATATATAATGTATATATAATATATTTATTAAAAATTTGTATAAAAAATGTCACATGATGAAATGTATAGGTTTCAGAATATGAAACAATAGATACATGCAAATGGAGATGTCTTGGACATGATAATCAAACTGTGAGGAGAGACATATTAATATGATGAATTATACCATGAATATTCTGTTTTGACACTTGCATCAACCTGAACTGACTTTAAAAGTTGATCTTAACACCAGTTGGTTACACAAACAAAAGTGGCTAAGAAGTTAATTCTGAGAAAATGTCTAGAATTATTTATTTGCAGGTGCTATTTGGTTTAATATTTTGCATCTATTCTAATTTTTAAGTGTCAAAATAATTTTTGAGGCTACTTCAAATAGCCTTACCATTTTTTTCCTATACCCCTAGCACTGGTAGTGCAAATTAATATAAATATATTTATATTTCATATCAGTATCAAACTATTAATATTTTAAGATTTCTACTAACAGATGAACTTGAACAGTCATGTTTCAAAGCATCGTCAAAATGGGGGGAAACATTATTTCACACTTTAGGTGCTTTTGTTATTAGTTTAAACACAATATGTTCTTTAAGCCACACGTGAGTAATCTTTTATTCATAAGAGAACACAAGTCGGTCTCCACGGTTTCCATGGACAGCGTTTATTAAATATTAAAGCATGTGGTGTCGAATTGACACCCTCGTGCCACAAGCCCTTTATCTGTAGTTCAGGCAAGACCTTTAATGTCAGGACATGCACTTTACCACACACTCCAATTTCAGGCAACCAAAATCTGTATAATGTAGATATTTGCTGACAGAATGGAGCGACGCACATCCCGCGCTGAGGAGGAGCGAGCGGAGAAGAGAGTGCGGTTCCGCGTGGCGTCGGCGCACAGCGGCCGCGTCCTGAAGGAGGTGTTCAGAGACGCGCTCGAAGACTCCGCGGACACCGACACCACGGCGAGCCCCGAGCCGGAGCGAGCGAACTCGCCCGTTATCACGGAGGCCAACGGCCACCTCACCGGCCTGCTGCTGGGGCCAGAACCGGACGACAGCGGTAGCGAACCGGACGAGCTGCTCAGGTACGCCAGTGCAACCAAGGAGAAGCTTTTCACCGGAAAGCGCGTGAACATCTTCAGCAAGAACGGAACGATTCGGGGCGTGAGGGACAAAGTGAGCGCGGGACAGGTGCTGTTTAACAACCTGTCCAAAACGTATGGGGTAAGTTTTATTTTGGAGCAATATAATTACTTATTATATTTCTTGATATTTATACAGCTCTGAAGATTTTTCTGTAAGACTAAAAGAAGAAAAGGAGAATGCATGGGTGAGTTTTTAACAGCTGGGAAAAAGAACTCAATCACCCTCATTAAGACATTCAGGATTAATGACCGACTAATTGCTGTAAGAAAAGAGGCTTTGTTTACAGAATAACATGTCCAGGTTATATTTAACCTAACATCATTAGAAGAAAAAAAACGACTGTGGTGCACTGTTGCTAGTTAAGCACGACAATATCAGGCTTTTTATACAGAGGATCATTTATTTTTTCCTTTATATTTTCGGATGTTTTCATGAGATGCACCCAACAAAGTCTCATAACTCAGAGGAAAATTGTTACTGCACTTCATATATAGGCTACAGTATCAAGCATTATCACATATAATAATAATAATAATGATAGAGTTATAACGTTACCATGTAAAAGTCACAAAGGTTTGGACACACAAACTCATTCATTTGTATTACTTCAGATTTAAAGTTGTGTGGTGTAAATTATATTTGTGTAGAAACTTCTAGATCAAGAGTTTTAAATAAATTTGGTTACAAATTCACTGCTAGAATATGTATTTATTTTTGTATTAAAACAGTGTTTCCAATGTAATGTTACTGTAGTTAATCTGTAGGCTACACTTTCTCTTGAAGAAACCGCAAAATCATTTTTGCCAATTTTATTACAGTTTTGTTCATAGTTATGATGTTAAAGGTCAGTTTTATTCAGGTTGCTTCACACTATTTCACCGTTAACCTATAACGTGTCTTTCAAAGGATTCACTTATTATGAACCGGCCTAAAAGACCACGAGAGTTTGTCTGAAAACACCCCTGGATGTCCTGCAGCAGAGGATGCTGGGTCACAAATTAGGACGTCAACGTGGGTGGATGGACAACAGGCTTGAGCGTGTGAAAGTGATGAACAGCGGCCAATGTTTTTTTTAAAGTGCTTTTCAATATTTGTGTATATTGTTCTTCTGTAAATATATTTTATATTCACTTTTTGCAAAACATTTTTGAAAAAAGGAACTGAAGGGACCTGTAAAGTCAACTGGTTGCTTAGAACGTACTCTTTGCCTATGTTTGAGTTGCCTTTTCTTTATTTGGACCTTTCAATACTTGAGATGAAAGTGTTTTTTTTTTGTTTTTTAGAAAATAATGTTGTAATCAAGTTTTATACATATCTATTATGTTTTATTGCAATAAAACAAAAATAAAAATCAAACCAATCTTTTTAATTTTGTTAACTTTTTTGAATATAAATTTTTGATTCATCCATCAGATTATGCATGCATTCATATATCAAAATGATTTTGCAAACCCAGCTTTTTGAGTTTTTTCAGCATTTTGTTTTTATTCCTCTGATAAAAATTGACTTTAACTTTGATATGCCGCAACTTTGGCAAGCACTGTGAATTATGTGGATTTTCAACTTATAGTAGTTGAGAATAGTTTTCAGAAGACTGTAAGGAGAGCAAAGACCCCGTACAGAAGAACACAGGGATAGGCCACCAGCAGCTGCTGCCCACTCATGTCTAGAGTGGAACTGAAGATCTTAGAAGCTGATAGACTGCACCAGCCAATCACAAACAAGGCCAACAGTGTTCCCAAGAGCCCCCTGCATTAAAAAAAAGCTGCTTGTTATTTTAATGCAACACACCTGAAATTATACACTCTTCAAAATATTTTTTTTTTTTGGCTCCCTAAAGAATTTTTCAGTTAACATTTTTTATAAGTGTGAAGAACATCTGAATCCTTTTAAGAACCATTTTCTACTAAATAACTTTTTATTAAACAGGTTCAGTGAATGTAAAAGATCTGTTCACACCAAGAATAATCATTTACCCAAAAATGTAAATTTGGGGTTGGGGATTATGTAAAAATGTACACACACTCAGGCAATTCAAGATGTTTGTTTCTTTATCATTACATCACATGTTGGCCAGTGGATCTGCAGTGAATGGGTGCCTTCAGAATGAAAATCCAAACAGCTGATGAAAGCATCACAATCATGTTGTGGTCTAAAACTGTTTTTATTTGTTGTGACATAAAAACACTCAAAAAAATGGTAAATGATTCTATAAAGTTATGGATACTCACTGAAGGGAATATAGAACAGCAAAGGCAGACAGTCCCACCATCGGGAGGAGAGAGTATCCCAGCACGCTCGCCACACATCCACAGGATATGCTGTAACTGCTCATCAGGTTCAACAGCATGTATATCCCCACACATCCCAGAGCGCTGATTCCATACACATACCCAAAGTGTGCTTTCCCTGCCTGCCGAGAGAATACACACACAAATCCACAGGTACATGCTCTGGACCGTACATATGTTTCCACTTCTTCTGTGCAATGCAAGTCACTGTGTACCTCTAGTTCATGCTTTCACAAAGGTTCAGGATGTAGTTTGTACCATCAATAGTGTGGCTCCAAGAGCAATGCAGAAGAGAACAGGTCCAGTGAGGTCTGTCTCGTTCATAATACTGCCATCAGCGGGCTTCAGTGGATTTAACACAGTCAGAGTCTTCTGCCAGATATGGTCAAAGTTAATGCCCAACTCTGAGGAAAAAACACATTCACATTTTCTTTAAAAAAAAGAAGTCACTTTCTAACCAAGCAGCTTTCGGCTGGTAAAACAAGTAGAATATATTACCTTCTAAGAGGGGTGGTTCTTCCTCGTATGAGTCCATATATTCTGTTTGCTCCGGTGCTGCTCCAGGTTGATACACCTGTCCAGTATAAGATGCTCTAGTGGTGTATTCATCTGCTAAATGTGCGGAATTACCACTGATGATCAGACAGTAAATTATGAATCAACAATTAAATTGCACATAGAAACACTATTAGCATACCATTAGCTGATATACATGAATAAATGAAATGTTAAAGCAACATTACACTCACACTTCATTATAGTCTGGATTGACGTATGCTGGGTCATAGCCATATACATCCTCCTGCTGACCGTCCATACAATATTCAGACTGATAGAAGTCTTGTTCAATGTTTTGAAAGTCTCCCATTCTGCTTCAAATTACGAGGAATGTCTACACAAGTTCATTTGTAGTATAATTCAGTTCTGAGTTTAAGTTCTTACCTTTACGTGTCCTTTAAAGTCAGGGATTGATTTGAAGATCGAGTCTTTGCTTGGTCACTGAGCAGCTGTTTTGCTGTATGTGTATATGAGAAGCTATTAATAGTCTTCTATATTTACTTGTGGGACATGAGCTGCACTATCAGTGTGCTGGGAGATCATGTTATAAAGCCATCCTGATGATCTCTAGATCTACCGACTGATGATATGCTCATCATTTAATGTTCGGGACAACTGCTTTACAATTAAATTAGATATTTTGTATCTGTCTATAAAAATAACATGGTTACAGAAATACAAGTAGGTCAAAATGTATATTATTGTCACTTGAAGACATAAGCCTTAAGACAATCATCAGTAAAGATTATGTCTAATGATTTAGAACAGCAAAAAATGCAGCATATTTGCAGTATATGTAAATCTTGCCTAAAAACAACATGGAGAATCTAAGAAGCAATGCTGGGGATGTTAAAAAGGCTAAAAGTAAATGTGATGTAAATTATGAATGTGCACTGGCACTTCTGAAAAGAGGAGAGCTAAAAAAGCAAAATAGATGGAGAATGTTGGGTCTGCATGTAGCTGCATACATCTTCGAAAACACGGCATAGATGCTGAGACTATAAGTCTAGAGGAAAGTCAGTGCAATGTCCCAAAACAAATGTTCGTACACATAAGATCTAAGATCATACAGATAGCAAATACAGTGCCCTGGTGGCTGTGAAAATAAATCTGCATTGTTTATCCTTTTAAGCTTTCATTAAAAAAATCATACAATTCTAACCTACCATTGAAGTAAAACTAAAAAAATAGGGAGAAATTCTTGTCATGAAAGGATTTTCTCCAATACATGTTAGCCACAATTATTGGCACTCCTAGATTTTTCTATGTGTAAAATATCTCTAAAGTATCTTCCCATTCATATTCACAATTTTGAGCACTCTAGGGTGATTATGGACATTATGGAAATTATCCATGGTTTCTTGTTTCACAGAAATGTATATACACATATAACACACATATTACTGTAACGTTCGGTGGTTGTGGAATCAAGGAGACTCGCACAAAGGATTCAATAAAGGACATATATTTACTTGGCATCAACACACTCTAGACATTTACAACATTAATCCACGGACCAGGGACCACTGAAAAAGATATGAACTAAATACACCAGGACTAATGACTAGAACAGCTGGGGAAACACATGTGGGAATCAATTAACCAATAATGACAACAAACACAGGAAAACCAAATATGGGCAAGACACGTGGGGAATGACCTAAATAACACAAGGAGACAAGAAAACAAGATTTAGGCCCAATCCCAATTCTACCCCTTACCCCTACACTTTCCCTTTCTCAATTCCCCTTTGATCGGAGAGGTAGGGGTAAGGGGAAGGGCCAGATAGCCCTCGAAACGAAGATTTTTCGGGACCTCACTTCAAACGAAGGGCTAAGAGAAATTTCCAACATGGCGGCT
>JAUMHQ010000070.1:7009773-7047660 GCA_032361165.1 Enteromius paludinosus
ATGTCCATGTACTGAACTGTTATTATTCAACCATGCCAAGGTCAATTCAGTTTTCCATTCTATGGCACCTTTAAGTATTTTTACTAGGGAAGGTATGCAGTCAAATCCAAATAATCTTAATCTGAAGCAACAATGTCTGTTCCCATCATACAGTACACAATTTTTTGTGAAATCTGTCAACTCTGACTAAAATCTGCAGACTGGCAATAACTTTCAGCAACTAGCACAGATCTGAAACTGAAAATCTGGGCAATAAAGGGGGCAATAAATAAGGGGACTGTATATTATCTCTGAAAACCTCAGAGATGAGAGTCCTGGTCACTGGTCAGGTAATAAAAGCATTCCATGCATTCCTTTACTGCAGGAACAACAGTGTCTATATCTGTTCCACTACATCCATCCATCCCCTGATCAATCTCTCTTTTGCAATCTCACCTTGTCCCATGCGGGCACCTGTGAGGGCTTCTTTGGCAGAACCAAAGCCCAGGTCTCTGCATACGACGCTAGCAGAGACCAGGTTCCAGCGATCATCACAAATCGTCCCCCATTCACTGCCCTTCAACACCTCGACACGGCCCTCACCATATTTCGCTCCACCCTTCAGCCGTACAGTAGACTGATAGAAACAGAGATAGAAACAGTTAATAGAAGTGTATAAACTAATCTAAACTTATGTAGCACTAATGAAATACAGTTTACCGGCATCTTGAGTTTCTTCCTTATGGCAGCGCTCTGTGTGTACAGTGGACCGGGCACACAGCTGACCACAGCAGGCATTCCTCCAGGACACGACTCTGTGGCATTGCCATAGTTAAACTCCAGAGGACATGCAGCCAAGTGCACTTCTGTGCCTAAGCATGCCACTGAGTGAACCAGGAAGTGATTCTTCTGCCGTTCAGCATACAGCCTGAGAGAGGAGAAGTGAAAGAGACGCAGACCATGTTTGCATGCATTAACGCGTAAAATTAACATAACTGACAGTTCTAATATATATATATAATTTTTTTTTTTTTTTGATGAATAGCAAGTTCAAAAGAACTGAATTTATTTGAAATAGAAACCTTTGTAAAAATTTGCATGTCATTTTTGTTCAATATGTTTCCTTGCTGAATATATATATACATACATTTTTTTTTTTTTAAACAACATACATATAATTATAAAAGTAAAATTTGCTACTTTTCAATTGTAGCATATTTCCACATATACATTTTATTTTAACCATTTTCTATCATCTATAGGTTTTGTCTAGGCCCAGAAACACCTGTAATGCTGACAATATTTCGATTTAGAGAACCAAAGAGAAGGTTGGAAAGGTCTGAGCTAAAAAGGTAATGCATGTTCCCCTTTTTTACCAAGGTTACCTTTTAGCTGCAGCTGATTTGCCCGGTTTAGTCTTAGTGCTAGTTTTAGTGATAGCCTTAGCTTTGGGTTCCTGCCTGTAATGCAAACATCCATTAAGCACTCAGAAACACTTAAATGTCCACTGCAACATCCAACATGCACACGCACACATATACATACCAGCTACATAGAAAATATATAGTTTTTTATAACTAATTAAGACTTAAAACTGCCAAGATGCTGTAAGGCTAGCTGAATAAATAATGATTTGATATATAACAATAATTACCATAAGTGTCAGTAACAGAAACTACAAAATACCACATTCATTTAAAAGAAAAGATGTTAGTATTGAATTTACTTTCCCATGCCTGTTATATCCATTTTAAACTAGCATGTTAGAAGCACACATATCTGAGGTGAACATGCAGTAAGCACAAGGAGGGACTTGTGTTAGTATGAGGGTTTCTGTTTTAAGATATCTCCCTCAGAAAGCTTCTACTCTTATACAAGCACAGCCTCATCTGAAAACTATGTGAGTAAAACTAACAGATGGTAATAGGTTCTTCATGGGAAAATGTTTCGTCCAGACACACTCACTCACACATCACTGAGGGAGCATATCAGCACAGCCCCATCAAAAAAAAAAAGGATAACTAACTGCAGTTAGTTGACTAACACTAATAGTGTTGTGTACTAAAGCCACTCTATGTGCTTGAGTCCTCTAGGGAAAGAACACTGCTGGTTTCTTTCCCTCAGATAGTACCTGGCCGTTGTTACTTTAACTTTAGATTTTGGCTCAGCAGATCTCTTTCTGAGATGCCTGTTGAAAACAGGGAAATGGGGTCAAGCACACATAAACATCTGCATCACTCTTTTTTTTTTCTGTCCACTTCTGGATAGTTTAGACTGTTTGAGATGGGAAAGCTTGTGTGGTGTCACCATATTTTCCTAAAGGGATAGTTCTGCCATTAATTACTCACCCTTATGTTGTTTTGATCATCTTCAGAACACAAATTAAGATATTTTTGGTGAAATCTGAGAGCTCTCTGATCCTGCATTGACAGGAAGGGCACTAGCACAGTCAATGCATGGAAAAGTAGTAAGGACATCATTAAAATAGTCCATGTGATATCAGTGGATATAAAGCTGTGAGTAGCACGACACATGCACGTTCTACGTCAGCAGAACCACACGCACACGCACTCTTGAAAAACCTTTTAACCCTTACCAAATAGAACAAAATAGTGTACTTAATTGTACTAAACGTGCACTTGTAGTATACTGCATAGCATATATGGATTTAAAAACTGTACCTGCAGATAATCTGAATGAAATAAAAGCCAAATTGTACTGTACTAATCAGACTACACTATCATTAATGTTTCTTAAAACATTTTAAAAAGTGCACTTGTGGAAGTATGACTTTTACGTTTTAAATCAATGTTTTAATAACCTTTAGTGATGCTTCAAGCAAGAACAGTACACATATTTTGATGTACTAAATAATGTGCTAAAGCACATTTAAAGTACTTAATTAGAATTTTTTACTGCAGAATGTTATTTAATATTACATAGAAGTTAAAGAAAGTTTGTATATTATTTACAGTTATTGCTGATATAATTTAACAGATGTATCATTGTATTAAATCACTTAAAAAGTCATCATATTTGGCCATATTTACACTAAGGTTTTGTTATTTGATTTTGATTGTATTTTGTGGGACCTGATCAGCTATGACAAAGTCAACCCTTTGCATAAAGAAACCATCTGGTCAATAATAAAACAGGCTTCTTTTACTTTCCTGGAATCCAAGGTTCCATTAAAATATCCCAAAAACTATAAAAACAAGTGAAGTGGGGTTATGGAAACATCATCAGTAACGGTGTGCCACTGTTTCAAGAATGTGGAGTAGGTAATGGTGCATACGTGCCTTATTAGGGACACGGGTGAGAAATGGAACCGTTATATAGTCTATAAAACCACCCAGACAGAGAGACTTCCTGTCAGCTTTTTCGTATTGTTCAGTGCTTGGTTTGTTTGTTTTAAGTGTACGTGTGTAAAGCCATCTGTATTCTGCATAGGGCTTATTCATGTAAATGGAACATTCTTGTAACATTCCACTGGATTTTGGGATGAGACCCCTACAGTGTACTTTCTACCAGTTGGTGTGCATGAATGTCCTACGTCTATGCAATAGTTTCCTTGTCCAGATGTTTGTCTGTGGTTTAAACTGTGTGTATGTTGCTGCATTTCACAGATGACTGAGAAAGTAAACATAATGTCCTCTCACATTGGCTAAACTGCCACAGTAAAGTGAGATGCACGCCACACACAAAGTTTAAATATAGTAATATTCAAAAGTGTTTCCATGGCCAACCACAATGCAATCAATTTCTGATGATGGATAAAATCGATTTCTTTTCTACATCCAGGCCTCAAGATGTCTAGAACACTCACTTGTAGAAGTTCTTGTTGACCTTCTTCTCGTGGGGGAATCCCATCATGCCGCAAACCACACGTGAGTTTTTGGGTGTCCAGCCATTATCGCAAATCTGAGCCCATCCATCCTTTTTCTTCACTTCCACCACCCCCTCAGTGACCGGCATCCGCTTAGTGGCTATAGTGAACACTGGCCGCAAACGCACCTCCTCCACTTTATTCTCATCAACCTGCACCTAAGAGACACATGATGCAAAAAACACAAATCATATGGACAACCAAACATGAACAGAGTGTGAACAGGCTTGTTGTATTTAACCCCTTTAGACAGTCCAGTAATAATGATATTAGAGAAGCTTATTGGACGTTTAAAATACATTTAGTAAAATATTTTCTGTTTATTTATTTATTGTGTGTGTAATGTCCTTTACCTCTATAACATTGGAGTCCATGTATCCCGGCAGCCTCTCGTCTTTACAGATCACTCCAGCGTCCTCATCATGAGTGCAGTCACTGTTGCCCCAGCCACGAGATTTACACACTGACACGCTCCTCTCACTGCCACTGCACTGCACATTGTCAAGCCAAATCTTACCTGGAACAAACACAAACTCCCTGAGCACATAGTAACGGCTTTATACGTGTTCTGAATGAGCATGCAGGAACGTTACCTGTGCCCTTGCCATACTTGGCGCTGTGAGTCCAGCCCGTGGCAGACACGAAGCCCAGCTGGCGACAGAGGACATGGGCATTGGCCAGTGAGAAGTCATCATCACAGATGGTTCCCCATTCGCCTTTATAAAACACTTCAATTCGACCCTCATTGTGTTTCCTGGGGAAACCAGACAGACGGAATTTCAGAGTCTCCGGGCCTTCTGCTGTCTGCGGGGTCGGTGTGGGGCCCGAGCGCATTGGTGGTGTGGTTTGGGCAAAGCATGATGGAGTACAAGCATGAAGTAGGAAGACAAGAATGTGTGGCCACCATTGACACAGCTCCATGTGCAGCTCTGCGGCAGAGAACAGAAACACAGAGGGGAAGGTTTGAAAAATACTGAAAAACATATGCTTACTGTTGTGTGAATGTCAGTATGTTTTGATTTGGGCACTACCATGTGTTCACACAGAACATGTGAAGCACAGTTCTCATTACCGTAATGCAAAAATGTAATTTGTTTCTACTGTATGCACAAATATTACTGTACACTAAAACAAATGCGTAGGATTTATTTATTTTTTACTAATAAATGTTGCACATTGCATTAAATGTACATTTTTAAAGTAATTATACATACTGCAGTTATGCTCTATAGAAAAGTAATGATTAGAAGCCTTATGGTAGTGATAATGATGTGTTTTTCTCAAAATGTATCCACAGATCTGTGCTTGTATCCTGAATTTCCAACAACTGACAGATTGATTGGAAACGAAGTACAACTAAAATTACAGTAGTCAACATTTGAAGTGGATCAAAAAAGTTGATCAACGTCGTCCTAAGACAAGAACAGGTATTGTTTTGGTTTTAGGACAACTTTGACCAGAGTTCAGCTCTAACCCTAAACAAACCTGGGAATGCTAATGATTATAAATTAAAAAATATATATATGCATTCTTCAAAATCTTGGTTTCTTGAATTATACTGTATATTGATTAACCTACTTAAATTTAACTAATAACTAAATATCAGATAAAATAATGCAATCACTATATGCAATCACTAAATCTTTAATCAGTGTTTTTGGTGATCCAGGTCAGTGGATGGCGCTGTCACAAAAAACTGAGGGTCCTGAAACTGCGGCTCCTCTAGTTGTGCAGGAACACCCTTCTCAATTAAACACACCTGGGAATGTTAATCAGTGTTGTGGCCACCCTTTCGGGTTGTCCTTGTTGGGTTGTGGATGTGTGTCTGTGTGTTTGAAGGTGTACGGCTGATTGGCTAATGATTGGGAGCACCGGTGTACATGGTTCCTCCTTTATAAAACCTTTCCTTGCTTGACGGATGAGTACTGTAGGCTCGTGTTGGATCCAGTAATGAGTTTTCGGCCTTCTTTATGTACCCTTCTCCTCGGTCCAAGGAGGGTTTCATAATGATTCCTTTTTAGTGATCATGGTTAAATAAATGTAAATGTTTTTTCAATTCCAGATGCACTCGTTTCTCCAGATTTGTAGCGACTCTGTTTTGGGATCGCAACAGTGTCTAAAGGATCATTAGAAAGTCACAGGTAGGTGAATTTTATTAGGGTTGGAGCTAAACTCATGCATTGGACCTCCAGGGTAAGACTTGAGGAACCCTGCTGTAGGCTGTAAAAAAACGGCACTAAAAGGAATTTACTTTTTTGCTATTAAATTTCACAAATAGTTAATTAAAACTGAATTATCTTGTATGTGCTCCAGTAAAATGAAAAAAATTCAAATAAACATGTTTTACAGTAATAAGAGTCTAATAATTATAATCACCATTGTGACTAATTGTCATTTTAAAACCCCCCATCAAAAAATAAACATTACAATAATGACATCATGTTATAGGCCTAATATAATCCAAAACATTTGAATGGTCCTTTATAAATAAGATTTCTTCTTTTTTTACCTTTTTATTTGATTTCAGAGAAAAATGTGTCTTGGACATGTTTTCTTGAGATTCCCCCACAGATCAAATGTCTGTGCATGTATCCAACACACCCTGGGGCACCCACTGTTAGAGAATGAGTGAGTAGGAAAAACTAACAATGACTGCATTTGACACAGACATGTCATGCATCACTCAAACATAATCTAAACTCAGTACTTTCATGTGCATGCATCTTGATATTTTGAACAGCACGAGCTGTAGCCATCCTAACACCCGCTGACATATTGACTTTAGGGGAAGCAGTAAAACATTTTACTGAGCCACCCACTGACTTTATATTTGATTGACAGGAGGTTCATCTCATAATGTTTGTAGACAGAAGTGTTTAAACCCTTTGTATATGTATGACAATTGTGTGGATGATATAACAGTCCCTCAGTGGTGCGATGATGGGATTTCACTATTGTAACAACAGCTTAACAGACAGGTCACTCTGGTGCCTGTGGGTCACAGAGGAATGCAAATCTTGAGCACCCTCTCCACTGGCTATGAGCGAGTACAGACCCGTTTCCCAAACACATGGCCTTCTACTGTCAGTTTATGGACTGATTGGATCTATGAATTGCCTTTATTTTAATATAAAGTCATAATACAATCTTTTTAATCCAGATAAAACTGTCAGCAACCTTAAAAACCACAAGATTTTGGCCTTCACACACATATCAGGGTGGTTCTTGATTATTCCCTTTAAATGTGGTCAAGTAGACTTTATGAAAATAAACTTTTTCTTGTTCGTTAGTTTACATTATTATTATATTTACAGTGTCCCACACTGGGAGTTCATGCATCCCTTTCATTTCTGTATTTAACATTTACACCACATCTCTAAATATGCATTGCATTGTGAAAATGAGGTCATGGAGTTTTAATATTGGGGGTATGCTGGTTAAGTAGGTTTTGAAGCATGGATGCTGGTTTAAGCTGGTCATGTGCTGGTTCTGAGCTTAGGACTGCTTCAAAACCTAACCAGCATATGCTGTTTTTTTTTTCAACACGGCAGCCTATAGAAATGAGTGGAATTACTAGAATTTTCAGGAATATTAAATACTAGTGCTGTCAAAATTCAAATAATAAATTCAAAATAAAAGTTGTTTATATATGTATGTATACTGTATTTATGTGTGTATGTATATGAACACACACAAACAGTATATATTAAAAAAATTACATTTATATATACATTTATATTCTTATATTTTATTATATAGCCTATAAATATATTTAATATAAGCAAAACATTTTTGTTTTCTTAAATATAGTCATGCATGTGTTTGTATTTATAGACATAATAAATATACACAATATACATATTATGTAAACAACTTTTATTTTGGATGTGATTTAATCTTTTGACAGCTCTATTCAAATTTGCATAATTTGACAAAAACAGCTTGATTGGAAATTACAAATTCTATTTACAAAAGATAGCCTTTATTTTACTTGGTTTTCTTCACAACCAATATTTCCTTTGTCTTCTTTCTAATAACATACCAATGCATATATTAAATGTCTAAAGCAGAATAATTGTACAAGACACATATTTTAAGGTCATTTCAAAAACGTCACATGTGTAAAACTTAAATATGTAAAAATATGTCAAACCCAATAGATCAGTAACTTTTCTTGGATGGATCCAATTATAAAAGGTAGTAAAGAGACTGGCGCGCAATTGAAAACAGATCTCCAGTAGCTCAGGGGCACATATGATTAACCAGCACATAATTTCCACTACAACTAACGAAGTAAAATACATGATCAAATCTAGAAATCACATCATCTGTGAACTATATCATGCCTATATAAAGAGTCAGGCAAAAGAAATCTTGAGGTAAAGGCGAGACGCAGCCAGGTCTGGACCGCACAAGATAAATTCACTAATAAACTTAGGTCAAAAGGCCAACACATGTTTATTTACTTATTTAAAGAGACTTCAAACTTCTCTGGACAGTTAAACAATGCTGTTTATTCTTAAGAAGTACAAGCGAGGAGAAAAAAAAAGAACTTAACAAAACTCTAAAAGTGTTCTAATGCTGTTATCAGTGTTCTTTAGAACTTAAAACTGTTGCAAATGCATTGACATCATAACTTCACTGCAAAACTGAGGAATAAAAGGACGTTATAGAGGAAGTGTCGGCTACTTAACTTACCTCAAGTTAAGCGGTCTCTCCACAGTCTTGGCACACAGTTTCATGCAGTTTATATTTATGTACAGAACCCGAAAAGGCTGAAGTAGCTGCTGCAGAACCCAGACTTTGTACGAAGCAAAGAAAAGCGTCTAATGAGCAGAGATAACGGGCTGCAATGGCAGAGGATTGCCAGCTGGACAGTCGCGCGGGTGGGAGAAAGCTGTGGTAAAAGACGGGGCACAAGGAGGAGAGGTGGAGCTGACTCGTGGACGACTTCACACGATTGAAAAGGGGCAGGATTTATTTTAGGAAAAACACATAGCCCTTTCACAGTTAAGGAAAAGATTTTCTTACTTGCATAACGGAACGTTCTTCTGCTCAGGCACGTTCTACGTTTGTAAAAAAAAAAATGATGGTGGATTCTGATCTTCCTGAAATCTGCTGGAATATTAAAAAAATAAAATAAAACTAACGAGCTGATGTAAAAATATATTTTAATGAATCAGGTCATTGCATGTCTAAAGAATGGAAGAAGCCTTGGTATATTGATTTATATCTTTTATTACAAAAAATGGACAATCAGGTGTTTTTGTTGAAGAACAATGCCTGTTTTCCATGTTTTATACTTTACACAAAATCCAAGGCACTGGTGAAGGAAAAACCTCTATTATTTATACAGACTTCAGAAATAAGCAAGTAACGTAACAGGCTATAAAGAGAAGGCAATAGAAAACAGTTCTCAGGATTGAAGAGGAGACTTATCCAAAGTGTAAAAGTTTTCGTTCCCCTCCGTGATAATAGGTCAAAGTTTTGCCTGGTCCCTTTCTCTCTCTCACAGTTATGCAAAAATGACCAAAACAACACTGTTTCTCCACAAACATAATATGAGCTACATAACATTCTTGTAATTCAGATTCTGACTTCACTGTGACTACAATAAAAATGATGTTTAGTAATTTTGCATTTATATTGCATCCGTTACATATACAAGAAAGCAAAATGATAAAAGTGCTTGATGTTGTCGGCTTCCTGTGCCCCAAAAATAGTGCAATATACCATAATTATTACTGCCACTAGCAAACATAAATAATAAACATTTCAGTCACTGATCTTCTGCTTGACGCAACATCAGCTCATAACCAGTAATCATAGTAGAGTATGACAGCTGACAATGATGTCTAAACACCTGATGGTGATTTAACCTGTGTAAAGTATCAGATTTGATCTCATATCAAGTGGTTGTACAGTTTAACAAAAGACTGTTCAGGCTCTAAATAGTTCCAATATTTGCAGTAATGCCTTGAACTAATATAGACGTGGTTAATTCTGATTGTTTAACCTAACTGCAGTTTTGTTATTAATATGTCAGAGCTTGGTCTGCATAGTTGAGGGTATTGTCTGATATTTAAAGGCAATTTTGGTATGTTTGCATAAATAATTTTTGCCTTTTGGTAAACGCTGTGAACTAAGATTGAGTAGCAGATCAGGATGGGTTTGGTAATTCCAAAAGGGCACCAACCGCACCAAAATAACCCTGAAAAACACAAATAAAACAACTTTAAGTGATTTGTTTAGACATTGGTTAGCTTTGAAAAAATAACAAAGACTCACACACACACACACCTCATGTTGCAGGAAGAGGGCTTTGAGTTGTCCTTTGCTCCAGTAATCCAAAGCATAAGCGAGGAGTTTCATGGATAATGTGTTTACTCGCAGGAAGTTCCCAACAAATACCACTCTTTGAATGTTCTAAATGGAAGAAACTCATAATGAGCACTGATTCTGAAAAGGTCATGCTTTTAAGAAGAGTTTCCAAGGAGCTGATTGGCGCCTGGTCTCTCATAGCCCTGTACAATGCTGCTTGATCCAGATTCCACAAGGCAGCACTGTAAAGAGGCTGACAGACGAGGGCAAGGACAACATACTGGTGATTTATAGTGTGGATGTGCACGTATACCTCATTAAGTGCACACATGCGCGTGATTGAGCCAATGTTATTGGTGATGGTGACAAGTGTTGCTCTAGCCAGATCCTCCTTGGAGACGGAGTCTCTCTTCTCCTTGCACATCATGTTCCCGAAACTACAAAAGAAAATGCATAATATATTGATTAAACTGGTTCACGTCTATTATGATTATTATGATAATCTATTCTATTCATCAACAAATCCTGAATTCATTTGGATCTTAAAAAAATTGAAAACATTATAAAAGACTCCAAACTTATCTACCTGGAGGCAACAGCCCATCCTGGCAAACCAAATCGTTCATAGTCACCACCGTAGATTTCTCTGACTAGTTTATCTACATGTGTACTCTCCCCTTCTGTGGCCATTGCCAATGCCTCCTCAAAGGTGGAGCATCCAGTCAAAAGGCAACACAGCCCAAGGAATGTACCACCACCAAGACTAAAGGGGAGGCACAAAATATTACAATAGCTTTGGCGTAAAATGCCTTGTTTATTTTGGTAAACTGTTGAAATATTATTAAGTCATGACCAACCTGGTACCAGTGACACGCTTGTAGTTGTCTTTGGAATATACAGCCAGTATGCTGACACCAGAGCCGATGTTGACAAGCAGCAGAGGATACGGGTTCTCCAGGTTGTATGCCTTTTGCTCACAGCGCTCCGGGTCTGTTGGATGCTCAAAATAGTAACATTCAGGTGGACCACTTGAGACCACTGAGTCAATGTACAGAACACCCTTTATCAGGCATTCAAGCTCATCCAGCTTCAATAGCTGCAGATTGGCCATCTAAGAGAGGAAAGACAGCAGAAAACCAATTACTTAAAGGAATAGGAATAGCCAAAAATCACCTTCAGACCATTCAAAATGTAGATGAGTTTCTTAAATATGTACAGATGTGGAGAAATGTACCATCTACATCATTTGTTCACAATTGGATCCTGGGTGTGGTCGGAATAAGAGTCCAAATAGCTGATAAAAACATCACAATTCTGGATTATGGAATCTGATTTTATTTTGGTTAGAAGTGTTATAAAGTTCAAAAGCTGGATGTTTTTATAAGCTGTTTAGACTCTCATTCACTTTCAAACAAATAGCATGAAAGTATACATATATAACTGCAGCAATGTGAGTTGGGACACACCGTACGGAAGTCCTCTTCATATTTAAATGCACCACCTCCAGTGGCACAGAGGGTGGTGTGCAGACTGGAGAAGTGCTTGTTTCTGCCCATCTGCAGGAAGGCGGGCAGTTCATGCGTGGGAAAGCGGATGAAGTGCAGGTTGCCCTTGCGGCCCCAAAGGGTGAGGTCAGAGAGCTCCAGGTGAACATCTCTTATGCCTGTTTTGCCGTAAGCGGTGTGTGAAGTGAGGTAGCGGCGGATGCTTTTCAGACTCTCCACCTCCTCCAGTTCTTCTTCTGCCGTTATGTCTTTGGGCTCAAAGTAGACCAGCTTCACCAATGTGCCACCAATGTCCATGCCAAACCATGGGAAAGCTAAAGACCAAGAACAGAAAAGTGACTTCAATTCCATGTGCATTTTCCAAACATTCTCGAGTAAATATGAATTAAGCTCATTATCATTGAGGCTGGCAAATTTGCAGCCCAGCAAGTAAAACCTGATTTCTAAATGGTACAACTTGTTTTTTAAACAGTTTAAAATGATTTTTTGTCCTAGTAGCAATTATTGTGACTTTGCATTTATTTTTAAATAAACATCAAACGTTAACTAATATGTATAATGCATTTTATTTTTTATTCAAATACACAAGGTTTTAATCAACAATTATTATTTGTTCCTTAATAACTGCAGTTGCATGATGGCGCTCGTCAAACAATTCAACACGAAAAAATGTAGAAAAATGTATCACAAGCTTAATGTTACATTTTTGGTTATTTAATGTTACTACTCTGCAGCGCTGGTTCGCCTTTTGATATATAAGATCCTAAATAAAATCTTAAGTGCTTACTATTAAATCCATAAACTGTAAAATAGACAGTGTATATAAATTCTTTACCATATGTAAATACATGAACAGTATTACGTTTAATGTTAATGTTTTCTATCGTTTAAACATTTACATGTATAATGTATATTCTGTTTTATTAGTCAGTAACGTTAATATGATGCCAACCGCAAGGGCAAAAACTGACAAACATAGCTATAAAACGTATGACTATTGGTTTAATTTATTTATATAGATCTGACATTTTATCACAGTAATTTAGCTCCGTTAACCCTGTTACCTAGCGCCATAACAAGATGGTTCACCTACGCGGCCTGTTCTTTTTCAGCGAATCGAGCCTCAGCATCGCCGGCGTCGATTTTGACATCGGCTGCTCTCGGGGTACCCTGGTGCCGGCCGCTGCGCTGACTGCACCCGGTGTAGCAATTATGCTACATGAAGTCTCCGTCTTTGATCGAGGCAGCCCGAGCGCTGTCGGTTCTTCCTCTTGCTCCTCCGCATATCCCTCGCCGTCACAGTGGAAGCCGTTCAGCTCCATTATGTCTTTAGCTAAAATTCTCAAACCGTATATGGATTATTAAGAAGAAAAATCAATAAACATACATAAAAGCATAGTCTGCGTTTCATATTGTCATTCACATCTTCATACAAAATGTTTACGTCCCTGTGTTTACAACACAAGCGCAGTTACTCGAACTGCCAATGAATGCTCTTCTCTCGTCAACTGAAATCGCAACGAGCCAATCAGGTTCTCAGTTTGGTTGTTTTCTTCAACAGTAGATGGCGTGCTTCACATTACAACACTAAAAGTATCATTTGTTCACAACCTTTACTGCCTTTTATGCTTAGACCGACCAGAAAGACTCAAGGTAGGACATTTTATTTCAGAAACATTTCTGGAAATCATTATGGACTGTGCATGATCAAGACTGAGCAGTGCATAAGAGCAAACCAGTTAAGCACAAGTATAAATTTCCCCCTGAAATACAGTATCTAGCAAACATACAGGCCCGGATAAAATACCAAAAAGATCACACAAAGTGCATTTAAAATCAGGTTCAATCATTTCACATCAAAAAGATAAAGTGCTGTTGCTGATTGAAAATGACAAATGAATTACATTTAAAGTGGACACGTAATTCATTTAGAGTCATTTACAATGTTCATGTAGCAGTTTACCCTTACATAGATAACTTGATGCTAATAGCATTAATCTTATGTTGTTTCTGCAGCTCAAATGATAGAGCCGTACCGCTAGCAACCCCCGAAGAACACAAGTTTGAATCTAATGCGTGAACTTCAAAATATACCTATAACACAGTGTACAACTACATCTCAGTGTATTACTTTTGTTCACTGGACTTGGAGACTTCTGCAGCAACAACACTTACATATAAGCAATATTAACAATATAATCTTGAGCCATGGGGCACTTGGTTATGTTTGCATTAAGCTTAATCTATCTTAACAGTTACTTCACTATGGGTACATCTTATAGAAGGCATTAGGAGAACACATTTGATTTTTGGGCAGCCTTCTGTGTGTGCACACTTTGAAGCTCTTATAGGGGTCCAACAGCCCATAAAATATGAAACAGTGATGGAGAAGAGTTCCTTAAGGAGACGGCTGTTGCATTGTCCAGTCCATGAAATATGTTCCAAAAATGAGTTTTTATTAAATGTCCGATAGGTCATGCAATAGCTCCTTATATTCATGGTCTGAAGCACACAGGATGTATTCTTGCAACCTTTTCACAACTCGCATATACATCTTATTGTTGTATAATGTAATACCAATCAAACTGGGTTCTCCGAATTACTTTAAAGCTCCATGGTAATCCATGTTTTGTTGAAACAGATGCAAAGTCAGTCAAATTCATTATTGGCCCAGGCCAACATATGTAAGGCACATGGAAAAACAGGATTACTTATAGGTCTATATGTGCACACATGAAATAATACATGAGGATAATACCACTAGAGAATTTGGCAAAGGGCAACTGAAATCTCAGACTGTTCCACTTAGGAAGCTATCAAATGGTTATAGAAGACTCTGTATATAGCACAAACCTCAAAGGAACTACTTTTACTGTACATTATGTCCTTTTCTTCAGCACCAGTTACTATCCACTCTTATTTATGGAAAAGAGCAACCTGGACATTTTACTCAAGTTCCTTTGTGTTTCTTTGAAAACGAAAAATTATTGGGGGTTTTCATTTGTGAGTGAACTTCCAGGCCAGGAATGCAGCAAAAACACCAATCCCTGCAGCAGAAAAAAGGCGGAAGCTGTTTGTCTTTAATAACTCTGGGCGCTCCTCTCGTCTCTGCTCTGCCCTAGCAGCACTGGATTCTTCCTCTTGAACGTTGATAGTGGTTGACTTCTTACTGTCATGCCCAGATGGCTCAGAAAGATGAAGTGCACTTTTTGTGCCAACATCGTTCGGGCTATGCTGGTCCTCAGAGTTGATTCTGCGTTGCAGGATGCTTGGTGGTTGACCGTTCATATTTTCAGCAGATGGCTCTTCAGCATACTGGATTACAACGGGATTACTCCCATAGAAAGATTCATAGTGGTCCTCCTCAGGCTGGTTATGGATAAAGGGAGCAGCATTGTATGGAGGGTCTTGAACGGACTGAGTAGCAGAATCAAGGGAAGCAAAGGGAGCGGAGTTCTCCTCTGCAAGTCTAGTAGACCGTCTAGGTTCAGTCGATGGTACGGTTGAGGCGCTGATCTCCAAATCACCTGAAACCACTGAGCAAGGCTCCTCTTGAAAGACAGGGAGTATCTCTGCTCTGTTCTGCTGTGGTTCTGGAAGCCGAAGGACACCAGGCTTGCTGAAATGTTCCTGGTTGATGGATGAGGGAGAGTGCATTCCCACCTCAGCAGGTGCAGAAGATGTTGCCTGAGCTGTTCTGGTCAAATTTGTTGAAGCAGTTTGAACTGGCAATCCAACAGTGTTGTTCCGCTGAACCACCTGCAGAGAAAACATTAAGTCACAAAAAACAACAGATTAACCATTGGAAAAATATGAAATAGAGTTGACCAGATTCCTTTAATCATGAACTTATGTCACAGATTTGCTTAGGAGCAAAAGCGAAGTGCTTTGGGTTGAGCATTACCTCATTTGCAGTTAAGTCAGTGATCTCTTCTGGCTCCTGGAACGTTATTTCCATTCTCAATGGGGGATTAGTGTCTTGGACAGGGAGCCTCTCAGAACTGTCAATATATTTGTCTGCTGTTGGCACCTGGGTCTTCTTTGACTTCGGAGAAGTCTGGGAGGTGGTGTAAGGCTTTGTTATTTGGCTTTGAGAAGCAGATGTGTCTGAGGAGGATGTTTGAGCACTAGAGGTGGAGATGGGAGCTTTACCAGTTGATGAGGAAATGATTGTTTGGTCCATTAAAGCCAAGCCGTCAGAACTATCTAAAGCAGGTGTTTTGTTCTCAGCTGCCCCAGTGATAGTTGGAACAGGTAAAGACACTTTAGAAACTGAGATTTCAGGTGGGGGAGGTGCTTGGAAAGGAGCTAAAACCGGAGGTGCTACTTCAGCTTGAGAAGCTGGTTCAGGAGAGGGTGCTGGAACTGCAGTAGGAGGTTTAACAAGAGCAGGAGATGGTCCGGGGTCTGTATTGTTTAAAGGGGCTGTTGAGCTTTCTGGGGCTCCCCCTGAGGGTGGAATGAGCAGAGGAGGAGCAGTTGCTGGTACTGCATGAACTGTCACTGTGGTTGTGGTTGTTTTGGAAGCAGATGTAGTATAAGGAGCAGCGGGAGCAGGTTCTTGTCTGGGTGGAGGAGCAGCAGGAGGAGCATTTTCTATAGATGAAGAAAAAAGGCATTCATAAATTTTTTTTTCCTCCTTTTCATAATATGCTTTGAACACAAGCAGGACAGGTCTTACTTGTGATGCCCCTGATTCTGTCATAAGTAGCGCTCATTTCATTAGCCAGTTCCCTATGTTCACAGTTTCGGAGTGCAGTGATGAACTCATCAGGCCATTTCTCGCGTCTACGTAGATTATCCAGAAGTGTCTGCATAGCAGTGAAGTTTCCAGAAGTTTCTCTCTTGGCTTCGATCTCTTCCTGCAAAAACAAAAATTAAATTAGTAAACAAAACTCTTTGACCGAAGCCTTTTACTTTTGCATATCTAGATATAATTGTGTTATTTGTGGTTAAATGTAGTACTGCTTACCCTATCAGTGAGTGTGAGGCATGGCAGGTGAGGTAAGATATGTACCACTTTTACCGTTGATGAAAAACGAGCCAAATTTGGCCTTATTGCCTCGTTATAAAACTGCTCCCGCGTTAATGCCATTTTTTCACTTATAAAGAGAGAATGACAGAAAAACTGTGTTATTTAGTGCTGTATTGTTATTAATCACACTAAATCCGGAG
Source organism: Enteromius paludinosus (assembly GCA_032361165.1). Taxonomy (NCBI): domain Eukaryota; kingdom Metazoa; phylum Chordata; class Actinopteri; order Cypriniformes; family Cyprinidae; genus Enteromius; species Enteromius paludinosus. Next base: position 7,026,640 of record JAUMHQ010000070.1, read on the forward strand.
TGTCCAAACTTTGTCCTGGAGGACTTCTGACTGTCTGCAAAGTTTAGTTTCAACCTGCCTGAACATACATGCCTGTTAGTTTGTAGGGCTGAGTTCCAGTAAATTGTTTTTATGCCCTTCACCAGCAAACTTTGTGAATACAACTTAGCGACTGTGGGTGATTGTGGGGTCGAGTGTTTTAAAATGTCTGTGGGGTTCCCCCATGGGGAAGTGCTTAGGGAAGTTTGCTAGTTTGTGTCTAAAAGTGGAGTGGAACGCAGCCTTTAATTGGGGTTGAAGCTAAACTATGCATGACAGTTGCCCTTCAGGAGCAAGATTGGACACCCTTACACTAAATAAAAACACATAGGCCTACTTGAAAATTGCTACCTGGTTTAAATTGTACAATTCAGCAGCCTTTTCTTTGTGTCCCTGAATCTGGACTCCAAATCAGACCTGGGAAAAGAATGAGGGAAAATCATTTAATATAGAATGTAAGATAATCAGCTATGCAGAGTACAGTCTTCTGACAATGCTAGAAATGAGATTGCATCATCATATAATCCATCCTACTTCAGCATTTCTGGATGTGGGAAGCCTTAAAAGTGAAAGTGAAAGTGAAATCTGGTGTATGCATGGGAATTTGGGGGAAATCCTGCTTCAGCTTTCTGGATGTGGGAAGCCTTGAAAGTGAAAACTGGTGTATGCATGAGAATTTGAGGGAAATCGTTAAGTTTCCATTTTGCTTTCATTAACATGTTCAAATAACAGATAAACCAGAAATGAATTTGAGATAACTGTTGCGACATAAATGTTAGGAAATGATGAAATTAAAGCAGATTTTGCATCGTTTTTGTAACACTGACTCATCAGTACCCCTGATGTCCCTGAATGCATCGCTCTACACTTCAAAACATTTGTCAAACCAGTTATGTTTAATGCATTTCTGCTTTTTCCCCCTAATAATTCACATTCTTTCCCAAACTCTCAGGAGCACTAGCCTACATTATTCATTATAATCACCATAGCTTTGTCCATTTTTGGTTTGTATAATGTAACTGTTTGATGTTCTTAATTTTGTAAGGTTTTATTAAAAGTATTTTTAAATCATGCAATCATATAAAAACATCTTTTTTTTTTCATTTTTCATTTGCATTTTTTATTTGGTAACAGACAGTTCAGAGCTGCTTTCCTGTAGATGCATTTGATATTATTCACTTAATATGTATGCTAAGTTTCTGAGTTCATGTGCAGTATATTTGTAAATAATTTGTATTGGTCTTTAACAGTTTAACTTGTGAATATATGAACCAAAGTGTACCCGTATTCTGGCGTGATTCCTCATCCTGATTTTAATATATACGTATCAACTTGTGCAACATATAAATTCATTCAAATTCATAAAAGTTTAAACATTAACCATACAAGATGACATTGTTGCACATAATTTGCACTATAAATAATCTACAGTAGGCCTATTATCTAACACAGCACATCCCAGCTGTAACAAAGTGATTGTGACATGGGTAAATACTTTAGTAGCAGAATCAAGAATCACTGCTCCGGGTGTGTGTTCACAGTGTGTGTGTGCATTGTTGTTCACTTCTCACTACTGTGTGTGTGTGTGTGTGTGTGTGTGTGTGTGTGTGTGTGTGCAATTGGATGGGTTAAACGCAGAGCACAAATTCCTAGTATGGGAAACCATACCTGGCCAGATGTCACGTCCTTTCCTTTCCTTACCTTACCTTAGACATGACTGACAAAGCAGATAGTCACACAAACATCACCTGCATCTGTACCACACACTACAGCACATCTAGTCTTCAATCTCATAGTGAAAAGGACGACTCAAAAATCCCGAGATGTTTTTGTTTTTAGGCTGAATCTTAGTCTGTTTTCACTAAAACAGCTCAGAAATTATAATCTGTTGTCAGATTCAATGACAGCACTGCTCTTCTGAACTAAGGCACTGCAGGTTAATCCATAGTTCACGTCCTTTAAAGGTCAAACATGGAATAGTTCAACTGGAGCAGAGTTATTATCTGTCATCTTGAATGATAGCAGACATAAGAGTTCATTCACTGTCATGCGCCACACTAAACTAGACAGGTAGGCAGGTGCGGTCCCTCCTCAGAGCTAATGTGCAGCCAGCCAAGTCCACGACTATTAACAGTTTCTAATAAATTATTATAAGGTTTAAAGCACGAGGTTGAGGTCACAATGACAGACTGCTTAATTGGCTTATATTCAAGGAAACTGGCAAACCTGCTCTCCTGTGGAATGCCCTCTAAACGACCGCACCATATCCCTGTAAAATCTTGACGAAGCATTGTCAAGTACCTCGAGGTGACCAGGAAGGACCTACCTTCCAGTCTTAAAATACAGGCAGCATATACTTTAAAGTGTGTAATACACATTGCGCCTGGCGTAAATGATAAAGCATTACGACAAAGAGCAGCATTTGAATCCCATACCAAAGTGATTACGAAGAGTTTGGCGAACGTTTATTATTAGGCTATAAGTATTTGAGCATGCTTTTTCAAGACAAAATAAGTCACGGGAAACATGCAAACGACTAAAATTATTAACATTTTTGCTTATGTAATAGCCTGCGTATATTCAACAGACACTCCGCCTGAAATCGTCACATTGTTTTACTAGCAATTATGTAAGACAGACATTAAAACACGAAACGTACAGTATAATATACGATAAATTATACTAACTAACACTGTAGACATGTTAAGGGTAGCCTATTTAAACTTACCCTTTGGTAGAAGGTCAGTCTGAGAGGTCCTTCGCAGATTGAAGCACTGAGTTTCGATATCCACGTCTTCCGTTCAGCGTTTAAAGCACAACCCTCTCCTGTCATCACACGCTGTTTGTCTTTTTCATTGGGTCTCAGAACTGTGTATCAACTTGTTACAATATTACGCCACTGCATTCTCATATTTCCGTGTTGCAAAAATTATTTTGGAATCGTATCGTCTTGCAGTAGGACAAGTTTGAAAACCATAACCATTGTTATCTGGATGATTTTGTTGGTAGGTGCAGCGGGACAAACTGTGATGTCGAAAATAAAAATAAAACAATATCCTAGATCAGGTAGATTTGTTAAAAGTATAAATATTAAATGCGTATAAATCTTGTTTCTGATTTCACCAGTAATTAATAATTAAATTTTCACATTTTCTGTATAGCTACATGTTGCATGCGTTAGTGCGAGTTCAGCAGTGTGCACAGTGCGCAGACGCACGTTCGGACATGCGCATTGGCCTGCCTGCCCTGTATACTTGCACATCTGCAGTAATGACCGAAAAAGTGATGTCTACTCTGCAAAATACATTTCGTTGGTGATTTGCGTCACTAATCTTAACAAACCTCTAAAGAGAGCGATCATCTGTGAAAGTAAAGGCCGTTTACATTCGTTTACAAGTCATTTTATTATGTTAGCAGCATGGTTTGCCAACACATCTTAGCCTTATTAACATAAAATAACTACTATAATATTTACTATACAGTCTCCTAAGCTACAGAGAGATCCCATTTTATTTATTTTTTGCCTCCTAAGCTTTCTGAAATTGAAAAGCCCTGGCAGAAATGGAAAAGGAGATTGTCATGTCATCCAAAGAAATGAGAAAGTGGGTGCAGTAGTAATACCAGAGTAATAATAATCCATCTGACTGTTTATGTTGCAGAAACTGGTCTTTGGCTATATGCAAGTGTCCTCGTGTATGCAATGGCCAATTCAAAGCATGCAATGCTATTTCTATGAAACATTTAACAAATCACATTCAAAATGTTTTTAAATAGTGTGTATTTCTCCAAAGGGCCAGTAGATGGCCCTGTATGTACAGAGTGGAGCTGTAATTCCATTCTGTCTCTATCCACCTTAATTCCCACAGTGAATACTCTCTTTAAGGGTAATGGCTGTTATACCATAGAATATACATAATATGACCATATCTCCTCAGGCCAGTCTCTTTTGTTTGTGTATATATGGGCCACTGATAGCAGAAGACTGCATGATAACTCACCGGCCTTATGTTTAGCTAAAACAGTAAATAAAATACTGTTACTGTACTTTTTAAAACAATCTTTTTCACACTCTCTTAGTAAATGCATAATACATGTGTAAATTGTATAGTTGTAAATACTATTGGCAAAGACATGAATGTACTAGATTAGGGGCATCAAGTGCTTATATCAAAGCACACAAACAAAAAAACAATTAATTTTAGTTTACATATTATATAATATTTATATATATTATATATGTGTGTATACTGTGTATATTTTATGCAAATATAAACACATACACATACAGTATATATTTTAAATATTTACATGTATAATAGATAAACACAGTACACGCATATAGTGTTTAAAAAAACATGTTTTATTTTGGATGCAATTCATCCTTTGACAGCACTGCCAAGCTGCTATGAGCAATAGATAGCTGTACAAAGTATGTTTAGCCAAGTTAACTGACTCTAACTGATCAGATCCTAATGTACATACGAATTTACTTATTTGTGGATGTTATTCATACCATATATTGCATGCATATCACAGTATATTCACCCTAAAATGTTAAATATCAGAGGGTATTTTGTAGCAACCATTAAGAAAGCTTTTAGCTTAAAGAACAGTGATCTTTTAAAAGCACCTCTTGCAAAAGCACCTAAAGCTAATCATTCACTTGGCACTAATAGAGCCTACACTAAAATAGCATCCACTGAGCTCTTGACCAATCATATATCATGCTCATGTGGTTTTATGGGCCATGGTTCTTTCAATCTCTAATCTTTTGATATGACTGTATAAATAAAAACATACTAAATATATAATATATTTGTAACTGTAATTCCAAGCATGCAATGATATTTCTATGAAACATTTCACAAATCAATATTTTGAAATTTTAACACCTACATTCTGCATTTGAAGTCAGACAGAAATGACTAAACAATACACATTTTAAAGCATGTTTTATTGTTTGCATACTTAAAACTTTTCATAGTGAAACTAAGTCAGAACAGACATTAATTAAATATACAACCGACAAAGCAGAAGCAGACTAGTGAAAATAAGATCATTTACTTAATAGAAAAAGAAAAGGCCTTGACGCAGGGCAATCATAAAATGTTTTCATATTCAATCCATACATTTAGTCAATACATGACTGCACAGTTTACGACATGCTTGGAGCTTCAGCTATATCATCTCCCAAAGCACAGCTATCATCTTAAACGGGATTTTCACGCGCAGGTCATAGGTTAGATTTCAACTTTGCTTTGATTCAGTTTTTCCCATGGTAACGGGTCGCTATCCTCCGCGACTGTAGTGTTTCGCCGCTCGCTCCAAAAGTGCTCGAGATCCGGGAGAGTTTGGCAGGATGCATCTGAATGCCTCTCTATAATGGTCACACATCCTCGCTCATCCAACACCCTCATAACCACTGTGCGCATCTCATTTCCATTCCCTTCAAGTTTTAGTCTGTGTTTATCATGTCGACAAGCCAACACTGAACACAGATTGCTAAGACTTTCTCTGAGGGGCACATGCATGGTCAGAAGAATGGCGGGAAAGAACATGCTGCTCAAGTAAACGCACACCTGAGCGAAAATCAGCAAACCGACCGACGGGGTGCAGCTTTCTCCAGATCTATGGCGCATCCACACCCAAGACACCCACTCGGGAAGCATCATCAGCGTGTTCAGGGCGATGACGCATAAATACATCAAAGAATTCTCATACTGACGTGCAAGACAAGACTCCTCGTGGGAACTCGGTTTGATGAGGAAGATGGTCCTGATGTGGCACGCGGCAGAGAGGATGATGGGAAGAACGTAGATGCCCAGGGGTAGCATCTTACTGAAAACTCGCATAGCGTCTTGGGAGTGAAAAGGTAATTCGGATACACACAGACTAATATTTCCCTCTTCTTTTAACCTGGAAAAAACTATATCGGGAACCGGAAATACGAGCGCAACCGTCCATATAATCATTATGGTGATCACGACGTTCTTCTGACGAAAACTTGACTGCTCATTGGGATGACTGGAAAAGTTGTGTCGCGCTTGACTCGTAGCTAACAGTGTAAATGCTTTTACCGCCAGACAGCTGTGTTGAATCCACTCTGTAGTTCTGCAAGCCGGTAGTCCGAGTGTCCACGTGCGCTTATAATATGTGACCGCGCGCGCCGGAGCGCACACGGAGAGGATCATCAAGTCAGTCGCGCTCAAGTTCGCGAGCATCACGTTCGCCTCGGATGCGCTCTGGCTGGCGAAAACGTAGATGAGTACCACAAGCACCAAAACGTTCCCACCGATCCCAAGCCCACTGATTGTGCTGATAATAGCCGGTACGATTAATCTAGTTTCTTCCCCTTCTAACTGTTGAATGCCGCCATCAAAGCTCACAAACGTGCTGTTCACTGCCATGCCAAACTCCATGAGATGCAGTCCAGTGGGGACTACTCTGATGTGGATGCACTTTGTTGTGCTGAATTCCCTTAGCTGCGCACGCTTTATTGCAGATATTTTAAAAGATGCCATTCAGTGTCGTCAGACATCAACGTCATCGTAGCTGGAGGGAAACTCAAACTCAGATTTGTCTATTGTGCGTTTGAAGCTTATAATGGTGTCAAAATATGGGAGAAAATAGTTAACCTTTCAGATAACTATCAAAACATATGAACTCATTGTGAACCAAGATATAGAGGCGGTGCATTAAAAGGATGGCTTTCATATGGTGTGTCCAAACTCAGGTTGGTGCACTTTTTTATGTGATCTGTTTAAAGGAATAAATGACCCAAAAATGTGAAATCATTGCCTCAGGTCATTCAAGATGTAGATGAGTTTGTTTATTCAAAACAGAGAGAGATTTGGAGAAAGATTTGGAGCCGTCAGAACGAAAGCCCAAACAACTGAGAAAAAAATCACAATAATCCATAATTAATTGACATGACTCTAATCCATCAGCTAGTGTCTTACTGTATAAAGTGAAAAGCTGTGTGTTTATAATAAACAAATGTATCATCAAGGCATTGTGACTGTGCCAAAATATGCGTTCATAATCCATGCCTTCTCCAGTGAAAAAAGCCATTCCCTCTTTTCCTCTAAATCCACCAACATGTTTGTTTGGAACAGTTTTGGGCTGTTTTTGCTTGTAAATGGTGCATCTTATATGTGCACATTTACCTCTAGATTCACATGCGACGACTTTTTATGTGCTAAACGCAATATTGTGAATAAAATAATCTTTTTTTTTAGCAGGAAGCAACAGTTACATGTTAAAAACATATTGATAATGTTTCTTACGAACGTGCAGCGCATTATTTTACAACAAGACATAATTGATTGATTACTTTTTTAATTATTGTGATGTTTTTATCAGCTGTTTGGAGTCTCATTCTGACGGCACCCATTCACTGCAGAGGATCCATTGGTGAGCAACCAGTGTAAATTTATTTAAATCTGATGAAGGCATGAGGATGAGTAAATGTTCAACAAAAGTAACTTTTGGGTGAACTATTTCTTAAAAGACTTAATAAATAAACTGATTAATAAATAATTATTTGAAAATATTTATACTGTAGTATATATACTATATCTATAAATACAGAAAACTATTTAATTTTAAGATTAAATCCAAAAAGTACACCTATATGTTTATTTTATTATTACATTAATATGTTTAATCTGTCTGTATTCGAGCATCTCATGGCTCAGAGGCCCTGTAGTCACTCTCAGACCTGCTTTTTTTTCTGGGCCAGTGTGTATATGTGCTTTCTTCTTGTTGTGACATAGTGCCCTTGGCTCGGCTCTTGCAATTTCTAACAAAGAAAGATAAAAAAAAATGTATGCTTAATGTGCGCAGGTCGGTCGAAGCGGTTATTTTTATTTCTCTTGGACAATTTCCCGGACAGGCAAAGTAATGTTTTTACTTGAGGGATCAACTTTGTAGAAGACGTGGCATTCACACACACAATCTTGTTTTCTCTCTCTGCTGTCAGCCAGTGCTTTTAGACACATGTATTGCATGCCCCTGGGTCATTAGAACTCTCTTAATAACACTCTTTGACATAAACAATGTGAAAAATCAGGGCAGCATATTCGATGGAGTGAAATCTCGGCAGGAAATCATTGAGAATTTTCTTATTCATTTGGAAAACATGTATATGATCTCTGACTGAGACAAACGTATCCATTTTATCCTTTTGTATCCATTCATTCTGCAAACTGCTATCCGGGGTCACGGGGGTGTTGGAATCTCTGCATGGATGACCAGTCCATTTCAGGGCTTAAATATGCAAAATATCATTTGTTAGTTCCCATGGAGCATTGTAATCTTAACTGATTTTGATGGCACTTTTCTCACTTGTCTTACATTAAAGGTGATCTATAAACAGAGACTGATCCTCCAGAACCTCCTTCTGCAACAGAATGCTACCATCCCAAAATTAAATCAGTAGTAAATATTTACGATAACTAAAATGGTTCAGTGTTTGAATAAAACAAATCTGGAAACTGCAAATGACCCTGCCTTTTAGTTTCAACTTAGAATATAGTATAGTTAGTATTACCATGCTACTTTTTATTTGTATTGTCAAATAGAATCTCAAATTTCATGAACATAAACAATAACTCGGACTGAAATATTATTATTGTTATTATTAGCATTCATATTTTGTAATTCTGTAAAGTATTAGATTTTATAATGTGTTTGGGGAGGTATTTTTCAACGTCTAGGCCTATATGTTTCTACAACTAAACGTTTTATTATTTTCTCTAAATAATTAAGAAATAAAGAAGTATGTCTTTTTTAGATAAACGTGAATAAACTAATTATTTTGCAGTTTGAAAATTATCATTATTATGTATCATTTTACTTCAGTTCAATAAATTTCAAATTACACAAATGCCAATACATCAGTAACAAGTTAAAAGACACAAAAATACACATTAATTTGCCAATGTATAAAATCTTTCCATGGTCTAAAAGTAATACATATGTTTATCCGAAAGAGGGCAGCAAAGTCCATAAAGCTAAATACCACAAAAAAAGAAAATACTTATAACTATAATAGAATGTAATTAAAAGAGAGATTATACACCTATATTTGAATAATTCTTAAAGTGAAATTATTTGGATAGTGAAATGAAGGGGTCATCGTCTTCTGACAGGCGTAACCAGCTTTTTATGTTAATATGATTACATGAGTCAAGCTGTTTCACACATAACTGAATTTGTTCAATAATATTCACTCCAGAAGTAGCTAGCATTAAGCTCACGGCTATTTCCCCCCCATATTCTAGCCTTATTCTCTGTCAAAAATGTGAACACTTAAAGCTACTTAAAAGACACTTTTAATAAAAGGGTGTCAAACTCCGCTCCAAAGCATATTGTTGCAAGTCTGGCCCAATACACACCTGACATATAGTTATTTTTCAAGCAATTCTGAAAGGCTTTAGACTTAAAGTATGTTTAATTACAGTGTAATTTGATTTAATTAGAGAGCCAGATTCTGCAGCACCTTGGTGATGTGTTTAACACACCCCTGCTATAAAAACTTTACACACTCGCAGAGTAGTGCGCGCGGAAATAGCGTCATTTTTATCTTGATTCACGCGCATACTTTTATGCATAGCATTCGCGCGCTAATCTCGCCCGGTCATCTGCGCGGTGTATAATAAAAAGCGCTCATCCCGCGCGCTGGCCGCCGGGCGGGATGAATAGGCTAAACTACTCAACACATAACCCGGACGTTAGGTTGAAAAAAAAAAAAAACAGAAATCGACTGAAATTAAAAAGGAGAAAAGTTAAATGAAATGAAGAGTTCAATTGGGAAGCGAGGAAGAATAAATAGAAGTCATTGTAGATAACGCATACACTATTTGCTCATCTATTTAACATTCATTGAATTGAATAAACCGACCTTATTATCGTAAATAGCCTGCATATTTACTATGAATATGCTAATGCATGTTTGCTGCAAGCAGTCTATGGCGTAATATTTTTTTTCCATCAATATATGCATATAGATTCACAACATCGTCTGCAGCTCTATAGAGAGGGACTGATTTGCAAGGAGCGGAGTGTCCTTTGTCTTCAGCCATCTTCTGATTGCCTCCGTTCTAGCCATTTCTAGCTGCTCGCCCGAGGCCAGGCAAGTTACATTTCAATCAGTAGATTCATTGGAAAGTCATTACCCCAAACTAGACGCTGAAAGGCATGACGTCATTAGCCCAACGCGCGCTCATTAATTGGCTGTCACTTTGCATACGAACGGAGCTTGGGCCCTAGGCCAAACACCCGTTTTATCTCTCTCTTTTAAGGAAAAATAATAGACAATTTATCATTAATCTAAAGCTAGAAATATTAACAAGTTAAATGTCATTTCCTGCGCTCCGTTGTGTTAATCCTCTCATGTTGCTTTCTGCCCTTAAGCGCTCTGCAAGCGTTTCCTGAAACTCTTTCCATGTTCTCTGATTGTTGCTTTACACGTCCCCTACATAAAACCGAGGCTTTTCTGTGAACCATGAAGCTTGACGAATTTATATTTTCCCCTTCCATACGCACCCTCACACTGGACGTTGAGAAATATGCTATAAAGCACAGGCACTGTTTATTTAAGCAAAATGAACAGGATGCCAAACAGTGTGGAACCTAAAAGTATAAAAATAGATCTTAGGTTTGCCATGGTTGACTGTTATTTTATGTGTTTACAGGTGTCTGTGTGAATGTAATTAGGAATTTTAAAGGAAAGGAATGTTTTGGAACGAGGCAAACCACCTTCATAACATCACTACTGCCAATACTTGATTGTGTTGGACGTGTAAATTTCCCAGCAAAAATGTTGAGTGAGGCCTGGACAAATTCTAAATGTTGTTTGGAATTTGGAAAGGAGAAGCCACGAGAAGGGTCATTCCAGAATTACATTGTTTTTCATTTTTCCTTTCGCCAAGTGTGTCTACATTATGAGGCACAATTGCCTCGTTCTCTTCAGAGTTCCCCCTTCAATGGCTCTGGCATTCAGAGTGAATGCTCACTTATATATATATATATATATATTTCTTAATAATTTGTTAGTTTTTCATGTTGGAGATTAAATTTTATGCAACATTTTAAAAATTCATGCACTTAAACCAAAGTAGTGAAACAATTCAAAATGTGATTTAATTGTGCTCAAATCAAACTTTTTTTTTTTTTACTTTATAACTGTGATATTTTATCCAATATAATATCCACAATAAAAGCGCATTTTTGTTTAACGAATGTTAATTTTTTTTAATGATATCTTTATAACACTAACATTTTCTCTGTGGTCATCAGATTATGTTCAGTTAAAAATCAAAGGCTGTGGGTAGATAGGTTAATGACGTTTAGCTTTCATACCGCTAGCAGATGCATCGCTACCGACCTGTTTGAGCACAAATCAATCAGCAGTCAAGGGCAAAGACCAAAACAACGGCTGACACACAATTCTTTCAGATTAAGAGAGCAGAGTTTAAAACAGTGGTGCCAGACGAGCATGTTCACAAATGAACTAAAATCCTTTTGATTAATGCACAGAGATATTCGCCTTTAGCTTTGACATGGTGTGGGGGCTCGCGGAGATGATGGCCTTCCACTAGACAAATAAACAAATGACACACCTAAACCTGCAGACGCTCTTCGATTAGCTTTAATCCAGGGTCACACAGAAATGAAGCATGTCTGTGGGTCAATATGTTCATGGGAAGAACACTTCTGATGAAAAGTAAAAGCTATAATGTTAGTTGATATAAAAGGTGGTGCTGTATTGCTGATTATATATCTCTATTTATCAGTTAACCAAATATTTTTCCTTGGCTCAAGGGCAATGAATCTTTAACAGTTTCATAATCAATACTTTTTTGCTGATGTTCATCTCCCTTGACCTTGCAGCGACCTTGACAATAGACTTTGAAACAGAGACGAGGAGGAAGGTGGATGTGTGCTTTGCATTTCCAATTATCTCCTGTTATACTCAGTCGTCTTACACATAAATGCACACAGATGGCCAGGAGGATCACGATTTATGATGTTTGTGGGGATATGCCACCCATGATCATGACCACAGACCCGGGGACCTTTGACCTGTCACCTCTAACCTGCTCAAATGTGTCTGCTCATTGCGGTGTCCAATCACAATAGACCTCAAGATCAAACCCAAGTGTCTATTTGCCTTGTCTAAGCTGATAGATAAACACTGAAGATCACTGACAGATTGGGCTATTATGATTCAAACACAGACCCTCATTCAAACACCACAGCCCAGTTAGCTCAAAAACCTAAAGCAAATTCAGTCACTAATCTGAAAAGATCATTCGTGATTGAAATTAAGTGAGCTATTCTAAAGAGACATCTGTTGTAGAATGATACAGAGATACTTGGAAAAGTGTGCATAAATATACCTCATGCATATTTTTTTTCCTGCTATTGTTTTTTCATCTGCTATGTGATTTTGAGACTTTGAACAATGTAGTGGGTCACAGGTGCCCTGTAATGTGTAACTTGTAATGTATTTGTATGTAACATTTTAGTTTAAATTTCAGATTAAAACACCTTTTTTATTATAATTGATAATCTTGTTTTAAGTTACTGTTTAAATAATTCAAATAATGTGTTTTAGGTTACACTTGTATTATTATTTTTTATTTTATTTTCATTTAAATTATTGTTTTTATGATGCAAAGTGTCCTTAAGTTTTGGTAAAATATTATTAATTATTTATTTAATTATTGTGCGTTAGACACAAATATAGCATTACATTTTTCACATATTTAAACATTTATTTTCAGTGCTGAACCAGATCTGGAGTCTTCATATCTTTGATTTGAAAGCCTACCAGTGGAGGGCAATGTGACTGAATAACATCTTTTAACATTGAGAGAGGAAATTAGCGCTCAGCATCTAATTTGACAAACCGAGTGAGGGTCTGACCAGATAATGTGATTTAAAGTCATTTAAACAGAACTCATTTGTTATATATGGTGCATGCAAATAAATACATAAATAAATGTACTTAATTAACATGCTGAGAGATTTTTTTAGAATTAGTCATAGGCAAAACAACCATGTAAACTCAAAGCCTTGTGTAGCATAAACTGAAATAAGCAAACTTTAGTGTCAGAGTTCTTCTTCAAAATGTTTCAAAATTGATCTCTTTCAATTAGGCTAGTAGTAACACATTAGAATGTAGGCCTTCTGTAAATTGCCCTAAAGGCCCATTTATGATATTGAAAACTCTTATAAATCGCAAAATGATCGCCTATGAAAGTCTAACAAGTCTCCTTTTCTAATCTGCAGACTGAGAACTAACAAAATACCCCTTCAAAATACTGTTAATGCCAACAAAAACTAGTCTAACACACATAGCTTCTGTTTCTAAGTGGATTGCATAAGACTACAATAAAATGAAAATTGTGATAAAAGGTATTGACTTATGCTGTTAAACCAGACACCTTATTTGAGTGACAGGGAAAAATGCTAAAATTGTTTGTTATTATAGAAGGTTTTAAAAGACATAGTCTAGTTTTATGTTGAGTTGCCTATTTTATGGGTCCACTGGCCATCATTTTCCTTTGCTACGAATACATCTTATCTATATATATAGAGAGAGAGAGAGAAAGAGAGAGAGAGAGAGATAGATATGTATATAAAATAGAAGTTGTTTTTTACGTTTAAAAAGTGGGTAACGTGCTCGCTTGATTTGTGTTCCCTCTTTATCGGTTGATTGACATGAGAGGTTGTGAAGTGCCGCTTGTTCCCACAAAACGCTTCCGCGCGCAGTTTAGCGGATAATTAAATTCTAAATCGAGTTAAACCGCTCAAAGAAAATCTTGATGCCTCTAGTTTGTAAGACGACACCTCGGGCAAAGCCCTAGAACAGAGAAAAGCGTAGTGTGCGACCAGCTGCGTCAAACAAGTGTGCGCTTATCGAGCACCGAGCACGACGCCAGTCTGGTGCAGCACAACGCCGCGAGACGCGAACTGTTTTGACAGTATAAAATCCGTCTGACCGAGCGGAAACACCGCATACTATCAATCCACTCGCTTGGGGGTAACAAAATTCGAGTCAGCAAAACAATGGGACGCGTAGCTTTTGCAGGCCCACGTTAGCCTACTTCTGAAGGAGGCTTTATTGTCTTTTAAGTCAGGTTTTCACAAAATATTAAGCAGCACATTGTTGTTGTTTTAAGGTTTTAAAGACATTTTTTTATAATGTTTTCTGAAGGAAAAATGAGAATGATAAATTATGATGCTGAAAACATTTGCTAAACTTTGCTATAGAAAACCTTTTTTGTTTGTTAGAAATGCCCATATAGATGGAGATGATCAGTGTGTACGTGCAAGTTTATTTACACGCCTGATTGAGTGACAGGAAGTGTGTTAGTCACAGCTGCTCATGTCAGTGTGCTTAAAAGTAGATTGGGTTAGGTTGTGTATGAGTTTAGACGAATGAGGAATTTCATTACTTGAAGCCTCTCTGTGGTTCTGATCCCTGATTAAGGATCTAATTACCCAGTTTAGACTGTAAGTGGTCTATTTGCACTTTGGTGCTGGAATTGAACCCTTTCCAGATTAGTATGTGTGAGTGTCCGTGTGTAAGAGTGTGTGCGGTGTGTTTCTCTTGGCCCAGATAGTGCGCATATGAATGTCAGCTGCACCTCTGTGTCTCCACTGTCATTTAGAAAGCGTGCACAAGTGTTAAGTGAGTATGTTTGATCAAACTGAGGACAATATTGAGGGATTCTTGTAGACTGAGAATTGGCTCCAGAAGCTCATAGGATGTGATTGACATCTTACCTCTAAGAATAGCATAGTTAGAAGTTAATTAGGTCTAAAGTAAGACATAGTCATTAGGGACGAAGCTTATTCTCTTTTTAATTGTCATTAATGTGAAGAAAAGCAGAGATTGTGTGATTGCTGTGAAACTAATAATGTAACATTGGTGTTATCAGTTGCTTTTTTTTTAGTCGTTTATATTGTCTAAAACCATTCACATCAACATTTATGTGTCAGACCAACACAGTCTCACGAGCAATTCGTACATATTTGTACGAGGTGCCAAATTTGTGCCAATTCGCCAATTATGCTGAATGACGATCGAATATTTTTTCACCCATATGTCGACATTTTCAAAAAAAATTATTTGAAACATTAAAGTAGACACTTTACTTGCTTTTCTATGCATATAAAATAAATTCTGTACATTTAATTTGATGCAGACACCAAAATGGGCTGTCTTGTCTTTGACCCTTGTGCATTTGGCAGCCTTTTATCCAAAGCATCATTGCATTCAGTGTACACATTTTTACATTTTAACAGTTCTTGCATTTAGGAAACAAACCCATGACCTTGCCATTGCTAGGGTAATGCACTACTATTTGAGCTAGAGAAAAGAAAAAACATGAGATAGAGTTGTTAAAGCTGTGGTTGATATGGCAGACCTCTCTCCACACATCATAGGCAGGCGCTATTTTATTGTATTGCTTCAAACTCTTTACAGACTTACTGTGTCAGAGGCCCTGACTACTTCAGGTTTTCAGTTCTTAACTGGCCATTGAATAACTCTATAAAGCCTTTTGCTTTAATGTCCATTAAGTGCACATAGAGCTTACCGGCAAAGGATATTTTCATAAACTCCACCTACTAGTTCTCAGACTATGTAACCTTAGCACAAATAGCATGCCACTTCTGTTTACACATTGTGTGAATATCATCTATCACGATACTTACTGTAAACATGATTCTGTTTGGTGCTTTTTTTAGTGCAAACAGGACCTACCACTGTTTACACTGTAATTAGCATCTGTTTTGTGTACTTAGTGTAAACGGATGCTTTGTTTTTCATTTTATTCTTTAACAATTTTAGGTATGTGGACATTGTCTTGCATTCTAAGAAAAGTCTGTAAAAATAGGGCCCAGTGTGTTTTTTTCTCTTAGTGCGTGGCATCCTTTTTGTGAACTGTTAAAACATGGCAGCATAAAAAAAGAAACAATGTGGATAGAAATATTAATAACATATATTGCCATTATCGATTTGGCGTCTAATTTAATGACTGGTCATAAATGTACCATACACCATTTTATCTAATATTATGCATTCAAAGTTAATTATCACAAATTATTGAGTCTTGTCGAAAGCCTTGCAAAACACATTTTTAAATGGGCAATCTCTTGGGTATCCTTGATGCTGCAAATCAGGACCCCAACAGGAAGTAAGATGTTTTCAAACTTGCATTAAGCTAGGAAGAAAGAGAGTAGGCCTAATGTTTATGTGGAATGCTTAGTGTAAGAAACAATGTGTCACAACTGTGGTATTATACACTACACTCCATCTAAAAAGTTTTTTAATCAGAATTGATGAAAAGGAAGTATTGGCCTTATGTCTGTATGTAACGTTTAACATAAAATCTCAGTTGTGCCAAACCTATAAATAAAAGAAAAGTGTCAACTACCTAAGCATTATGAGAGCGTTCTCATTCATGCTCAAGCAGTAGCCTTCTATTTACCATGCCAAGGGTAGTGGATTATTTTTCATCTTTTAAGCTAGATATATCCTTGGGATGAAAAAAAGTATGAAATTAGATAAGATGTCAAGGAGAGTAAATACAATAGTCTAGCAATAAGAAATTCTGATGACTGACTATGGGCTAAAAAGTCCTTGGATTTGTAGTGATAAATGTGTAAAGTGGATCTATATTATAGATTTATTTCTAAAGTTTGCACATCATTCATGAATTTAAAGAAAAATAATACATGCATTGGGATTAAATGCACATGACGAAACCAGGAAGTGACCAAGTTGAGCCTAACATTTCTTAGCATTAAGATTCGATGCTTTATCTCATTAACAAAATTTAACATCAACATGGCAAACACTTTTTTTCTTAAAGACTGGTAAAGTCCATTGCCCCCTAATGCACCTCAAATTCATGAATTTTTAATGGTTTTCCCTGTGGTCCATAATTGACAAGTTTAAGTTTCTGAAGGACAACACGAGGGTTAACCCCTGCCCTGTAAAAGCAGCTTCCCCGTTTAAAGTCCGCGCATCGCGGTATCTGCAACATTATGTCATCATAAGGCAGTATTCGGATTCTCACGCGGGGAAGCTCGACTACGGTGCAAGTTTAGCGATTATCTTCGGTGGTCCGACAACCAACGGCTGTTTATTCAATCGAAAGCTGCCCAGTGAAGCTGTTTTTCTCAATTGCACACGACAGAGCGCGTATTTTAGAGCAGCACGAATGCAGTATGCTGTAATCTGGGTACCGCTAACAGTCACTTCCTTGTCCTGCGGAGAGGAGAAAGCAGTGACGTCGGTGGACCGGTCTGCAAGGCGGCTGTACCGCCGCAGAGAGAAACGACCCACGCCGGCGCGCGAACACAGACGTCTCGCGCGTGCCGAAATGTTTCGCCGTGGACCACGACGATAGGCTGGCGGTTACTAAGCGACGCTCGACCGGGAGAACAGCCGTTACCAGCGGCCCCACTGTCGGTTCACCGGTGACCATGTCCTTCGTGAAGAGTGACGAGGAGCAGCGATGGGTGCCGACGCACGTGCAGGTAACTGTGCTACGGGCCCGAGGGCTGCGCGCGAAGGGTAAACACGGCACGAGCGACGTTTATACCATCATCCAGCTGGGCAAAGAGAAATACTCCACCTGCGTGACGGAGAAGACCACGGACCCGGAATGGGCCGAGGAGTGCTCTTTCGAGCTGCAGCCGGGGATCCTGGAGGAGGGAGGGCGAGACGCGTATCCGCCCGGTGCCGGCGACCTGACCCTCACCGTAATGCACCGAGCTCTCATAGGACTGGATGTGTTTCTGGGCCAGGCTGTCTTACCTCTGGATGAAGCATTTCAGGAACGGAAATACATGAAAAATGAGTAAGTTTGTGCTTGTATTCATTGTTTTTATTGTTATTTGTGTCAGTCTGAAGAAGCAGGTGTGCTTCTTTTACTCTGGATACAGGAACGAGAATTAAACTATGTCATTAGCCCAGTCTGATATGTCTTACTCAGTGCAGCAATCTGTTCCTCTGCAGTCACGCCCTCTTAAACGGGCCTGGATGTTGACAGAGGAAAGTAGGGGAGTTTTTCTTAAGTATTTCCCATATCTGGGCCTTTCAGTAATATCTTTCTCATCAAACACTCCTGAGCTCATTAGTTGAGGCTGCAAGACTTGAAATGGGTGTGTCCCATGTGGGAGACTGCAAAATGTGTAGTGCTGGGGGGCCTCCTGTATCTGTGATGAGGGTCTGCATATCACATCTGTGATATAGGTAACTGAAGTTGCAGGAAAAGTGTGGAATATGTGGTTGTTTATGCGTATGAACAGTTAAGCTTTGCTCTGTCACCTTTCTAATTATGTAAGACAAGGGCACAAGCAGTAAATCGAAGGCTTGGATAATCTTGCACGCTCTTTAAATCTTTGTGCTTCACCAGCACAGTCTCTTAGCAGTTTACAACTATTTTACATGAACAATTTGGCTAACTTGTATAAATTCATACCATCTAGCTCTTATTTTTTTGTACAGTCTGCCACAGTGATGTTATGGGTGGATCTTCATGCAAACATTTTTCTAGAAATTGCATGTTTTCATGTACAAAATCGCCTTCTTGTAAAATAAAAGAGGTTGAATTTATAGCGCCACCAATTAAGATCTATAACAAAACAAAGCTCATACAAATGTTTTCAAAGAACCTCTTCTTTAGGTTATACTAGAATCTTAGTAACTCAAAGATGGTTAACATAGAAGTTTACTAATAAAATAAAAGTATGTTTGTGTTACCACTGCACCTGTAATAATTGGGAAGTTGACATAATTTGACAGAAGTGTCCTGCGTTGTAATGTGTGACTTAAATTGCAGGCCAATTGAAATAAATAAAGTAAAATGTGCTTTAAAATGGTAACCAGAGAATAGATATAAACAAAATTTCGATTTTGGGGGGAAAAAATGTTTACAGTATGTTTTTTTTTTTAATCTACCCATTTACAGGTTCACTGTATAACTGTTGGACATTCGTAGTCACCAGTTTTCGAATGACACCAGAAGCAGCTGTAGAGCTAGATAACAGATATCAGAAGCTCAGAATAGCTCAAGCTGGGTGATCAGACCAGCGGAGAATGACTTTCTCATTCAAAAAAACAACAACACATTTGTATCTGCTTTATTGTAGCATGCAAAAAGTGTTTCAGTATGTACTTTAGCGTTTTAGTTGAGTGTTTGTGCATATATTTATAGATCCGATTCTGAGGAAATTGAGTTGTGGGTGTGAGAGGTTCTATATCAAGACTCTAACACTACAGCTGTGAGATGGTATACGCCCCACTTCCTGTAACAAGCAAACAAATAAAAAATAATTTATTTGTATTATATAGAGGCTCTTCAGGACTGCTCTCTAGCTCTTCTGGTGTTACTTCTGTTGAGAGAGAACTGGAATTGATGTGTTTTAAGAAGTTTCTTTTTATGAGACAAGAAAGACTGACAGGGTCAAGAGTAGGTGTTGTGACACGTAATGCTCCCAGTTAGAGGTATACACTGTACAAACAGGCAGTAAATGGTTGCTTAAATGAGTCTCTAACTCAACTCAACTGGCACTATCAAAAGTTAGGATAAATCGCTATAAATATATTAAACAGCTCACCCTTTATATGTCCTCCTTGAGTACACCAGTAATGAATCGCAATTTGTTCTTAAAGGAATAGTTCACCCATAAATAAAAATGTGCTGAAAATTTTGAAGATGGATGAATTCGGTTATTTTTCAGTGCTGATTTGGAGAAATGTATTATTTGTTTATTACAAACACAGCTTTCGGCACCCATTCACTGCAGAGTGAGATAGAAATGTAATGCTACATTTCTCCAAATGTGATCTAATCAGCAAATTAAAATTTTAGGGTGAACTATGCCTTTGAGGCAGAACTTCTATAGCTAGTAGGCCATATGCTCTCTGCAAAATAATGCATATTTGCAAAATATCATACATTATATTAGGACTGGGCGATATATATGATGCGCCTCTCGTCAGTAAAGCCAGTTCTTAGCGGTAAATCTCTGTCAGCTGTTTTCAAAAGGAACGCCAGTTTATAAACAGAGCCGTAGATCACTGACAATCTGCGCCACTGAATCACCCACGAAACTCAACGTGTAGCTTGTCGGTGATCTACGGCTCTGTTCATAAGCTGGCGCTGCATTTATAAACAGCTGACGGAGATTTAGTGTAGTGTAGAAAACTAGTCCCGTCTGAATAAGGCTACAGTGTAATTCGGCTATACATCCGCACTAAAGGTGAAAGTCACCATAGCCTGTAGTATAGACTCCAACCCAACTTTGTAAATAGATTAACGGCGATTTTTTTTTTTTTATCGCGCTATAAGAGTCTCGCAAGTCTCCCGATAACGGCCCACCACTAGTATAAATATTTAATTTATATGTAGAGATATATATTTTTTTAAGTTTAATGGTGCAACACAAAAAGATTTAGTGTGTAACCTATAGCTTTGATCTAAATCATAGGCTTTAAGCTGTAGGTTTTTGTGTGAATATGTATAAATACAAAATAAAGATTTGAGGATTGCTATTTTTTTATTTTTATTAATTGCAATTAAGCCTAGCCCAAAACTGATGCTTTCTCTTGCTCCCATCAGTCAGGTTGCCCCTAGGGATGTAGCGATTAACCGGTTTCGCTATTAACCGCGATTTAAATTGTCCCAAAAACCAAGTTTTTCTGTTACACAGAACAGGACAGTTGCAACTTGTGCAAAAATAAACAAAGTTACACTAATAGAGACAAGGACCACCAAGTAGGGCTGGGCAATTAATCGAAAAGTAATCGTAATTGACATTCAGAACCTGTAATCGATATAAAATTTCCAGGTCAATTATTTCAATTACTTTCCCTTTAAAAACACTACCGTGTGTGAAGTCACAAGACCCCGCTCCGTTACATTACCCTACGTTCACACCAGACGCGACTTGGACGCTTGAACATTTTGAGTT